>CAJQZJ010030414.1:0-21665 GCA_907164525.1 Lophiomys imhausi | reverse complement strand
CAAATCTGTATGTCTTTCGACTCTTGTGGCCCCTAACACACCTCAATAACTATGCCCTAATGTCAGTGACTTCAATGGCTGTAAGACCTACAACTTTTGGTGTATTCCATTCCCTTCTCTCCATTGTTAGAAAGAGTATCCAACTTTCATATCTTTTCCAAATTAGTACTATCATATCCTTAATTCTTGGTCTTATTTCAGATATATCAAGTCCAAAATATCTTTCTAGATTATTGTAACAATTATGTTCTGTAAACAGATATATAACATTTCATGTGTCTGTCTGCATATTATGTTTTGAAATTTTTACATCTCTCATAATATAAATTCCAAATGTTATAAACAGTAATTCAAAGTTTTTGAAATACATTTAACTTATGCCTCTCCAGCCTCATTCCATGTTAATCCTACCAGAAGCCTGAACACAAATGATCTTTCTATTTGAAATCCTCTAAATTTATCTTAATTTAACACTGTAGTTCCTTGTGAATCCCATTCCCGTCTGGGATTCTTCAGAGACCTTTCTCATTTGTCAGCATCACTATGAACACACACATTCCAGATCCAGCTCTAGACTCCTCATGGATCAGTTTTTGTGGCCTTTTTGTTTTTAAGTTCTACTGGGTGGCCAATTTTGTAACAACAAACCTATACATGTGCTTTCTATCTATTTACTTAAACAGAATATTTTTATAAAGTTCACAACTGAGAATGCTAAAGAAATATTCAAAGACTTGAGTATCAGTGAAGCATCCAAGCATTTTAACTGCCACACAGTAATAAAAATATTAAACTGCTAAGCCACTGCTTGTTGTGCTATAAGTTCCTGTTTTACAACATTTGCTTCAAAAACATCATTCCTGAGATGGACAGGGCAGATTAGTTATATCACTTGTCAGGGATTTTATTCCACATATGTCCTATTGAGGTAATATATCCATTCCCATTTTCCCTCAAAAACTGTACCTGCAGTTAAATCAAATCTCATCTCAAATAAAAGTGTTTTCCTGGCTTTGGACAGGAAGCGACATTACACACTTAATGTAATTTTTTCCAAGACTTGTCCAAGGGGCGTGGGGGACATTGTTTTAATAATTAGGTATACCCCTCCACAAGACAGTATAATTGACATAGTAATTAAAGAAATTTAATTAAAACCTCCAGACAACGTGGCTTGTGGGATAACTTTAGAGTTGAACACCAAACGTGAACACAAAGTGAACACTTTCCTAGACTTCTAAACACTTCTAATAAGATGGCTTGGTGGAAATCTAGCTAAGAACGTTTGATTCTAGCAGCCAATACAAAGGTGGAAGAAGAGAACCAACACCCACCAGGAAGCTGTGCACTGATACATATATCATGGCACATATGTCCACTGCACACACAACAATAAAGACATCATGCCATCACACTAGGAAGCCAATTCTATGCCAAAACGTAACATTTAGAAAGGCTTCCTTAAAGCAAATGTAACAACAATGTACCAGGCCTAGGCTTTTTTAGTGTTTGTTTACTATTTTTGACCTATTGTGCTGTATAGAAAAAAAAAAGCCTTCACAATACAAGATACCTTTTTAAATATTCAGAGAACCACCATGAACACCCTTCCTATTCTTTTTGTTTGTTTGTTTTTCGAGACAGAGTTTCTCTGTGTAGTCCTAGATGTCCTAGACTTGCCTTGTATACCAGTCAGGTAGGCCTCGAACTCAGAGATCACCTGCCTCTGCCTCCCAAGTGCTGGGATTAAAGGTGTGCACCACCACACCTGGATCCCCCTTCCTTCTCTAAATAAAAGTTACTAAATAACGTGGCTTACATTGTTAATATCCTAACAACCTTCTCTAGCTTTTAGATCCAAAGTAATAGCTCTTTGCTTTGTTAAATTATGAAGTTCAGAAGACAATCTAAAATGGCAATGAATGCTGTAGCACTGTCACTAAGTACTAACTGCCCCATGGCCTACTTTACCAGGAATCCCAGCACAACCTCATGCCTGTTCAGCACTTACAGCAGAGCTGGCACAGCAGGCAGGCAGGCACACACCAGCCTGGACTCACATAAATGCTCCTTTCAGGAAAACAAACAGATGCACAGCTCCTTCAACCACACTCAAGCTGCTTCCACCTCAGGACATGCTACAGTGTCTCAGTGGCGAAATCTGATGCTCATAACAGCTTAGGAACTACTAAATTTATGGAGTAACATCAGAAAAAGAAAACAAGGTCAGATTCATTGCCAATTGGCAATTGTAACCTTTAAGCCATGTAAGACACTCTTGTATTAATTTCATCACCTGGCAGATGCATACTATATATCTAAGAGGCAGTCTACTGCCATGATTGCCACAATGTTTCCAGAAAGGACCTTCTCAGGCCATCTTATCTAGCAAAACACACTTCAACAGAAAAGGAACAGATTGCCATCAACTAATGGCCTCACACCAGTCTCTCAGAGCCAAGCAATCCGGGCTCTGCACATGTCTTTCCAAGGTCTTGATACCTTGCTTTAATTCAAAACCTTTCTTTAGGAAACTTAGATGGAAGCACTTTCACATAAATGTGCAATTGTAAATGTTTCAATTTTTTAAAATGAGATCAGTCTCAATATCTGAAATCAGTAATCTTAGCTGCTATGTCATTTAATACACATTTTAACATTTGTAACATACATTTCTGATTCACTTTGACAAGACTTCCTTCAGTTGAAAATTCATCTGGATCTTGGACAGTAATGTTATCACTTCAAGTATAAACATAAAATTTCCATCAATAATGATATGAACTATGTACTTACAGAGAAGCATGCTCATATCTCCTTATACATGGGGTGTTAAGTTTGAAGATGCCTCCTAGATGTCTAAACCATAAATAGTACTGACCTCTAGATACACTACCTACTTTCCTGTACATTCATATTGATGATAAGTTTAGTTTATAAGTTAGGCACAATAAGAGAGCAGTAACTGCTAAAATCAGAACTACTAGAACAGTGATACTATAATAAAAGCTGTATGAATGGTGCCTCAACCTTTTCTCTTTTTTTCTCTTGATTCCCTGTCCAGGCCCAATCTATCTGTATCTGTTCCCTGTGATCTGACAACCTCAACAGCTAGCAAATAACTGACTAGTAAGAGGCATATACGATATACACACACATAATCAGTGTAGATATCCATATACATACATATACAATGTGAATATGTAGATATACATATACAGGACAAAAGAAAAACTAATTGTAAGAAAGAAGTAGAGCTGGGCAGGGGTGGCACACACCTTTAATCTCAGCACTTGGGAGGCAGACGCAGGTGGATCTCTGTTGAGTTCGAGGCCAGCGAGTCCAGGACAGCCAGAGCTGTTATATAGAGAAACCCGGTCTCAAAAAACCAAAAATAGAAAAAAAAAAGAAAAGAAAGAAGTAGAACCATCTCAGAATATGAAACTATGAATTACTTATTGCTAAATTTTCCACTTGATATATTGGAACTGTAGTTGAACATGAGTAACTGTTCAAAGCAAGCAAAGACCACCACACATCTCAGGAATTATTTTTTAAATAAAACATATACCATTCTCCTATAGTAAAATGACATGTATATGCATGTATACATATCCAAATCATTTAATGCTTAAACTAATTCCATGAAAAGATTTCATTTAACTTAGAAGTTTGAATGATCATTACAGAGTAAAATCAAATAATTTCAGTTTGCAAATACTTTAACAACACTGGCTACTTATATATGTTCCATTATATATTTGCTTTAAATGGCAATGTAGTGTTTTAAGCACACACACACACACACACACACACACACACAATGGTGTGTGTACTGGGTGCTTTGTTTCATTTTGTTTGTTATTTTGCTCTGCAATACTACAAATGGGCCCAAATATATTCTTCCAGTCCTCTTTTTACTTAAAAACATTAAAAATTGCTGGGTGTGGTGGCTCACGCCTATAATGCTAGCACTCCAGAGGCAGAGGCAGGTGGATCTCTGTGAGTTCGAGGCCAGCCTGTCTACAGCGTCCAGGACAGCCAGAGCTGTTACACAGAGAAACCCTGTCTTCAAAAACAAAAACAAACAAACAAAAAACTCCTTTGAACTAAAGTTTTGGGGGCTGGAGAGATGGCTCAGCGGTTAAGAGCACTGGCTGTTCTTCCAAAGGACCCGAGTTCAAATCCAAACAACCACATAGCAGTTCACAGCTGTCTGGTTGCCGGGTGTGGTGGCACACGCCTTTTATCCCAGCACTCGGGAGGCAGAGGCAGGTAGATCTCTGTGAGTTCAAGGGTAGACTGGTCTACAAAGTGAGTCCAGGACAGCCAAGGATACACAGAGAAACCCTGTCTCGAAAAAAAAAAAATTGGGACAGGGTTTCACTAAGTTGCACTGACTCTCCCAGAAAACATTCTAGCCTAACCATATCTTAAGTTGCTGATCCTCCCGCCTCATCCTCCACAGTAACTGAGATTACTAATGCACTTAACAGACCTAGACCTGCTTTTTAAAAGTAATTTCAAAGCTAAAATTTCCAAAACATTAAATTCAAGAAACACTTGCATAAAAAAAGAAGGCACTCTACAGGAAGTAACTTTCCTCAAGTTAAACTAACTTTTCTTTCAAAACAATTTGAACATGTAATAACAAGAGGACTACAAATTTTGCAGGAATCATCTCACATAACTGAGAGGTTAGAGTTGAACAGGTTTCTCAGGTTTGAAAGTAGCTGTGACTTCTGTATTTCAAGTGACTTACACCCAGATAAAGATGTATGTGGACACAAAGTATAACAGCTCCCTTAAAATAATGCTTGAGGTGCTGAGAGACTGCACAGAGGTTAGGAGCACTTTGCAGAACCATGAGACCCTGAGGCCAGATCCCAGCATCATACAAGGAACAAATGGGCACTGTCCCTTGGGCAGCTGCAATCCCAGCACTGATGAGGACAAAGGCAGAGGACTGCTGGTGTTTGCTGGATGCCAGACAAGCAGAAAATCTAAGAGCTCCAGCTTTAGTGAAAGATCCTGCCTCAAGGGAATACACAATGCCCTTCCTTGACTTCTGCACATATACTACACACATACACACACGCATGCACACACGCATGCACAAAATAAGTAGTATTTTAATATTTAATTGATTCACTTCTCTGAAGTAGAAATTCAAATATGGAAGAACAACAGGAGAATCTTAACTGTGAAACGAGAGCCTGCCTCACTACAACAACTATGGGCGAAAATCCTGTGTGGGATCTTTGTAAGCCATGTTAGCAAAGAGTTAACAAAATTGTATGTATACAGAAAAGAAAGGAGAAAGGGAGGGAAGAAAGAAAAGAAAAAAAACGAAGTCTGTACTGACTTTGAGGAATAAAGTATCACTAAGAAATGACAGAGACATATCTAAAATTACCTAAGCAAAGGTCTAGTGTGCCAAGTCCCCTCTCAATTCCCTACCTTCCCCTGTGTAGACAACTGCCGTTCCCTCTCCTGTTAGGAATTATCAACTGTGTCAAGATGGCATGCTGTGGGGAAGAGATGCTCCATTCCATTTCTGCATGTCTCTCAC
The DNA here is from genome assembly GCA_907164525.1 of Lophiomys imhausi. Lineage (NCBI taxonomy): Eukaryota > Metazoa > Chordata > Mammalia > Rodentia > Muridae > Lophiomys > Lophiomys imhausi. The sequence continues at coordinate 16,093 of CAJQZJ010030414.1, read as the reverse complement.
AGCTTTATTTTGAAGTATCTTTAAATAATATTTGCATAAAAGCTTCACAAGCAGTTCCCATCTGAGTCAGAGCACAGACTTTCTCTACCAGAATGACAGAGCCGTGGTTCCTGCAAGAGGTTTAAGGTGGCTCACTGAAGTCAGTCTCATTTCTCAGCTGTAACACAGACCTCCTGAGTAAATGGTGTACCCCATCAAACTACCCAACCCCATTTAGGCTCACTGTCTCCCTCTTGGCAGATCCTATGCAAGTGCAGCAGGCCAACTTAGGGCTTCCTCCACCCTCTTTCAATAGAGCTGCTTAACTGCTGCACACACAAGTCTTAAAGCTGGTAATTACTCTACTAGAGGGCAGTATTGCTGACAGAATAATACTAAACCCTTTGGGTAAATAAGAGAAAGCAAAGTATGCAAAAGGCTTAACATAAATAAAACATAAGATCACAAGGATATTTTGAACAGTCAGCTGGCTTAATACTGCACCTCCAGATCCCCAGAGATTCACATACACACAGAGTCACTCCCCCTCTTCAGTCTAAGAAGCACAGAGAAAGTACAGTTAATCAGGAAGAGCTCTGATGTCAATTCTGAACTTTAATAATGGCACAGTTGCCAGTGTCCTGATTTAGGACAAGCCACCCTAATTTATATAACACTTCAACTTACTTAGCGCTTCGATAAAGCTAACTTACACTATGGTGTGTGGTGAGATAATACAAAATAATTAGAATATGGCATCTTATAGGAACTATGTTAAGCATACTAACAATGAGTAAATTATCATACACTTTAATAAAATCTATAGTTACATGCTTTAAAACCATTCCTGTGATGGTTACTCTTGACTGTTAATGTGACAAAAATTGAGAATCATCATGGAAACAAGTTTCTGAGCATGCCTGTGGTGACTACCTAGATGAGGTTTACTGAGATGAGAAGACTTGTCCTAACTCAGGATTCCAATACATTAAAAAGAAGGAAGGTGGACATAATCAGTAATTGCTCTCTGCTTCCTCGGTGTACATACCAAGTAATAGCCTCCTCCTGCTCCTCCCTGTAGTGAGTATTTTTGTTTTTTTTTTTTAACACAGAAATATTATGGGTATGTTTTTGTTCTAATCCACAGGTGTGGGATATGGGGCTGCTTCTGACTGTCCAAGCAGCTATGATTTGCTTCGTGTTCTAGCGGGGGTATGATTTTTGCTAGCTGCAAATAGTTTCCGCAAGCCTATGATAAATGAGAGAGCCCTGAAAGGGGCTGCTGCTGCCGCTGTTGCTGGTTTCTGTTTGCTCGTGCTGCTGTTGCTGTTTCTTACTCTTTGGTGGACTGCTGGCTGCTGGATGGAGACAGCCTGAGGACGGACATCAAATTTGCCCCACGCAGCTGTACATCCTAATCAGTAGGAAGTACTGTAACAATAGAGATGCCATTTCCCCTCTAGTCTTCTTTGTCTCCTACTTGGAGTTGTGGTTGTTGGAAGGGATGGGGTAGTGTAGGGAAGTATGAAAAAGAACCCAATAAAGTAACCAAAACTCCTTATCTGTGGTGTCCAGACATAGGGCTAGGCAGAATGGAAAATCAGATTTCAAATGCCATAGAGGAAACAGCAGATGAAGGGATGAATATTTTGTTTCAAGATGTAAGCAAAAAAGATTATTGTGGCTGCTTCCACTGGATTATCTCCGACTTTGCTTCTGTTCCCCGCCCACCCCCTCCCCCAACCCCCATCTTCCTATACTCATTTCGAAACAGGTTGGGAGAATGGCTGAGCAGGTTGAAAAATTACGGGTGGAAATGAAGGAATCCGAGAAACAAAACTTGATGCATTGGGAAAATCAAAAGGGTCACTCTAGTCTCTCATATTTGAAAGGGTTGCAGGGTTGGCTTTGCAACTGGAAAAACTGTGGGTAGAGGCGGAAGTACTTGGAAAGTATGTAGCACTGGAAAAGAGATATAAGTTTTCAGACCCAGTGACTAAGTAAGAGAACAACAGGATGAAAGTCTGGAACCCAAGTTTACTTGACCAAACTTTAGTCAGGCTCCAAAAGCCTGAGAACTTGGCTAGGCCCTGAACTCTGGGGCAACTTGCTCCAGGAACTGCAAATTTAAAAAAAAAAAAACAATTTTCAGAAGAGCCAGGGAAACGCAGTACATTCTGTAGTTCTTTGGGGGGAGGGGGGGAAATCAGCTCTCAGGGGGACTCTAGGGGATACTGTACCCCCCTGGGTTTGGAAACTCCCTGACTGCCACTGGGAGACAGGCTCCTCATCTCTTAGCCAGCACCAATCAATTTAAAAGATAGATATGTTGACCAATAGAAGCTCACCAAATGTACTGTTGCTGATTCTGCCTTGCTGAAACCTACAAGATCTGAAATGAGATTCTGCTTGGCAGTTATGCCTCTCTCCCCTTGCATGAAGATTCTGTGAGTGCCAACCCCAACGTGCTAGTGAATAAAGCCTCTTTCTTTTGCATCATTCTTGAGTTACCTGGTGATTCCTTGGTAGCCCCAAATTCAGGAGTCTGTTTCTTGGGCTCAATAAAAGAGGGAAGCAAACTGTGCTAGAAGGCAGATCACAGCACACCAGGCACCATGCACTTTCCAGTTTCAAGTCCCTGAAGCCCCAGGGCAGGAAGGGAAACCAGGGGGAGGAGGAGGCCATAAATGGCTACAGGGTTAAAGAAAAACTGCCCTTTTGAAAGAAAGGATTAATTTGAGCCAACTGCGCTGCCAGAGGAAGGGTGGCCTAGGATTACAAAATCATCAGTAATTGTACAGCACATGCTTGTTAATGATGTGTAACATGGTTATGATGAGATAGTGTGGTGTCCCATACAAATCATAGATCTGAGGCATTTTAAGAGTCCATGGTTTCCTACAGAATGCATTATTAAAACAAATATTAAGTAACTGGGCTACACAAAATAGAATTATTCCCCAAGATCGGAAGAGTATAGTAACAGCTGTGCTAGAGACTGGTCAGCAGTCACAATGGTTAATATGGTGGAGGGAAGAAGCTGCAAATATTGAACATTGAAATAGAGGAAGGGGAATGATTATTGTCAAAGATCAGTTGTTTGTTGAAGGGTGGTACTGATTTACAAGAATAGATTTGATTTGATGATGCTGTTATAGAACAATGTCATTTAGCAGCTTTAGATAAAGTAAAAGACCCAGGGAAAATGTCCACCTCACTTACTAAGATAACTTGTACAAGATTCTGGGGAAGCCTTCACATATTTCTTGCAAAGATTGCTTTCAGGTATAAACAAAGTCATATCAGACAGGTGTTATCAGACTCCCACATCTGAGAATGCAAATACCAAATGTAAAAGAGTTATTAGACTCTTAAAGGTGCTAGTAGTGCCCACTCGGTAATGGATAAGGGATACAACCAATACTGGTCCTCAGGAGTATTAATATCATAGGACAAGTTATTACTAATCATCTCCAATATCAAAATGCCCAGTGATTCAATTGTGAAAAATTCGGTAATTTACAAAGAAATTCTGACAAGCTGCTAAAAGCCTCAGATCTCAAATGCCCAGTGTGCTAACTGTAAGAAATACAGTACTTTCTGCCAGAAAAATGAACAAGCCATTTCTCGCAGCAATTGGTTTTCAATAAGAATGTGTAGACTCCCCAAGGTTTGCAGACATAGTGGCAAGGGATACCATTGGCCCAATGAATGCAGGTCCAAGAGAGATATGCAAAGCAACTTCTTATCATCAGGAAAAAGTTTTGGAGGCCTAGCTTGAGGTCCTGCAGCAAAAAGTACCAGCTTTTTCAACACAAGAGCAGCCAAGAGTCACTAGGTTATAGAAGAATCCTTAGCCACTGATCCAAAAAGCATTTAGTCTCACTAAACACAATATGCTTAAAACAGAAAGGAGGAAATGTAGTGAGAATTTAGCTTTCTTTAAAAACACAGAAATGTTATAGGAATATATTTTTGTTTTAATCCCAGGTGTGGGATATGGGACTATTTCAGCTTGTCTACCGCAGCTAACATGATTTGTCTCATGCTCTGGCAGGGGCATGATTTTGCCAGCTGTAGATAGTTTACATTTGGAATTCTGGGGACTCTTGAAAAGGTATAAAAATGCTATAGGCCCTGCTGCTGCTCTCCCTACTGCTGCCCCTGTTGTTGGTTGCTCCTGTTGATGTCTGTTGTCGCTGTTTGCTGTTTGCTGAATTCCTGGTTGGAGATATCCTGAGGATAAAAATCAAACTCTCCCCAAGGAACTCAGTGCCCTCAGCAGGAAGTAGTCTAACGATATGGACACTTCCTTTCCCCTCTAAACTTCTTTCTCTCCTACCTAGTCTTGGGGAACTGGAAGAGATAGGGGTGGTGTAGGAAGAGAGAAAAAGAATCCAATAAAGTAGCCAAACATCAGCTACACTTCCCACAATACACTGTCTACTATAATTCACTGTATTCCCCAAACTGTAAGCTAAAGTAAACCCTTCAGAAGTTTCTATTTTCTTGTACTTTATAGCAACAAGTAACTAAAACAATTTACAAATTAAGAAAATCAGGCAGGCATAAACTTGTTTGGATTCATGTAGCTTTACATGCTATAAATATAGTCACAGCATACTCAAATCAAAGAATGCATTCTTTCATTTTCTATTGAGCCTCCTGAGGAATATTAGTCATCATTCAATTAGATATGTCTCCACACACACACACACACACACACACACACACAATGAATTACAAAACAATACTGTCTAACACTAGAAAAGCACTAAAATGTATGCAAAGGTGTTCTATAACATTACCTTCCAAAGGAATTTTTTTTTTTTTTTTTGGTGTACTAAACCAGACTTTCACTACCTGTGAGAGTAACCAATGAGATGGGATGAGCAATAAGTAAGTAATGATGATTCTGGCAATTATTCTTAAATTGGGGACTCTCTGAGCATTTCTTTTTAACACATGTATTTTACACATAACCCAAAAATTCATCCTTACAATTAACTGGACATAGTTTCATTTTAAATGTAAATAAATTGCTTAATTAATGAAAAGACATAAGTGATAAACGTTTAATGATCAAAGTTTAAAAGTTGTAGAAATAAGCAGCAGGAAAGCAATCAACATGACACCACCCCTGCTCTTATGCTATCTGAAACAACAAACCTAGCATATCAGAAAACCATAGCATTGAACACAAGCATCCTAGAAACCTACACCAACTCAGCAAAAAAATAAATAAATAAATAAAAATAAAACACTCAGATACTGCATACTCATTTCAAAACCCTGCCCTGCATCTAATGTCAGTCACCAGATATTATAGTTGCCCCAGGAACAGCCTCACCTTACTTCTGTTATCTCAGCAAAATGTATCCTCTCTTTCACTCTCACGTGTCCTAGTTTGGACAATGAATTATACAGTCATCTTCCTTCTAAATGGCTGGCTCCTTCTGGCTATAGGCTATTAACTTTGCCCTCATCCAGATGTCAAGATAATTATATAGATATTCTGAGATGAGTTAAATAAACTTTATGTGTATGTATTATGTGGCATCATTATCATTATGCTATAAGTTGTTATCTCAAGTTCATATGAGGTATTTTTCCTCCAATACTTACTTTAATTGGTCTAAATTAACAAGATATATTTTTCTATGAAAATAAATTGCCTGTATATTTTACAGCAGGAGCTAAGGAAAACGATACAAATACAAATGAAAGCAGATACACACAACAAATGAGTGATTGAAGAATTAAGCTACTTATCTATCTTACAGTGCTTGCTAACACAATACAGAAGCATCTCAGAGACACTTCCACAGTTGCAGAACTGCAATCTGTTCAACATATTCTTAATCCACTAATACTAATTTTAAAACTATGTCAGTCACCCAAGGTGGCTCACAAATATAATCTCAGCACTCAAGAGACTCAAATGAGATGATTAGCACAAATTCAAAGCCAGTTTAAGCTACAGAGTGAGCACCAAGTCAGAAAGGGCACCCATAAGCATGTGACATCCATACATACCACCCTACACACAAGCATAAATAAATAAATAAAACATTTTAAAATAGCTATGGAATAGTTATAAGGATTTAGTCAGTTAAAAAATGTAACTTTGACGTACTTTTACAAGGACAATCCAAAGCCTTTTTAAAATTTTTTCACTGTGAAATATTGTTAGTCATTTAAACTACATTCCCAAGCAGGTTTCTTACAGAGCACTATTTGAAGAAAAGGGAACCCAGTATATTTGAGAAATAGTTATAAATACTTTAATATTAAGTGAATACGTCCCTAACTTTGGGCATAATAGCAAGCAAGTTTCCAGGAAAGATTGGAAAATAAAGTAGGACTAGCCACTGAAATTTGCTCCTAAGCCACACAAACATTCTTTTAGATGCCCTGATAAAAATATTCTGGCAACACAATTTCTGTATCTCATGTAAGAAGGGAACATCTATTAAACAGCTATTGAGACCCATGTTTTAGACTAGACATGGCAAAGAGTATACTGTAGGTGCATTCTCTCCTAAGTGTGCAAACAATACCATGCTTTGACAGTGTGGTCCAGAGAAGACACTGAGAATGCCTGCTAATAAAGTCAGTTTAGAGGCTCAGTGGTTTTTTAATAAATATGAGGCAGAGGGGTGTGTTTTCCTGTACAGTGTCTCCCAAGATGCAAATGGAGAAAAATGTACTACCCTAAAGTGGGCATATTTAAATGCACAGAAAGAAATGGGATTTGTCACAGCATTTGATTTTAATAAGTTATCTAAGTAAGCAACAGAATATTCTCCTCTGTGCCTTCATAGAACAAAGCCTACAGACCAGTAGAATGGTCTCATTTGGCCATTGAGACTGATAGTTTTACATTTCGCCTCTAGAACTATGAAATCATAACTTTTCATTGTTCAGAGCCACAAAAATGTGGCACTTAGCATTAGAAAACAAATACAGAATCAGCTGGACTTGTGTGTCCCTTCTACCTTCCTAGTCTCGTGGGCACACTGAACCTTACTGGGAGCTTTTGATGCAATGCAGGCGAAACTTAAGAACAGCAGAGGACAGTGAAAGCAAAGGGGAAGTCTCATGGCCAGGGAGAGATGAGGGAAGATTGTGTCTGTGCACACTCATGGCCTAAAGCGGTCATGTGGTCCTGTTGAACACCAGGCAGACAAGGAAATGTCATCTAGTTTGTACCTATAAAGAGAAAACTGATAATGATTAATTATGTCTGGCACACCATTAAGACAACTTAGGAAAAAATATATAATGCAATATGTTGAATAAAATGATAAGCCACAATAGGAAAATGACATGAGAGGTATTTTTCTACAACTATTCATAAATATGTTCACATAGTCAATGTCCTCGCACAAACAACACTGGTTATTAAAAGGGCATAAAGCTCATTTGCCTAGGTTTAATTCCTAGCACTGAAAGAAAAAAAATGGAAGTATCACTGATATCTTCACAATAAACATATGTAAGTTGTCAATTTTGTTAAAATGTTATCTTAAAATTCTATACTAGTCATATTTGGTAATAATAATGTAGACAAGATTCCATAACTTTTTCCCACAATACTGTCTGTCTACTGGCAGCTGAATGAAGGTAAGATGCCTATTCAAATATTTCTAATGATATAGAAGGTACTTATTTTTCTCATTTTCTGATAAGAGAATTAACTGACTATGGCCACCCACTTAGGTGTATAACATGTTCTGTATCAGTAAGCCCAATCTCAGGCACATCTATCAAAAATCTTATAAAATTAGATACTGTCAGCCACCAAAATGAGAAGTTTACATCTGGTGTTTAAAACAAACACTGTTTTCAACAAAGTACAAGTAAATATCTGATAGACTAATAGTTTCTCCTATAACTGTAAAGGAGAGAGAAAACATTTCTCTAAGTTTTTAATATGTGAAAATAGATTTTTAAAGTATGCATTGACAGACAATTGTAGGCACACTAAAAATCAGTCCATTTAAGTCATGAATTTTAACTGTTCATTTTCCCCATGATAAAATCAATTTTGGAAAGCCTATTATTCTTTGAAACTTCTATGTTTAATGGGTATCCTGAGGCTGTTGGATAAGTGACCACTTTAAAATAATTCTTACCATTTATCTTTATATCTTGAAGGTAGTATTCAACCTAAGAATTGTGTACCTTAAAACTACAATGACACTATGAGGTTGACCAGTCCACAGTTGTCCTTATTTTCCACTTTATATTCATTTCCCTTCCCTCAGATCATCTGAGTCTATCAAAAGCAAACAATGGGCTTTCTGAGACAATGTAGTACCCAACACTGGGGAAGGTCAAGTTTCCTGAAATAAATCCAGACAGAAAGATGACTATTGATATATTAGACAGATGATAGATGACAAACAGATGAATGGACAGACGGACAGATGGACAGACAGAGGACAGACAGAAGATGGGTGATAGACACTTTCTTGTAGTCTTGCTTCTCCAAGTAAACTCTGACACAATTGGTACTGCTGCTTTAATTTCAGCCATTGCTAAATGTATGAAACAATACTGTCTTGTATACTGCCATATATGCTTACCTAAGCTTATTTTATGAGATAATATTTAAGAGAATATAAATTCTAAAAATATAGCCTTACTACACCCAATTCTAAAACAATACCCAATGACCCACACTCATAATTCCCTCTTCTAAATTACATATGATTTCTGTGATCTAACAGACTAACACCCCCATAACTACATTAATGTTCAGGGTAAATATCTGTAGACAAAACTTCCTAACTTGCTGATATAGTTAAAGGGAAGCAGATCTGGCCTAATCTGTGAAGATTTTAAAGGATGAGATTCAGTGAGGCTACCTTTACTGCAAGAAAGAAAACAGCCATGCTCTAAACTGCCTAGAGTGCTGCAATCTGTGATGGGCTTCCAAGAACTGAAAGCAACATACCCAGGAATGAAAAAACTATGCAAAGAGAATGAGCACAAGAGCTACCTACAAGAAAATAGATTCTACCCACAACCCACATGATCTAGAAGAAATCTCAGATCCAACTACACCTTCCTCTCAGTCAGGCAGGCTGTTACTTAAAGTCAGCAGATTTGAGACAACTTGATGATACCTGGACATCTAAGATGAAATAAACCCTTTGTTCCCCTTTGTTCTTTGCATTTGGCCAGTGTTTTATCACAGCAACAGAGAAGCAATTTGACAATGTTTTTTCCTAAGTCAAATACCTATTCTTACAGTAGCTTTTTACAACTTTGTTAGAATGGAAAAAAAAAAACACTCCTTGAAACAATAAAAACAGGTTAGATGATAATACTCCAGAAGCACCAAATATCAGTAATTAAAAACAAAGGTACACATTTCTATAATAGGTAGAAAGATTTTTCTAGTATCCATTCAGCAAACCACACAAACTGACACTTGAAGCTTCTACATAAAAATAACAACAACAAAAATAGCCACCTACAATTCACTGAGTAAAATGTGCTGCCATTCCAAATTTAAAGAGAGGAAAGAACGATTTGAGTATGTGTTTCCCAAAATTTCTTCCTCAAAACCTAATCACCAACATGGTGATGATGAAATGAGAAATCATCCTTCATAAGGATTAGTGCCTCCGTTTTTAAAATAGTTCCAAATAAACTTTCCCATCCTTCTGTAAGATAACCTAAGGGGCTATTTCTGCTTAAAACATAGGAACTCTTCACTTGGTTCTTTAGAAGATCAAAAAGTCAATAAAGGCAGGATAAAAAGCATCTCTACCATCATTTTAATTAAGCCCCACTGACTGGTTTATGTATTTAACACTTTGAGTCAGACTCCTGTCAGACTGTTTTTAAGAAGTGAATGGTAACTCATTCTTTTTCAAGGTTGAAAACAATATGCTAATAGTGACTACAACTATGAGAAAGCTGTAACACCCACTCCAAGGCTCAAGGAACATCCGTGAGAAAGGTCAAAAAGAATGTCAGCACCAGAGCATGGGGAGATATGCACCAAAAATGATATCTTCTGGACTTATGCTCACTGCCGTTTTGGTGATCTGCACAACACTGGGCCTGTCAACATCTCATCATGTAAATTGCCACCCCTTCCAGGAAGAATGTTAACAACTTACAGTTGTTGAGGGAGGGAATGGCATTTTCTTAGTGGTGCAGTCACTGATAAGTTGCCCTTGCTCCAGGAAATAGTTTTCTGCCCAGACCAGGGAAAAAAAAACAAAACTCTAATTAAACCCAGTGACTGACACACAAGATATGAAACTAGCAGAGGGACTTGCTGAGAAGACCATATGTAAGGAGGAGAATGGGAGTGAAAATAACTATAACCCACCATGTAAGTGTATGGAACTATCAAAGCAATGCTTAAAAATGTTTTAAACTTCATCTTCCAGAATTTGAATTTTCTATGTATACATGCATATCAACTATCTCTGGACAGCAATAAGAAAAAAGAAGGAAAGTCATATAAACAAAGCCAGACACCCTTTCTCCTGGGCCTCCTGTAACACTTCCACTCCATGAAGATCAAGTAAAAAGTTACCACCTATGAAAACATCCCCCTCCTCCAATCAAATGCCAAATCTGATGGCATCATGACTGGACTTCCCAGGACCGCCGTATCCGACAAATAAATGTCAACTGCTCTGAAGTTACACAGTTCACACTGTATAGCAGCCCTAACCTACTAAGTAAAGCCAAATATCTGTACACAGCCCTGGAGCCACCACATTTCTTTCTTTTTAAGACTAATACAGACCTTCAGTTTCCATTCCTTCATCTTACCCTTTTGTTACCTGATTCTATCAATTTTCTTTTCCTTTCTGCTTCTTCTCCAGCTTCCAGCTGCTAAACTCTCCTCCCACTCATAGCAAAATTGCTTGATGTGTTTTTCTCTCTCTTCCCTGCAGCCTACTTGTTCACTAATAGGATGCATCCTAATTTCCACAATAAAATTGTTTTTGTTAAATCCAAAAGACTGTTATTTAAACTACCCATCAGTCACTACCTGTTACTGGCGATCTCTCCTTGAAATTCTCTTTATTCTCTTTTGTGACATCCAAACTCAGGCAATGTTGGGGTAGTGTTAAGCATTCTAAATGTTAATTAATTGGTCCTGCTTGCTGTCTGTTACTTACGTTGAATCTGATTGGTTAAATAAAATTCCAAGGCCTGAGATTGGGCAAAGACAGAGAAAGGTGGGACTTCCTGGGATTAGAGCAGGAAGCCTGCACTTTAGACAGATTATTAATGCATTCCAGCCAGGAGCAGCAGGAAGGAGGCACACACCATGGGTTAGAAAAAGGAACCTCATTCCACATGGCCAGGAACATCGGCATATTGTGGAGAATGGAAGTCCAAGGGGACGTATGTATATATGGGGTCATATTTGGGTAATAGAATTAAGAGCTAACTTAGATGGGCCAAGATTGCACAGTTTAGGCCAAGGCTTGTTAAAATCCACGTTGTGTCTGTGTGCTCATTTATAATGGCTGCTTAAAGATTAAAGGCTGCCGAACAAGCAACAATAATATAAAATTTAATTAGCCATACTTCTTTTTACAAGGCAAGGTCCTTCCTAGCTCTCTAACTCTCTTTGGTTCTTCCATATGGTTACTATTGGTACAACACCAAAATAGGAGCATGTTTCAGGATTTGTTATTAAGTCTTCAACTGTCAACAACCATCAATTCAGTAATGATTTATGCTATTGATTTCTAAATCCATTATTTCATCAACACAAGCTCCATTGCAAACATTACAGTTTTAAATTTCACAAAAACATCTTACAAATAAAAACATTATCTTCCTTTCCATTTATTATTTGAGTAAACAGAATTATCCTTTAATCAAAAGCTTGAATTGTCCTTTAATTAAATTCAGGTCAATATTACCTTATATTTTACCTTTTGCAATCCCTCTTGAGTACACTGTTACTCTTTCTAATCTTATATTCCTGTCAAAGCTATTCTCCAGACCCCTCTCAGAGAAATCCTTCTAAATATAAACTACACCTCCAAGATACAGAACCCACTCCATTCTTCCCCCTGACTTTTAGGATAAAGCCATATACTTTGGCACACTCTAAGCCTTCCCTAGGACTTGACGTCAAGCCTCCACTACAGTCTCAACCCATGATTTCTCTATACAGTGCTTATTAGTCTTATGAACTACATCACATTCTTTACATATACTATGCTTTCTCATATTTTGAGGCCTTGACCAATGCTTCCCCCACCCCCGCTCTATTTGCCTTTGCCTGACACACTCTTTCTCTCCACTAGCTTATATCCCTTTCAAATTACACCTGCTTCTCTGATGCTGTAATAAAACACTGACCAAACAACTTGGGGAAGAAAGGGTTCATTTAACTGTACAGTTTACAGTCCCTTATGAAAGTCAAAGCCGGAACCCAGATACAAGAACTGAAGCAGAGAACACTAAGGAATGCTGCTTACTACCTTGTTTCTTCTGGCTGTTCAGGTACTTTCTCATCCAACCCAGGGCTACTTGTTCCAAGTGGCTCCACCCGTACTGGGCTAGACCCTTCTACATCAATCAGCAACCAAGAAAATGTCCCAGGTATGCCCCAGAGGCCAATTTGGTGAAGATAATTTCTTAGTTAGGATTCTCCCTCCCCAGGTTATGTCATTTGTGTCAAACTAGGAAAAGCAATGACCCCCTACATGCTATCATAGCGCCCACTTCAGCCTAGGTACACCTCACATTCTACCTTTTCTGCAAAAATCTGCATGATTTTCCATTGGATTATAAACTGAAGCAGTATTTGTCTTAGCCATCACCCTAGCTCCAAAATCAAGCACAATTCCTAATATACAATATTCACCAATTAATATATATATAACAAAAAATGACGTTAACACATTTTACAAAGGCACAGATGGCATATGTAATACTTTCGAAAAATGATACTCATATATTTACTTTTGTTACTTCAACAGTATTATTTCCACTAAAATCATCAAATATTTCAAGATATGACAGTTACAATACACTTAACATTTTTAAGTGAAACATAGAAAATACATCTAATTTGAGTTTCTGCTATGATAATAATGACAGAAAGCAACAGCAAGGTTTCCACACCCAACAAGTATATATTTTACTGATAAGTCAGTACAACATGACTCTAGAGGAAGCTCTCCAGGATCCTCTATCTCTGTCCTCTCTAGCTATCCTCTAGCTATCCTCTATCTACCATGAGGGAATCCTCCGAAAACAAAAAAGCAAGGACTGCTCTGTAAAACAAACCCAAATTCACAGAAATAACCTGACACCGAAAAGAGGTGCAGATATGGGAAAGAACGTTACTATTCTCCTCCATCTCTTTTCAGACCATGAAGTACCCTGTTCTACCCATTAAATTTAAGTTGAACCAAGCATAATGGCTCATACCTATAGTCCCAATATTTGGAAGACAGAGAAAGAGCAGCCCAAGTCTGAGGTCAGCCTGGACTACAGGAAACTTCATGTCAAAAAATTTTTTTCAATTGAGTTCAATTCCCACAACTGGCATTAAAACTAAAATTAAATAAAAATTTGTAAAAGCCAGGTATGTAGAGACAGATGGATTCCTGGAGCTCCCCTGCCAGCCATCCTAAACCTAACTAATTAGGGAGCTCCAGATCAATCAAAGAGCCCATCTCTTTTCAAAAAAAAATTAAAAGGTAGAGGCAATTAAAGAATGACACCAGATGTTGATCTCCGACCACATGTACCAGCAAATACACATTCACACACATAAACAAACACACACACAAACAGAGACACAAACAGACAGACAGTGTCCTACAAACCAGTGGTATTTGGTAAAATGGGTCCTGACTTCTAGCTTTGGCAAAGACACTGGGGAGCACTTTACTCAGTGTTAGATACGATATGAGAAACAGCCTGGGGAGGAAAGGTGATCCCTGTTCTCTCTGACAAAATCGAGAATCACTAGGAGAGAAATCTCTGGGTGTGTTTATGAGGGCGTTTTCTGGAGTGGGTTTATTGAGGTGGACAGAACTGTGAGCAGTACCACTACAAGGGCTCAAGGACAAGAACAAAAGCACAAACAAACAAAAGTGACCACCAGCATTCATCGCTTTACTTCATGACAACAGGTGGAATGTGACTAGTGTCCACACATCTGTCCCCATAAAAGACTGTACCCTCAAACTGTGAGCAGAAATTAACGCTTTCTCCCTTCTTTAAATTGCTCGTTAGGTATTTTGTCAAGTAAAAGTATTTTCCCTCATATTTTGTGACCCACACAGGGTAGGCATTTTGAATGTTACTTGTAACTGAGATTTACCTTGGCTTAATTTCACTTGTTTAAGCAATTTAATAAACAGATACCCTAAAATTAGAAGTTGTATTCTCAAAGTAGCCACATCAGCTTGTTGTATAGCTTAAAACATTGTTGTTATAGTTTAAAACATTTTTAAGTATGAAAACAGTAATAGGGATTCCCTGACAAAGAAATGAGCCAATTCAAGCCAATTCAAATTAAAGTACAAAAGCAGGTTTATTGGGGGCAGCTCTTGGGAGGATCCACCAACCTCAAGGAAGGTGTCAGTGAAGTCATAAGGTTGGAACTTTAAAGGGGAGTTAAAAAAAAAAAAAGGGAACTTTAAAGTGGCTGTAGCTTTACAGGGGATTGGGGGGAAGTTGGGATGTCATGGTGAGGTACTGAGGTTACAGCCTTATTTGGTGAGTTTAGGACCCTGAACGTGGGTCTTAAATGATCACTCTGGAATCCTGAACTAGAAGCTAGCTTTGTCCACTGTTTAGCATAGGCTCCTGGTCAGAAGAGACAGGTGGGGTCCTCTTGACTTTGTCCCAAAATATCTGCCTAACAAACAGGATCTCCACAAATGGAAGAATGAAACCAGGCCCCTGTCACTCAACTTAGAAAAATCAATGCACCAGATTCAATTAAGGCTTAACTGCTTGCCCTGACACTACAAAACTACCACAAGAAAACATAACATCCAAATGTTTACTCACTATAAACATCTCAGGCATTGAATGACTAGACACTTTTTTAAGAAAAGTTCTCAAAAGCACAGGAAAAAGCAAAAGCAGACAAACGAGATTCCATCAACTACAAATCTTCACCACAACAAAGGAAACAACCATCAGAGTGAGCATCCTATGGAATGGAAGACAAACAACTGCCAACTATACATATGACGAGAGAGTTAACATCCAGAATAATAAGAAACCCAAAAACCACAGCAGTACAGAAAAATAACTAGATTTTAAAATGTGCCATGAAACAAAACAGACATTGATCAAAACACTTACAAGTGGCCAGTATGTGTAGGAAAAAAAGTTTAAAACCTCTGTTAAGGGAAATCAAATCAAAACACACTGAGCTATGTTCACTTTTCCCCAGTAAAAATGGCTACCATCAGTAGATTAGCAGTGCTGGTGAGAATTCGGACAAAAGAAATCCAGCCATATTGTCAATGGGGAATGTAAACCAGTGTACACATTACATAAAGACGGTGTCAAGTTTCCTCAAGAAACTAAAATTAGAAAAGAAAATCTATGGACAAGGAATCTCTATGTCATGGAAACTGCGTGCATGCAAGCGCGTGCACACACACACACACACACACACACACACACACACACAAACACACACACACAAAACATTATCTGCACTAGTCAAAAACAAAAAACAAAATAACAAACAAGACAAAAAAAACCAACCCAAAAACATCTTATGTACCACTGAGTGATAAAGAAAATATGGTACACATACATACTATATATGCTATTCAATTATAAAAAGAATGAAATAGACAAAGTCGGGGCCTGTAACTAACAAGAGGACTTTAGAGAAGTGCAGAGAACAGTAGTGAGTGTGGGCTGTAGAAGGCAGAGAGGAGGGCATTGAAAAAGCTGATCGCTTTTGGAAAAAAGAAAGAAAGGAAAGAAAGAAAGAAAGAAAGAAAGAAAGAAAGAAAGAAAGAAAGAAAGAAAGAAAGAGCAGATCAATGGGTGTCGCGTCCCTCTCGACCAGCAAGAACGATGCGACTCACAAAAGCTCTTCTCCTGCAGTTTATTCAGGTCCCTTGAA
>CAJQZJ010030410.1:0-11404 GCA_907164525.1 Lophiomys imhausi | reverse complement strand
GATTGAGATGTAACTTGAAGAAATAAATAAATGTTGAAAAAAAGATATTGAATAATTTGAAAGATACAACTTTCAAAGTCTTTGAATTTATATGGTTGTGGTACATTTAATTGAAACTGAAACTTTGTTAACAAATATATTTATTAACAACTAGGAACACCTATTACCTAACATCTAAGCCTAATAATAACTATAAACTGTTGCATTAGGCCTGTGGGGCCTGGCGGGAACCTGACAGGGCTTAGGTCTCATGGTGATATGGCCTGAGACCCAGGGTGTCATTTCTATGCCTGCAAACTAAAGATACCAAGATCTTTTAATATTTCAATGCTTAGGCCTTAGCTGAGCAGACTTTCAACTAGCTCATCTAAGTTACTCCAACCTGCTGATCTCAAATGGCCATGTGGCTGGCTGTACCTTCTGAGTCTACAGAGATGTCTGTCTGCTTCCTTATCTCCTGGCAGGAGAACTTCCCAGGGTTCCTCTCCCCATCCCAGGAATTTCCACTTTCCTATATTCTTCCTGCACAGCTAGTTGGCTATCAGCAACTTTTATTATCCAATCACAGAATGCCTCAGATAGGGCATTATCCAGATCTCAGCACACTGAAGTCAGTTTTTGAAAACTATGCATAAGACCTTCCTCCAACATTTAAGGTTTGTAAAATATACCATGTTGTGATTTCTTTATTAATATGTGATATTGGAGATGAACAAAAAAGTAAAGATTGTGACTTAACAGTGATGTGTTTGTGTCTCAAGCTGACAAAGTTTAAGTGTTTTGGCTTGGTTTTGTTTGTTTATTTTTGTTTGTTTGTTTTAGGGCCTGGGGAGAGAAGTGTTGGCTTGTTTTAAGTCACTAGCTAGAATCATCTCCAAAGATGGAGCCTCAATTAAGTAAATGCCTCTGTAAAATCTGGCTATAGGTCAGCCTGTAGGGTATTTTCTTAATTACTAATTCACGGGGGATGCCCCAGCTCATTGTGGGTAATACCACCACGGGGCTGGTAGTCCTATGCTAGCATAAGAAAGCAAGCTGAACAAGCCATGATGAGCAAACCAGAAGGCAGCACACCAGTCTGTCTTCTGCATCAGATCCTGCCTCTAGGTTTCTACTCTCTTTGAGTTCTTGTTCTGATTTCCTCAGTGGTGGACTATGGTTGTGGAAGCTTTAGCTAAATAAACCTTTTCCTCTCCTACTTGCTCTTGGTCATGGTGTTTCATAATAGTGATATTAACTCAAGAAAGAAAATAATAAAGGAACAGTTGCACAATATGTACAAAAATAATAAATTCATGGTATTTGTAGCAAATGAATGGACTGGGAAATTGTAAATAATCCAGATATTGAAATGAAGATATTGCTTCATTTCTTTAAAATTATTTTGAAGATCTTAATTTTTTATATTTTCAACATTTTATGTGTATGAATGTATCAGCTGCATATATATATGTATACAGCATTCATACCTGATGCATGTAAAAGTTGAAGAGGGTTTCAGAAACCTCTAGAACTGGAGTTACATGTGATTGTGAGCTATCATCTGGGTTCTGGGAAATGAATGCAGGTGCTTTGCAAGAATGCTAAGAATTCTTACCTGCTGAACCATCTTTCCAGTCCGATTTTATTTCTTGTATGTAAATAAATTAATAAGTGATCACTTAAAAATAGAAGAGGTATTATTGGAAACTGTGGAGGTTATGAGGGGATAGAAGAGTAGAAGAAGAGAGACTAGATCAGTTCACAGTGTGTCCAACTTACCAGGATAATTAACATCTCTTAAAATTATAATAACATGAATGATAACTAAGTAGAAGGACTGTAATAGTCTGAAAACATACTCTATTTTCTGTGATTAATTAACCTCCACAGTTTTATGGAATCTTATGAGAGGTGGAGTACAGTCTCAGAAACAAGGAATTTCAATATTCATGACATAGCAAACATTATGAATTTCATATTCATATACATTCACATTTACTTCTGTGAGCATGTAAATGAGCCTCTTCAATGCTGCACTCATTGTAGGCTTTTATTACAACTTAGAAATGTGAATATTTTATGTAAATATGCTTGAATTTTGCCTTAGAAGGTGAAATTACCAATGCTATGGTATATCTAGAAGATTAAAAAAAATCTTTGACCTTTGGTCTATAGGGAAATCTTTCCATCTTCTAAGACTATTTATTTTAAATATATCTTTGACAAAGAATTCTCTACCAAAAGCTTGATACTGTCTCTGCTTCTGAGTCATATAGAATCAGACTGATGAAAAAGAATCTCTGAGCATTACCAATTTCTACATCATTTGGTGTTCTCCAAATTTTAAAATGGTTTTTCCACTAAAGAAGCTAATCTGGTCCATATACTTAAAAGGGTTTTATTTCTTTGTTTCATATATCACTGAATTAAGGTTACTGTTACAGGATTTTAACCATCAAAATAAACAGCCTACTCTTTTGACCTTAACTATTCTCCTCACTTTCCCAACCCCCAAATTACAGAATCTAACGAGTTGAAAGAATGCCATTAACCATCAGCACTTAAACTAGAAAGTATCTAATCCTTTTCAGGTGATAAGACAAAATAGTATGCAATATATTACTTAAATAATGTATTATTACATATTTGCCTTTCAATAAACATAGAGAGTTAAATAAAGAGAAAATAGCATATCAGAAATTAAATTTCAATGTGGAATCTCTTTCAGTCCTATAGTTTCAGAATTCCAAGATTCGGTTCTAGAATACCTCCCTTTTGATGAGAGTTCTCTTCCTAGTTTTCACATGTCTACATAGAAACTCAAGAGCAAAGACACTCTTTCCATACCAGAAAGACAGGTGAATTTATCTTTTTAATACTTTTTAGAAAAACTACCATTGCCGTTATTTATAGAACATAAAATGATGTTTTGAAATATATAGTTATAATATATAAGTAACAATGTTGTCTTAGTTACTTTGGTTTCACTGTGATAAAACACCATGACCTTATAAAAGAAAGGGTTTAGTGAAGGCTCCACTATGTCTTCATTATGGTTTCTGTTGCTGTGATGAAACATGACCAAAAAGAAAGTTGGGGAGGAAAGTTTATTTGGCTTACCCTTCCACATTCTAGTTTATCATTGAAGGAAATCAGGACTGAAACTCAAGGAGGGCATGAGCCTGGAAGAGCAGGAACTGAATCAAACGTCATGGAAGGGTGCTGCTTACTGGCTTGCTCAGCATGGTTTGATCAGCCTGCTTTTCTATAGAACCCAGGACCACCAGCCCAGGGATGTCATCACCTACCCTAGGCGTGGGTCTTCTCCATGAATTGTGATTTAAGAAAATGCTGGATATTTTGGAGTCATTTTCTCAATTGAAATTCTCTCCTTTCAGATAACTCTAGCTTGTGTCAAGTTGACATAAAATTATCTAGCATACAGTTCTCGAATGTTAAGAGTCTATCATCATGGGACAGCATGGCAGCAAGCAGAAGGCATTGTCTGGAGCAGTAGCTGAGAGCTCATGCCTCGTAACTGAAACAGGAAGAAAATATAACCACTGAGATTGGTGCGAGGCTTTAAAAACCTCAAAGCCTATGCACACCCATACATATAAAAGAAAATAAATAAATTTTTAAAAAGAAGAGAAATTACATTACAATGTAATGTGCATTGATTTCAACCCCAAAAGACACAAAGTATGAACATGTACTAGCATTTCTCAAAAGTTTAAGTTTAAGCTCTCACTTGAGAATCAACAGCATGTTTCTGAAATCAATAGCATATTTTTGAAAAATCAAGGTAAGACAAAGACACAATAAATGTGTCAAAAGGAGAAATAAGGAACTGGAAAATAATAATCTGCACAAATCAAGATCCTAATTCTTTTATTTTTATTATATTTGAAACTTGAATTTATGGGGGGCTGGAGATATGGCTCAGTGGGAAAGAACACTGGCTGTTCTTCTAATGGATCTGGGTTCAATCTCAGAACCTACATGGTAAAAATTCTACTCTACTCCAGTTCTAGTGAATCTGAAGCCTTCTTCTTCAGGCACTGCACACACATGGTCCACAGACATTCAGTCAGACAAAACATCCATACATATAAAAGAAAATAAATAAATTTTTAAAAAGAAGAGAAATTACATTTGTGTATTTATCTGTGTTTGGGGGGGCATACATATGTCACAATATACATGCTGTGTGTTAGAGGACAATTTATGGGAGGTAGTTTCTCAACTTCTAATATGTGTCCTGGGGATCAAACTTAGATCACAAAGTTTGGTGTTAAACACATTTACCTTCTGAGCTATCTCATCGACCTAAGGTCTTATTTTTTCTTATTTTTATTAGTTCTTTGAAATCTTTGCATAATCTATTTTGATTGTATTCAGGTCTTCTCCCTCTGAAAACTTTTGCACATTGCCACCAAATCCTCAGGCAGTTCTACATCTATGATTTTGTTGGTCATAGGCAAATGCTATGTGGTAAAGACTGTTTGGGAATGCTTCTGATAGGTCTACATTTTCTGGGTCACTCTGCATCCATCTCTACTCTCATAGATGCATTAGTTGTTTATCAAGTTGAGATTCTGATGAGTTAAATTTTGACATACTCTGACATGTGGTTTTTTTTCCAGGATATCCTTCTCTGACTCCATAACTCATATTCTGCATACCTCCTAAACTACCAGTACCGCGTGTATAATAGTACCTACCACCATCACTAGGTACACCAGAATTGGCTTCAAAAATGACTGAAGCAGGTATAGAATAGCAGAAAGCAGTAATCCTGAGGTACTCCTGATGAAAGATCTCATGGAGAATGCTCAGAGTTTGGTGCCTGTAGACAACTCTGTATTTAAAAACAATTGTAATATGGCAGCCTCAATAGCTTCTGAGATGTCCTTGAGTCATTTATTTCTGGCTATCCTTATGATGATCAGCTATGTTTATCTTCCAAGCAAATTGATCTTTTGTCCACAGACCCTGATGCTGTTGATCTCTGGACACAGTTTTTATCAGGCTGTAAAATTTTCTGATATTTTTGCTCTGCTCTTTTGCTCGCCAAATTCTCACTGAAATTTTGACTAAAACTGCTTGTTAACAACATTCAGTAATTGGTGTTCTTTATGGCTTAGAATTTTCTTCCATCAAATAAACTAGGCCATCTATCTTAAGTCTAGCCTTCTTAATAGAAGTCTAGGGCCAGAAAAATAGTATTTGCACCAGTCCAATAGACTAGATTTGAATCTAATTTCTAATAAGACTGACATTTTTATCTAAAAGAAGTTCTCCAGTGCCCTGTTTTTTTGAACCATCACTGGAATTACTTTTTCCTCTTACAACTCTAGGCTCTTTTTAGCTACAAACTCTTTTAACCTCTTCTCTCCCTAAATTTCAAAATTTCTTGCATAGTAATGGGGTCATAAAGTATAGTAATATTCCCACTCTTACAAATTTTCTGTATTTCTCTTCAATGATATTTTTGTGACTGGATATTTTATAATTGAAGTATTTTTATTTTGCCAGTGGATCTGGATGCTGAAAGTCAAAGCTGTTAGGTATTGACTCTGGTCCAAGTTCCCCCTGGCTATGCCTCCTCATGATGAATGGCAGCACAGTTGGAGTTTATATGAGATGTAGAGGATGCATGGAGGACCAGGAAGCTAGGGCATAAGGAAGTAGTGACTTCCCACTAGGACTCATTTTTCAACATTACTGTATTAGAATCAATATTGTAATATGGGGATGTTTCAGAAATAAACCATTACAATATGCATTACAGTATGAAAAAATCTGCAAAACTTACATATAATTACCTAGAAGAAATTTACCTTTTTTTGTTGTTGTGGGGACATTCCCAATGCAATCACAGCCTATTTCTAACCTAAAGTTAGATGTTATTTTAGCTTTTGTGTTGTCACTGGTCTTTCCATTTAGACCAAGATATTGATAGAAGAGTAAGAGTTGTATTGGTGGTTTTACAGAACTTCTCTGATATATATATATAAAACAATTCCCCTTGTGTAACAGACCTAGCTTGGGAATTCAGAATGATCTAAATTTGTTATATAAATAGGGAACTTTTTCCTTGAATATTTGAAAACCTCTTAAGAATCATCACTAATTATATCCAAACAGCCATATTTTTATCATTTTTAACTGTTTATTCATTACTTCAAGTTACATCTCCATCACAGTCCCCTCCCACCACCCTTCCATCCCCACACTCTCATCTCCTCCCCTTTATCCCAGAACTCATAATTCTTTTTTAATAATGAGGCCTCAATTATGAAAATTATAAGGTATAACGTACTTTCCCAAAGTCCAGTCCATACATATTTGGCAACTGATACTAATATTCTATTATCCATATATCTCTATGAGTTTAAAGTTCTATACCTAACTCATTTTCCATCCCAACTTGCATTACCAAGTTAAAAACATCTTCTTAGACCTAGAACATTGTTTTAATTCCTAAACAACTTAAAATTTAACTGTAAACAGCCATATTTTAACTGGAAAAAAATGTTAATACCTTACTTACAGGCTATGAATAGATAGAAATCTTACATTTCACACAAAATCATACTTTAAAAAAAGCACGGTACAGAGGGGAGATGGTTTAATTATGTATTTGTTGTGCAAGCATGAGAACCTGATTTCAGTCTCCAGTATCTTAAAAAAAAGAGAGAGGTGTTGCAGCACATGCATATAATCTTAGGATTGGGGTAGAAGGAGAAAGACATCCCTAGGGCTTGCTTGACAGCCAACTTTTTCAATCCATGACCTCTAAGTTCAGTGAAAAATTAGATGGAGAACCATGAAGAAAATACCTGATATAAATGTCTGGTTTCCACACATGTGTGTGCCCTACACAGACATGTGGACATGCACATACAAATATACAAAGGGGATATCTTTAAGACCCCTTTTTCTTATACCTAAAACTGTCTTAGAGAATGAGATAAAATGAGGTTCCAGTCTCTTTCTCCTTATTCCAGAACCTGTAACTTTGTCCAATACTTAAATTGACATATGTTCTAGACTTTCTCTTCTGACTTTCCATAAATTGTAACATGATCTCACACATGGTGGAGAAGAAATTAACCACTCCTCATCACATATAGATGATAGATACTCATGGCTGGCCAAAGTATGAATAACTCTACTTTTCTTAGGTAAGGGTAACATTGCTGTGATGAAATACCATGACCAAAAGCAACTTGGCGAAGAAATGGTTTATTTGGCTGACATATCTTGACGTACAGCCCAATGAAGGAATCAAAAGCAAGAACTCAAACATGGCAGGAACCTGAAGGTAAGAGCTACTGCAGAGGCCATGGAAGAGTCCTGCTTACTGACTTGCTCTCCATAGCTTGCTCAGCCTACTTTTTTTTTTTTATAGGACTCAGAGCCACCAGTTCAGGGGTATCAGCACCCACAATGCTATTGGCCCTACTCCATCAATCACTAATTAAGAAAACGCCCTATAGACTTATCTGCTTGCAGACTGATCTTATGAAGGTATATTCTCAATTAGTTCCTTCCTCTCAGATGATTCCTGCTTGTGTCAAATTGACATAGAACTAGCCAGCTCAATTGCCATCAGAGGGCAGACGATTAGTGGCTGCAATGTGCCCTCTCGACAAGTTGGTAAACACTAATATTGTTTATTCAAACTCATAATTGGACACAACCATAGTTTTTAGAGATACCAAAGGCAGGCATTTATGCACATGCTATCTATTCTACATCAACAAGAGGTCTCCAACAATAACAGGATAAATTAGGTAAGAGGTGAAAATGGGGGTGGTGTCTGAAGGGAATGCTTAGTTTATCTATTGCTATCTCATGTTTTTTTTTTTTTCTTTTTTCCTGATGTATTTCTTAGTAAGGCTAAAGGGAATAGCATTTTATAGTTGGAGCTAGCTATCTACATTTAGGAGATTTGATAGTCAAAATTAAATTCCTGGAAAGAATACTGGAGAGGATTGGAGAGACATAAGGCATTTTCAGTGAGAAGACAATTTTGAGGGTTGTCCAAATAGAAAATAATCATTATTTTCCCTTTCCTACATGTTATCTTTAAAATATAAGTATAGGCCTACCTTGCAGTGACTACTTCACCATTCCTCCCCCAAATCTCATATTTATACACTGACTCCCACAGGTTGTCAGGAAAAAAATGTCAGATGGCCTAAAATCATATTTTGAATTAAATTCAATTTTCATACCTCATGTTACAAATTTTACTAACTTTAGAATTTATCAACCAGGTCAGCTGCTGTTGGAAATGATGCATCATATACAGAATATGGGGAGGGGCTATGGTCAGAGAAAAATCTGAATTTTCGGTAGCATCCTAATTACCCCACTTCCTTTTAACATGGAAAATTTATACGAGCACATGTTAGTTTTCCACAGCTGGACAAACTGTGAAACAAGAAAAAGAGTAAAGATTTTTGGCTCACATTTTCAGTACTTGCATTGTAAGGTTGTCTGGCTGTGGATTTTGGGCCTGTGATGGAACATAATCACCTTATTGTTGCCATGCACAAAACAGGAGAATAAGCTCTCTGGGAAAATATTTTTCCGGGAACATGCCCAGTGAGCAATTTAGTCCTACTAGGCCACATTTTCTACTATCCACTAATACCATTCCACTAGGAATCTATCAAAGGATTAGCCAACTGATTTTATCAGAGCCTTAAAGATCCAATCCAGCTAAGGACCAAACTGGAAACATGTGCCTTTTAGAAGGACATTATGGTCCCTAACATAACAGAATACAAAGATGTTTTCTGGAGAAAGGTAAATTTAATGACAAAAGTCACTCTATTTAAGGTATGTGGAAATCAGAAGGATAGAAATTTCTTGTGAGATAATTTTCTGCCGTACAAATAATAACAAATACCTAAGGATGAAGATGTACATAAAATATCATGCATACTAACCCAGGATTAGATCACTTTTGTCAGAAAATTTGTAACCTTCTTAGGCTACAATTGATTTAGAACGTATCAGACAAAGTTTCATGGGTCATGCTGGTATGAAAAGAAGCTCATCAGATTCAGACAGAAACTCTGCAACTTGAAAGTGTCAACATAACTGAGGCAAATGTGCTCATTCTGTCATGATTCAGTAGGACACTGTCACCTGTGCTATATATATATGGCTTGCCCTATCATAAGACAATCATGTTAAAATTTGACAGTAACTAATTTGTTGAAGCTCAAGTTCAAGGAAATATAATCTTTTAAAATGGCAGCAATCAAATCTCTTTAAAATTTGTGAAAGTGCTGCCTGTTCTTTCTTCTAGAAAGAGAGTATCACTATTTTCCTAGATTGTTCTATAATCATCTTGGAAAGATGCCACATAACAAAATGACTATGTCTATTCATGGAAACATTAGAGATTCATGCTGTATTAGTGCATTTTTTACCACTATAACAAACTCCCTGATGATAATGAAGAATAAAGTAAAGAGGCATTTTTGCCTAACAATTTTAGAAACAATTTCCATCAGTTAGCATCCTCAGTTTATCCTCTGTTGAGGTCCTCAGGAGCATAGAATCATGGGTAAAGGATATCATGACAATAAATGAAACCAAAAAAATTTGTCTGGACCATATTTGCTCATTTAAAGCAAATTTGCATAAGA
Organism: Lophiomys imhausi; assembly: GCA_907164525.1. Classification (NCBI taxonomy): domain Eukaryota; kingdom Metazoa; phylum Chordata; class Mammalia; order Rodentia; family Muridae; genus Lophiomys; species Lophiomys imhausi. Next base: position 1,748 of record CAJQZJ010030410.1, on the reverse strand, counting down.
ACAAAGATTCCTGTAATGTACTAATATTACTTTCTTCTGTGGGTATCAATTCCAAGGAACTGAATACTTTGTCCTAAATCTTATTAAAGATGCCACCAAGTCCCAACATCAAAGGCGTGTAGACTTAGCTTATGGCTCTATGAACATTGAGGAAAATCCATATGGAAATCCATCTCCCAAGAACTATCTATGGGATCATTTTATTCAAACAATAATGTAAGTGATCCTGAATGATAGGCCTACAGTATAACACATGTGATGAAATAAGACAGTATGTATAGGAATCATTTTTGAATGTGTACATGCCCATGCTACTTTAGAGAAGTCACAGAACAACTTTTGAATATTTGTTCTCCCTTTGTATATTGTTTTGAGATAAAGTTTCTCTTGTTTATCATACCTCACAATGTACTCTGGTCTAGGTGGCCTATAAATTTGTAGGGGATCCTTTTGACTTTGTCTCCTTTCTCCCCATAGGACTCTTGAGATTACAGATTACAGGTGCAACTGTTGCATCTGGCTTTTTATATAGATTGGGGGATCCAAACTGAAGTCATCAAGCTTATGAGGCAAGTGGTTTTTTTTTTTTTCATTCTGAGATATTTCCCTGGACCCAAATACAATATTGAATTGAAATTTCCTAAATGTTTTTACTTTCTTTGTATCATGAGTAACAAGGTTATTTTCAAGCACATTTGTAGCAGTAGTTGTAGAATACAATACAGTAATGAAACTATATAATATAAAACTTATAATAAACATCATTAATACATTAATCAAGTAATAAAAAGCTATATGTGAAGGCTGGTTGTTTACTATGGCTATATTTCTATTTAAAATGAGATGCATTTGTTTGAGACAGATTTTGTAAAGCTGCTGCTTTTCTAGAAAGTCAGTTTTAATTAAGGAAATTGAGAAAATAATACAATCATGTGTCACCATTAAGGGCACTTTTTAGTTTTTTTTTCCTTCAAAGCAGAGAAAAATACATGTACTTCTGATGGAAAAAAAATGTGTGTGTATCTGTGAACAAGTATAAATATATGAACATATTCATTTACACATTTCCATGAGTTTAGTCTTATGAGAAAAATAAGAACATTGCTAAACTAGGCATGTTTATAAAATGACTTCAAATAGTATTTCTCCTACTTTTTGATCAAATATTATATCCCAAGCTTTCTGGATGTGAGCCACACAGAAGTTAACATGGTCCAGTCTGTTATTAAGTTTCCTGATAGTAGGAAACCAAAAGTTACCAAACAAATCCACTTTCTGGTGTGCTACAACAAATAGAAACCTCTTTATAAACATTCCTTTTTAAAGAATATGTGTTTTTAGAACTCAGGAATTATTAGAAAGGATAATTTGAAATAAAATGAATTTATAATAAGTTATTTGCCTTTTCAACCATGACTGAATAATTTTTAGAGTAGAATAATTCATATTCACTATCCTATTATATTATATTATACTATTATTATAGTATTATATAATATTATATATTATATTATACTATACTATTATTATATAATACTATTATATTATAATATAATAAATATTCATCTACATACAAACTAGATTTCTCAAATATTATCCTTTTATCTACTTCTAATATGAGTTAAAAACAAAATATTGCTTATATAATTGAATATTTCCATATACTTTCCAACACTTTTTTCTCATTTATTTATTTATTTACTTACTTATTTATTCAACTTACACCCAAATCACCACCACTCTCTCCT
>CAJQZJ010030408.1:0-11823 GCA_907164525.1 Lophiomys imhausi | reverse complement strand
AATAAGGGCAAGGCCTGTCCTCAGGAAGCTCAGGGGTGGGAATGGGAGGAGGAAATAGCAAACAATTATAGAGTAGGGGGATGAGTGACACTGAGGAGAGATCCCCAAGTTCCCCAAGACCTCCAAGCTGAGTCCTATGGGGGAAGCGTTGGGAAGGTGGCTGTCTGCTGCTGGTTTCTAGACAGAATACAAAGTTGCAGACCTGCCCAGGGCATTCTTCTGGAATTTATGGTACTTCAAGGTGACTTATTTCCCACTTGGAGTTTGGGTTCTGTTGAGGAAAAAGGGACCATGGCAAGGGCTTTGGGCAGGGTTTGCCTCTAGGAAATTGATCTTGGCTGCAGTGAGCCTGGCTGAAGGCATGCCTAGATTCCAGCCAGGGCCGTGCCACTTACGACCTCTGTGTGCCTCTGGGCTAATCGCTTCCTCCTCAGAATCGTGGAGTTCTCATCTGTAAAAAGCACATAGGGAGATGAGGACTGCGATGGGTATTTATATGACACACCTGGACCATAAAGGGCACATGGACAGATTGTGAAGTTGCTTCTGCTACTGCCTTGCCTCTTGCACCCCTTCTTTGGGCTCCTCTGTGATCTCAGAACATTCTTGATCATTGTTTATCAGGGAAAGATCACACAGAGAAGCTAACAGAATGGCCAGGAAACAGCCTGGGTGGGACTGGAGTTTGAGCATGCGCCTGTTCTGAGCACTGTGGGAGGTTCCAGGGCAGAGGAACCACTAGGAAAGCCCTGGCAAGGGAATAGGCCAAGTGCGTCAGAACTGAGGTTCCCAACGCCTACACAAGTCCTATTGCCCATGCCATCTCAACCTCAAAAGTTTCTCTACCATACTGAGGGGTAGAAGAAAGATGCCAGACCTAGGGACCCTGTGACCAGGGAGGGGACTTGTAAGCTCCGGGTTCTCCGTGGTGAAGGAGCCAGCAGGTTGTCTTAGCCCTTACCTGAGCTCTTCACCCACCAGCCCACCTGTGTTTCTTTTTTTCTTCTCGGCCCCCACCAGGCCCACCAGCCCCAGTCCCCAACTGCACAGCCATGGAGGCCCTGGGAACCGGGAACGACCACACCTCCCCGGAGTCAACCACTGGAAACCTGGACTTGAGAAGGCTGTCCACGCGCGCCGACTCGGCCTACAGCTCTTTCTCCGCGGCGTCCGGTGGTCCCGAGACGCGCGCGCCGTCCCCTGGCTCCGATCTCCTCCCTTACCTAGACTGGGACTACGTGCGGGTGGTTTGGGGCGGCCGACCCCAAGCCCCTCAGGACGCTGTCCTTCCAACGACCCAGCGGCCCGGGCCCGCAGCCGCTGAGCCCAGTGGCCCTCGGCCTCCAGAGGTCCAGGGAAGCCCGGGGCCACTGAGCAGGCGGGACACCCCGCTGCTGTACGCGCTAGCCGCCGAGGCTGAGGCTGCCGCACGCACCGAGGAGCCCCCCAGCCCGCCAGCCTCGCGGGCCGCCTACCGCCAGCGGCTGCAGGGTGCGCAGCAGCGGGTGCTGCGGGAGACGTCCTTCCAGCGAAAGGAGCTCCGCGTGAGCCTGCCGGGCCGCCTGCGGCCGGCACTCCCCTCGCGACCTCCCACGGTGCACGCGCGCTCCGCCTCCAGCAGCCAAGAGGGAGGAGAAGCGGAGCCGGCGGCGCGCACCCGGGTCCGAGGGCAGGGTGCTGTTGGCAGGGGGCGTCTCGACAGCCAGCAGCGGCTGTGCTGCTTCTCGGAGCCGGGCAAACTGCATCGCGTGGGTTGGAGCGGTGGGCCCATGGGCGAGGGCCTGAGAGAGGCTTGTTCCACGCAGGAATTACAGCATGGGACGCACGCTAACCCCAAAGGGGTGCTGGAGACTCAGTCTCTAAGCTCAGTGGAGCTGGCCTCCAGGTCCGTGGATCTCGGCAGTGCCTATAGGCCTGCGGGTCGGAGTCAGAGTGTTTCAAGCGAGGTCATGGGTCCCTGCACGGGTTCAGAAAAGACTGTGGCCACTGTCCAGGTATAGAATAAGATAAAGGACACTGGCTGGTGAGGGAGGGCGGCATCGGGGAGACCGCCGTGTTTCAGGCAGCTGTCCTCCCGTTCTAGGCTGTTCCTCAAAGAGCAGAAAACCCCAGACCAATGCATCAGACCAAGCTTTCCAGGTGAGAGACATCGGACCCTGGGGACAAAATTGTCTGGAGCCAACTTTCACGGGTCTTACTTTAAAAGCAATCGCGGGCCCTGTAGTCATTATTTTTCCTATTGTTGTGACCAAATTCCTAACAAAGGGGACTTAGAGAAGAAATCGTTTTTTGGCTCACGGTTGAAGACAGTGAAGTCCATGGCAGCAGGGAAGGCATGGATTCAGGGAGCATGAGGCTCTTGGTCACACTGCAGCAGGTAGTCAGGGAACAGACTCCTGCTGGTGCTCAGCTCTCTCTCCTTTCTCACTTACTGTTCAGTCCTCGAACCCCGGTCCATGGTTTGGCACTGCCCACATTCAGCATGGGCGTGTCTCCCCTCCTCAGTGACACCTCTCTTGAAATCCCCTCACAGTCCTAGCCAGAGGTGCGTCTCCTAGGTAACTCCAAATCCAGTCAAGCTGACAGCGGATTATTACAGGATAGTCTATCTACCTCACTTTGAGACTTCTGTCTTTTTCAAAGTGCTTGCTCTGCCGTTTCTCTGGTGCAGAGGGAAGGGTATCTGTCCTGGTCACTGTAGGGTCCCCGCCTTTAGGTCCTTGACTCAGAAGGAAGCTGCAGTGGTGTGTCCTGGAGAGGTCCTCCAGACCAGACCAGCTGGCTGTGGCCAGAGGGTCTCTGAGACCATGGTATCTACTCCATACCCATCCCTCCCTGATGATGACGTGTTCCTGGAAGAAGCCAAGACACCATCCCCTCAAGATTCCCATGCCCCCCAGGAGCTCCCAGTCAGGTGAGTCCCCTTTTGTGTCCAAGCGCTGATCGATACTCTCCTTACACACATACATCTAGAAAATGCCAGAGGGTCGGGAACTCTCTTGTAATGCCCAGGGAGTGGGGATGGGGACAGGCAGCCCTTGAAAGGCCAGCTCTTGTCTGTACCAAAGCCTTTTCTGATTCGATTTCCACTTCCAGGGATCTACGCACCTCTGGCCAGCAGTATGAAAATGGCTTAGGCAAAAAAGCTGGCCAGATTACAGTCTCAGCAGAGACCCCCCTCCACGAGGTTCCAGGGATTACAGGAGCAGACAATTATAAGCAAGGGGTGAATGGCTCCATGGCTCTCTCCAGACCTACAAGCCATGGCCTTCCTGGGACTACAGATGATGGCATCCCACCATCTGACACTGCTGGGATGCTGACCACTGACCCCTCTGCAGTGACAGATAAGAACTCCTTCGAGCCTCTCTCAGTCGATGTCCTGCAACCCTCAGGCTCTGAGACTCCAGGGCCCCCTCACCAAACTTCCCCGGCCTGGGGCCAGCCGGGTTCCAAGTCAACTTGGCCTAGTCGGCATTTTGAGGAGTTGGTTCAGGAGCTGGCCAGACTGGATCCCTCTTTGAGTGATACTCTTGCCGCCCAGCCTGGTCCAGAGCCACCCCTGGGCCTGCTGGATGAGCTCTTTCCTGCCACAGATATCTGGACTGAGATGAGGCCAGCCTGTGAGGAGGCGGGAGAGAAAGATGCTGGTGAATCCGAGGCAGGGTGAGTGACAGGCAAGGGACTCCTGATGCAGAGTCCCAGGAGTCGAGGGCAGAAAAACTCATAGAACTTTGGCTTTGTCCTCAGGTCCTGTGGATGCCATTTCACCCAGGAACTGCCAACTTCCCAGGAGGCATCAAGGTCTGAAAACTCTAGCCCCCACCCTGTGGCTGACCACTCAAGTGGCCAGGGACTCCTAGAACGAAACAACATCCAAGCCAAGAAAGTAAGTCGGGGTTGGGGGGGAGGGGTGCTGATGAAAACTAGGTGGAGTCAGTCCCACACCCCTTAGCGTCTGGGTGGAGAACTCCTGGCTTGGCCCAGTTCTGGAAGACTTAGGCCCTCCCGGCAGGTGGAGCTAGCCCGCCTCCTGCAAAAGATGCTCCAGGATCTTCACGCTGAGCAGGAACGACTGCGGGGGATGGCGGCAGACTGGACCCGACGCAACGGAGTTCTGGAGGCGTCAGTGAGTCACGCCTGTACACCCCGGGAGCTGGAGCGGTTCCGCCGGTTCATGACTGATCTAGAGCGCGTGCTTGGTCTTCTGCTGCTGCTGGGCAGCCGCCTGGCCCGAGTGCACCTCGCCTTGGCCAGGGCGGGCTCAGACAGCGACCCTGATGAGAGGGTAAAAGAGGTTGAGGTTGGGGGAAGAGCTGGGTTTGGAGGAGACTGCGGTCTATCGCGGGGATCATCCCCGGAGCAGCGGTGCTCACTGCGCCCTCTCCCAGTGGTTCCAGGCCTCGCTGCTGCAGCGACTCCGGCTTCTGCAGCGACAGCAAGAGGACGCTAGGGAGCTGAAGGAGCACGTGGCTCGGCGGGAGCAAGCCCTGCGTCAGGTGTTGGAGCGGGAGCTGCCCGCAGAGCATCTGCACTCCTATTGTGTGCTGCTGGCTGCCAAGGCCAGGATCCTGTCCCAGCAGAGCAGCCTGGACGACCGAATCCGGTTCCTTAAGGACCAAGTGGACACTATCTGGAGCGACCTCAGTCACCATCCCCTTACTCCTAGACTGTCCTGGGCCCCAGGAATCCGTCCTCTGGACAAACCACCTTTTCCTGCTACCCCTATCTAGTTACAGGTGACAGAGATGGGGAGGAGCATTGTCCCAGCCTCACCCCCAACTGGGGCCATGCTTTATAAAGAATTTTCCCTTGAGGGAGTCAGGGAGGACTCAGACCAGGCCTTTCTAGGACACATCTTCTCACAGTGTTCTCCTGTGGTCTTATTCAAGTTTGTAATTATTTGGGAATTTACGAGTTTTAAAAACTGCAGTATTCAAAGCCTGGCCTGGTGATGTAGCTGCAATCCCAGCTATGTGGGAGGGCTGCGTCAGGGAGATTTCAAGTTCAAGGCCTATCTGGGAGCTCAAAGCCAACCCAGGCAATTTAGGAGACTGTCTCAAAATAGTATGTAAAAAGAGGCCTGCAGGGGGAGATGGCTCAGCAGTTAAGACCACTGGGTGGCTGTTCTTCCAGAGGATCTGGGTTCAATTTCCTGCATCCACATTCTGTGGCTCACACCTACCTGCGGCTCCAGTCCCAGGGGATATGACACTGTCTGGTCTGCACACAGGTGGTGTACAGACGACCTGAATGCAGGCAAAACAGCCCCAGATAGATAGATAGATAGATAGATAGATAGATAGATAGATAGAAAGAAAATCAATTTAAAGAGAGGACTGCAAATATAGCAGAGCTGTAGAGTGCTTGCTTGACATGGGTGAGAACCTAGGTTCAATCCCAAACAGCATCAATAAAGATAAAACACGACAAACAAGCAGAAACCCTTCGCACAACCCTTGTGACAGCCAATCCCTCTGTCAGAGTTAGTGGGAGGTAGAGGAGTCAAGAGAGAAGAACACTGCAGCTTCAGGTACAAAACAGCATTGCATTTTATTTTCTAATAAATTTTCTAAGAGAAGCATGTGTTGCCTGAACACGGCAGGGAAAGGGGGAGGGGTCTCGATGACAAATTCCAGCAGCAGTCCTGGCTGACCAGAGTGGAACAGGGACTTGTCAGAGCATCATTCTGGCCCAGCAATGTCTGGAGAACCAGGTTTGGAAACAGGAAAGGCTAAGGGGCACTTCACTGCCACCAGCAATTGCTAACTGCTGTGGTAACTGGATCACCACCACAAAAGCTTAGGTCTTGGGCCAGTGAAAGGGGTCAGCTGGTAAAAGACCTTGCTGCACAACCCTGATAACGTGAGTTCAAGCCCTAGATTCCACAGAAGAAGAGAAGCAACTCCCAGAAGTTGTCCTTCAACCCGACATGAATGCCATGGCATTCAAATACCCATACTTGCATGCATGGTTTTGTCCAATCATCACCAACCAACTTTGCCTCCCTCCAATAATAATAATAAATAATAATAATAATAATAATAATAATACCTAGTTAGTTTAGAGTCTGTCATCACAGCACTTGCCAGGCCTGGGTGGGAGGTTTTTCTTGAGAACCGTGAGTTACAGACCAGTCTAGCAACATATTGAGATTCCTCCACAGACACCTCAAAACACAAATGAAACTGAGCAAATCCAGCTGTTCATCTGAGAACAGCTCTGGATCAACCAGATAAGAAGGGAGGAGATGATGGGAGCTGAAGATGAGGACTGGGGTACCCAGAAATAGTGGCTGTGAGGCCTGAAGGACCAGAAGGGCAGCTAGGGGGTGGTACTGTATTCAGGGAAAAAGCTGACCTGGGGGTGGGCTGTGGTGGCCCAAATCACAGGACAAATGCCTCCTCACTTGTGCAACAGCCTCGTGTACAGAGAACCAGCTTCGCAGATTAACACAACCCCAGCTTCAGTATCATAGCTGCAAACACCAGAGATAATATTTTCTTGCCAAAGCTCAGGGTATTTTGGAAGCTGGGGATAGTAAAGGGTGCGTGTATGCTTATTAAAAGCCAACTGGCCTCACAGTGAGAAACCTCTGCCTCTGGGTTTGTTTCCTGATGTGTATTGTCACTAAATGCAACTAGTTGGAAAATTTAAATGGTTGCATTCATACTGAAAGTATCAGTTGCAACAGTCAGGCTATTGAGCACAGAACAATGTTCATATTGTCTCATTTTATAAAAAAACATATGCGGCTCCTGTTGAAGCCATTGTGGGTTCTAACGCTATGCTTTGTTTTTGTTGCTTTGAACCCTGTTGGTGGGCCATGGACACCAAGATCCCTGGGGGAGCCAGCTCTCATGGAGGACCCTTCTGCATGAAAGCAACTGATCTCTGCCTATTGCCCTGTACAATCTCCATTGCATGCTTCCATTACAATATTCTTTTTTTTTTTTTTTTGGTTTTTCGAGACAGGACAGGGTTTCTTTGTATAACAGCTCTGACTGTGCTGGACTCACTTTGTAGACCAGGCTGGCCTTGAACTCACAGAGATCCGCCTGCCTCTGCCTCCCAAGTGCTGGGATTAAAGGCGTGCGCTACCACCGCCCGGCCCATTACGATATTCTTAGAAGCACATCTAACATTGTCTACTAAGCCAATGGAAAGTGTGTATTTCAAAGCACTTCCAGCTTAGGGATGGGGATAGGAACGACTGCCATCTTCCGGCTAACATAAACTTTGGTTCTGTGCTGGGGCTTTCGAAGGGGGAGTATTTCTCTGCTCAATCCTGCCAGCTTGACAGATTCCCCCAAAGTAGGGCCACATTTCCAGCGCTGGTCCTTGTGTCTAGCCTGGCCTTCTCTCCTTCTTGCCTCAGTTTTTCCCCTGTCCAATCCTTGGTTTCTTCTGAGGGCACCCAGGAGTTCACGACAGAGGTTCTGTATTGTCATTCCAGACCTCAAGATTTTCAGAGTACCTGAAACTGTATGAATTGACCTTGCGGTATACCGCCAGCAGAGGGCACTGTTCCCTTACCGTGGTAGCTCCCACCTACCCTGTGGCCACCGGCAGCCTGGCGAGCCAGCCCACGCTCCAGGCTAGCCGCCGGGACTTGGCCTGGCTCTGATGGGAAATGTCCCTTTTGAGCTTGAAAGCTGAAACTGAGCCTTTTGCTTCTGTCGGATAGAAATTCTGGCTAGCTAAGAAAGAAAAGGGTAGTTCACTTTTTCACTGCTGCCAGGCCTTCGTTGGAAAACTGTTGACTGAAAGATATGAGCGGCGGAGGGAAGCTGGGGATGTGGACCCAGGGCACTCATCCTAGAATGTATCTTTCTGCCGCCTCCGCAGCTTGAGCTGTGACTGGGTGTTGCACAGGCCCTCGGCGGCTGGAGGCGGCGCCCTGGGCCTTGCTGGATGTTTGGCTTCAGCTGTTGTTGCTGGGCAACCGGCATCACCGCGGCCTCCCGCTCATTCCACCCCCGCTGCTCCTCCTCCTCCTCAAGAATTTAATTGGTGTACTTTTTAACTTTCACACTGTAAATTGGAAATGAAATGGGGAAGCTGTGTTCCTTGGCACCCCAGGCTGTCTAGAACATTCTGCTCCTTACAAAACGTACCTCCGCCAGCGGGGAAACTGGAAGTCCTCCCTGAAACCGATCGAGGCGTTGGCCATTCGTAGAGCAGTGGTTCTAGGGAAAGGTTTGGGCAAATGCGCTGTGCCTAGAAGAGGTGAATGGTGGGGAGGAGAGGAGAGCACTTGCTGTGAAGAAATTTTCTCAAGATCCCTAGTGTTACTGCCACAGCCCTTAGCGATGGCCACTGCCTGTCATTTAAATCACTGCATTTCCCACCAAGAGAATCTGTTTTTCCTCCGCGGGAGAGGGATGGATTAAGATATCTTCCCCACACCCCTCTCCCATGCACTGCTCTCTCCTTTCTCTTTTTTCCCATCCAGCTCAAGCTGCTGAGGAGGAGGACAGATCCGTTCTAGGATGGATGCTCTGGGTCCACATCGCCAGTTTCCCTCCCCTGCTCACGTCTTTCAGTCAATAATTTTCCAATGTAGGCCTGCCGGCAGTGAAAAACCAAGCTAGCCTTTTTCTTCTTAGCTAGCCAGGATTTCTTTCTGACAGAAGCAAAAGGCTCAGTTTCAGCTTTCTACTTCCCTTCCTCTCTGGTTCTTTTCCCTCAGAGGTTCAAGTCCAAAGGTGTGGCAGTTCCCCATCGTGAGGCAGGGCAGTTCCTGAAGAGAAAAGGCTGTCTGGAGAGTAAAAAAAAAAAAAAAAAAAATTACATTTATTCACGTTTTATTTGTGTGTGTTTTGCCTGCATGGATGTCTGTGTGTACAATACATGCTTGGTGGTGCCTTTGGCGGTCAGAAGAAATCAATGTTATCCTCAAAGCTATTCTCTGACCTCCACACATGTGGGTGGCTTTGAACTCCCTATGTATCAATACTCAAGAAGACATTGAGTCCCTGGTCCTCTGCCTTCATGGGGTTACAGGTTTGCATCACCATACCCACCTTCGGTTGATTTTACTTTAAAAAACAAAAACAGCCAGGCATAGTGGCTCACGCCTTTAATCCCAGCACTCGGGAGGCAGAGGCAGGCGGATCTCTGTGAGTTCGAGGCCAGCCTGGTCTACAAAGCAAGTCCAGGACAGCCAGGGCTGATACACAGAGAAACCCTGTCTCCAAAAACCAAAACCAAAAACAAAAAAAAAAACACCAAAAAACAAAAACAAAAAATGAGACAGGGTCTTCCTATGTAGCCCTGGTTGGGCTGTCAATGTACACTGAGAACTTGTCAATGTAGTCCAGGCTGGCCTGGAACTCACAAGAGATACTCTGCCTCTGCCTTCAAAGTGGGGGACTGATATGTAGGGACACTCCACTCCAGAGGAGTGTGATGGAATGGATAGGGGGTAGAGGGTGGGAGGGCGGGACTGGGAGGGGTGGAAAGAGGACACTGTGATGAAGATGTAACCTGAAGCAATAAACATAATATATATATATATGTATATGTTTTGTACATACAGAGAGTATAAACTGAGTACATGACCACTCCAAAGGTATGGTTAAATGGAAGGTTTCTATTGTAGATACAAGACAGAGAGTACAGCCAGAGGCACCTGGAATATTCCAGAGCAGGGATAGAACATAGTAGACTGAACAAGGCCAGCAGACTGGACCTGGCCATGAGAGGAGAGAGAGAGGGAAAGCAGGAGAGTGAGAAAAGGCAACAAAGAGAGTGCCAGCAAAGGAGAACAAGAGAGGGCACTCAGTTGAGCTAGGAAGTTTATAACAAGAATGAGAAGCTTCGGAGAGGGAAGCCCATGAACTTGAGACGGTCAGGGTGAGGGGCAGGTGAGAAGAGCCAGGACCCCAGTGTAGACTCAGTGATGGGTACCTGTGATACTGAGGGAGCCTGGAGGCCAGCAAGTGTGTTGGTATGCTAATAGGCACCACAGGTAGCCATTTGTCCCTTCTGCCAGTGACCAGGGGACTGGCTCCTTTGGTAGTTCCTGAGAAATGTTGGCTTTTGTCTAATTGCCAGAATTTGGACCTGACCATAAGACCCTGTCTCAGAAGAAAATAAATAGATTTGGATTATAATAAATGAATTTTGTGGGTGTTTTGCCTGCATGCACATGCCTGGTACCTGCAAACTCCAGAAGAAGGTGTCCGGATCCCCCGGAACTGGAGTCACAGGTGGCTGTGAGCTGCTTGCTGTATCAGTGCTGGGAATGGTCATTTGGAAAAGCAGCCAGTGTTCTTAACTGCCGAGCCATTTCTCCAGCCCTGTTGATTCTATTTTCATTAATGCGCTACCATACAAAGGTAGGCTAATTTCCCATTTACTGGAAAATCATTTTTCCCTAATAGAACGAAGTGTATTTGTGTGCAAACATGAATGTGGCAAAAAGAATGATGTAAAGAAAATCCAAAGGTCAGCGCAGTATGGTTTGGGGGTGCAGCCATACCCCAGCAGAAGCAACTCACCCCTACCTGCCCCAACAGCAGCAACTCACCCCTATCTACCCCAGCAGCACGCAGGTTGCACGGCAGATCTCTGAGCTTCCTAGCTGCTCACCTGTGCAGCTCCTCTCCACAGCCTCCGGGATGGGTGCTGCTAGTCTTAGGTCCCACAGAGTCAGCCCTGAGTCACTGTCTTAGTTTCTGTCCATGTGGTAGTACACCTGTGGTAAAGCAATGCAAGGGAGTAAGGGTTTAATCACACTGGCAGTTCCAGGGCACACTCCATCTTGGCAGAGAATTGCAGGCCACCAGAGGCTGGAGCAGCTGATCACACCATGTCCAATCAGGAAGTAGAGGGAGATGAATGCAAGTATGCTGGCGCTTAGCTCCCTTTCTCCAGTTAACACAGTCCAGGGTTCCCTGCCCAGGGTGTGGTCCTGGCCACAGTTTAAAATCAATGTAGTCCTTGGTGGAGCACGCCTTTAATCCCAGCACTTGGGAGGCAGAGGCAGGCGGATCACTGTGAGTTCGAGGCCAGCCTGGCCTACAAAGTGAGTCCAGGACAGCCAGGGCTGTTACACAGAGAAACCCTGTCTCGAAAAAAAAAAAACCAAAACCAAACAAACAAAAAACCAAAACAAAACATCAGGTAATATAATTGAGGTAATCTCCCACAGGCATGCCCATAGGCTCATCTATCGAGTGACTCTAGATTCTTTCAGGTTGCCAACACTAAATACCACAGTCAACAAATGAACACACGGCCGATGAGATGCCAGTCTGCCACTTACTAGAAGGGAGTCTGGACAGGTTTCTTCTGAAACTTTTGCAGCCTTTAGTTTCTTGACTTAAAATCTAGAGTCTAATGGGCTGGGGACATTAGTTCAGTACTTAAGAGCTTAGTGAGCAAGCTTGAAGACCAGAGTTCAGTCCCCAGAACCCAGGTAGACATGGTGGCTCACCTGTAGTTCTAGTCTTAGAAAACAGAGACAGAGGATCCATAGAGCACGCTGGCCAGGGACACTAGCCATATCCATGAATCCTAGATTGATTGAGAGACCCTGTCTCAGGGCAAAAGGTGGAAGACTGATTGAAAATGATCTCAGCCATCAACCTGAAGCCTCCACATGCATATGAACTCACATGTGCCCCTATATATGTGTCTATACACATGCAAACATGCATGCATGTGCAAAAACACATACACGAATGGGATGGAGGAGGAAAACATACAGACACCATATCATACATAACATATGCAGACACAGATACCATCCCATACACAACGTATGCAGATACAGACACCATACCATATACAACATATACATATACAGACACCATA
>CAJQZJ010030407.1:1740-22695 GCA_907164525.1 Lophiomys imhausi | reverse complement strand
TGTCTGTGTGTGTGTCTATGAGTGTGTGTGTGTGTGTCTGTGTGTGTGTGTGTGTGTGTGTGTGTGTGTGTGTGTGTGTGTGTACCTGGTGTAGACCCGTGTAAGCCCTGTGCTTGCTGCTTCAGTATCTGTGAGTTTAAGTGAATTTTGATCATGTTCATTTAGAGGACCTTATTTTCTTGTCACCTTACTCTGGCTCTCACAGTCTTTCTGCCTAGTTTACCACAGGATTCCTTGAGCCCTGAGGGGAAGAATATGATGGAGACATCCCATTTAGAGATGTGTGTTCCAATGTCTCTTACTCTCGGTGTAATGTCTGGCTGTGGGTGTCTATATTTGTTCCCATCTGCTGCAGGAGGAAGCTTCTCTGATGATGGCCTAGCAAGGCACTGGACTGTGAGTGTAGCAAAATGTCATCATCAGGAATCATTTTATTGCTACATCTTTTAGTAGTGTTTGTTTTTACCCTAGGCCCCTGGGCTATCTATTCTCAGGTTCTGTGTCATGCAAGCAGTGCCCATATGAGTTTCATCTTGTGGAGTGGGCCTTAAGTCAGTTTTTTGTTGTTACTCCCACAAGCTTTATGCCGCCATTGCCCTACCATATCTTGCAGGCAGGACACATTTGTAGATTGAATGGTTTGTGGCTGGGTTGTTCTTTACAATTTCTCTTTTGACAGTGCACTACTATGATTTTATAATACCACATTGAAAGCCTTTCTGGGAATAGACATGATAGAAATAGCTTCCATAAGGAGAACCATAGTAGTTTCAGTTAACAGCCTGCAATGCTTCATTTTGGAGATGGGAACATTGTTAAAAGAATGAGGACCCTTTACAGGTGGTATATTTCATTTAGGTGAGTGTGATGTGTGACCAAAAAAGCCTTTTCCCAGACCTCCATCCTGTGCAGAACTGAGGGTTTTCGGAGAAGCATTTCCACACTCTACTGAGGCTCTGCTGGAAAGAGGCAGGAGCAGGAGAGACGCACAGTGGCTAAGAACGCTTGCTGCACAAGCATGAGGACCTGAGTTCAGATCTCTAGAACCCATCAGAGAAGCCAGATGTCTGGACCCCCAGCACTGTGAGAGGCAGACATAAGAGTATTATTTTGGGGAAGGTAACTTCCCAACCCCAGCACCTGGGACTCAAGTTCCCAGACGCGTAGGAATTGTTCACTAGATGAATTTCCTTTTGTCATATGTTTAAGTGGAGGGAGGGAGGATGCAACTGACTGCTCCATAGTGATGCCCATTCTCACAGAACTGACTGCAGCACACTGGGATGGGCTAGTCCTGATCTCAATGGAGGTTACAGCCAGGCAGGATCCCCTTGAGGATGAACATAGTCATGGCACACACAGTGGCTGGGGCACACACAGTGACATAGGGCAATGGTGTAGAAAATAGCAGTGAGGTGGGAGCGGCTTGAGTGAAGACAGAGGAAGGTTGTAGCAACATACACATAGATGAGTTTGGCTCCATTCAGAGCAACTGGAATATCCCCAGCTGAAGTGTTGCAAAATGCAAAATGTAATCACTCTATACGGAAGGTATAGGGTCTTAGCTCCCTGCCTGAGTCGCTGTGAGATTTGAAGACACTTCATGAATATCTTACCATCTTAAGGCATCAAAAGGCGCTGGAAGCCAAATAATTGGGTGAGGCCTAATTAATGGAGCTGTACCGAAGCGTGGCCACGCCAACTTCCAAGTCTATAAGATTTATGCAAGGCCACCTGGGGAGGACAGAGACAGATATCAAATAGGGTTTTGTTTAATTTTATATGCATGCAAATATATGAAAGCATTAAAGAAGCAAATAGGTGGATTTAGTTATTTACATAAGAATCATGTGAAGCCTTACAGCAAAAGTGAAGTGATGAAAAGAAATATTCTTTCATTTACTGAGAGAATATTACAACCAGATCCCTCAAGGCCTCATGAGTGGCAGGCACTCACTGAGTAAGAAATGGTAAACAAGTGTCTGCATGCCACCTCCACACAGCAGGTTCTCATCTCTGCAAGAGACCTGTCAATCTTCCAGGTACTCTGAAGAGAGGACACCCACACAGGTCACCATCCTGTAGTGGCTGGGACCAGACTCTCTGGATGGAAATGAACTGCCATGAAAGTCTCATGGAAGGTAGTTGAGCTTGCTTATGCAGTTACTGAATCACCTATGTGGACAACAAGACAGTAACAAGTCAATATGTGTGCTACAAAAGTGGACAGACGGAAGGGAAGGAAAGGAAAAAGAGCTTCTGAGAATCCTAAATCCCACCCTGTTTCCCAGAGGATGTTGGTCCTCTCCACTATCCCTGATGCAGTGTGTCTGATGATCCTAACATTTTACATCTTTCACATTTCTGGGGAGTAGGCAGACATCCAAGTAAAGCAGAGGTACTTTTTTTCTCCCTTTCCATCTTTCCAATTTTTTTTTATTTTAAATTACTTAAAAATTATTCAGACAATTATTTTTATTATATTCTTCCCCTCCTCACGTCCTCCCAGATCCTACCTACTCCCCTACCCACATAACTTTATGTTTTCTATTAAAAAAAAAACAAGAAAACAAAACAAAAACAATAACCACCAAACAAGAACAACAACAAAAGGACACACAAAAAACATGGATTATATTAGTCAAGCACTCCTGAGAATGAGGCCAAAGCAGAGGTTCTTAATCCACCTCCACAGGCACTTTGGCCTCAGTGCACCACACTCCCACCCCCATCCCAGTGAATGGTGTAGCGTTTTTCTGTGCTCCTGCTCTTTTCTGATCCTGTACTGACCGAGACTCCCAAGTGCAGGAGGAGTCAATGCTTATACATTCCGAGAAGGTTCCTGAAGGAAGGGCAGCCTGTTGTGGCAGATGCCAGTAGAGGTTAGCAGCCAAGCTTAGACGGACATAAAAATGTTTAAACAGCTCCAGTCTGAGCAAACAAGGTGACTGGTTAAACAACAGCACCCCTAGTGTGCAGAATAACAACGTGCTTGTCAAAGAGCAAGCAATTAGGACCAAAGGCTACAGATGATGGCATTCTAGAAAAGTACGAGTTTCCAGCCTGCACAGTCAGCTGCTGTTCATTACGGAAAAAAACCAATGACACCCACCTCCGGCTAACCTCCCAAGGATGCCAATATCCAAGAGCACTGTGCTGCTATTGGAGTTCAGACCAGAAATCAAAGCTTTGGAATTCAAGATCTGCTCTGCCACAAACTCACTTTGTGATTCTGAGAAATCAACTCATACTTGTCACCATAATTTGTTCTAATCTCCCCTATTGCTTTGGAAGAACTAACGGAGGTGCCTTAAGCCCAATTAAGGCTAATTCCTTGCATAGAAAAAAAAGGTCGCTTCCCCATAGATAGTTTGCACTCTCTCCTCCCACCTGCTGAGAGTGTAGACACCCCTATAGCTACTTGCCTCGGTGTACAAATAAAGAGGCTGGATCCAGTTGGAGCAAGGGGTTTTTCCTGCCAAGAGATAGGCTTGCCACTAATTCAATCATCTCCCACTGGAGATTCTTCCATGCTCGTCTTCTACTTGGAGGAGAATAGGGGGTGCTGTCAGGAGTTGACATGTCTCAATATCAAAAAAATCTAAAGTTAAGAGAACATCTTTAAATGCCATATTCTGCAGATCTCTTGAGGTTTTTGAAGAGGCCCTATCTATCTCTTATATTAGGATAAGCAAATGTTGCTTGTCTCTTAGCAACTTGATTTCTGAGTAGCTTAGAAAATAACTGTGATAGACTGTCATAGTACCTAACAAAATGACAGGCTTGCAGGACTATTAGTTTGCATTTCTTAATTATACTAAACAGTTTATGACAATTAATAGCAAAAGGCCAAAACTTCACATTTCGTTTTTTTCTTTATCCCCTAATCCTTCCATCCCACTTCTCTGGAGTCGAGTGTCCCTATATAACAGTCCCTCATCCCAGTTCAGAGGTCATATGAGGGCCAAGAGCCTCCTCATACAATGGGGGTCTACGAGGCAGTACCAATGGTGAAAAGTGTCTCATTGCCAGGGAGAGAGAACTAAAAAACCAAACAAACAAGTAAGCAGGCAAACAAAAAAGAATAAAAAATAAAAAGTCTATGTCCATGTTCCCTTTGGTGCATTGGTTGTAGTATCGATATCCTCTACTATATAGCTAAAATCCTATGCTCCAACTGTAGACAGAATGTTCTCCAAAAAGGACAAAACTAAGTCAAGAACCTAGCTCTGCCAAGACAGGCTAGGCAAATCTTTCATAATTCCTGCTCTACAATCAATGTCTCTCACAGAAACAGGGCCAAACGGCTGAAGATCGATGCTGTAATGTATGGAGAGAAAATGGGAACTGTCCAGGCAGTCACGGGTATGTCATTTCTTAGTTTTAGAAGCTGCGGGCCCTGCACTTCCTGTATAATCAGATATATTTATCCCTCTCAGGTCTCTGAGGTGGTTGAAGAATAGATAGCTAGAGTCTCATAACTAAATTTTGAGTTGTTTAGGAATCAAGAGAGTGTTATGGATCTAAGAAGATGTTTTTAAAATTGTGATGAAAGTTAGTATGAAAGCTGAGTTAGATATAGAACTTTAAACTCATGGAGATGGTTAGATAGTAGAATGTTAAAGTCAGGTGCCAAATACATATGGACTGGACATTGGGAATGTATGCTAAGCCATATAACTCTCATAATTATGGCCTAATTACCTCTGTTGTTTTGTATTGTATTTATTATTATAAGAGAAAGAACCATTTGTTGTACTGAAAGGGGGAGCTGTTGGGGGGAAAAAGATATACCTGAAACTTAAAAAAGGGGGGGAAGGGGATGGGTGGGTTGAGGCAGAAGAGGGTGGAAGGATGGGACTGGAGGGGGGAGTAGGGAGGGGGTTGAGATTGAGATGTAACTTGAAGAAATAAAAAAAGAGGCTGTATCCAGATTGGCTAGGCTCTCAGGCCACAGTGAACTACTATGTCATTTCCCAGAGCTTCTAGAGACTCTACAGAGAAGCTTTGATTTGGAGCAGTGTGTGGGATTGATGAAGAATACATTTCTCTATTCTAAACGTGAAGTAATGGCCTTGGGATTTCAACACAAAGAGGAATATCCAGCAACCTGGGGGTCCTCTGCATTTAGCTAAGATGAGAGAAAACTGGGTAGTTCTGATGTGAAAAAGGGATCCTAGCAGACTTGACTGCCTCATCCTGAGAGGAGGAAAGGGACTTGACCCTGATGGTGACATATCTGTCACTGATGGGATGGGCAATCAGGCCATCTAGGCCTGGGAACGCATGGTAGTGCCAGCCTAGCTACACAAGAAACGGATCTTTCTGATAGCTGAGTAGTATTCCATTGTGTAGATGCACCACAGTTTTGTTTTGTTTTGTTTTTTTATCCATTCCTCTGTTGAGGGACATCTGGGTTGTTTCCAGTTTCTAACTATTACAAATAAGGCTGCTATGAACATAGATGAGGAGACTACTCAGCTATCAGAAACAAGGAAGTCATGCAATTTGCAGCCAAATGGATGGAACTAGAAAAGCTCATCCTGAGTGAGCTAACCCAGACTCAGAAAGAGGCACATGGCATCTATTCACTTATGGTCAGATTTTAGCCATATGGTACAGGATACCTATCCTACAGCCAACACACCAAAAAAGATCAGGAACATAGACTTTGTAACCTATCAAGGGGACACTTTGCCCTAGGGGTGCTACCATGTAGGCCCCCAGTGCAAGAGGAAGCTCTTAGCCCTCATATGGGGGCTCAACTGGGAGGGGGACTTATATGTAGGGACACCCCACTCCGGAGGAGTAGGATGGGAGAGGGAGGAGAGGGAGGGAGGGTGAGACTGGAAGGGGTAGAAAGAGGGCACTGTGATGGAGATGTAACTTGAAGTAATAAATAAACATAAAAAAGTTCCTTGTAAACCTCAACTATGTGCATTGCAGCTTTATTTTTAATAGTCATGAAACTGGAAACGGCCTAGATGTCCCTCAACAGAAGAATGGATAAAAACCAAAAACAAAAAAAGCTGTGGTACATCTACACAATGGAATACTACTCGGTCATCAGAAACATGGAAATCATGCAATTTTCAACCAAATGGATGGATCTAGAAAAGGTCATCCTTAGTGTGTTAATTCAGACCCAGAAAGATGCACCTGGCATGTACTCTCTTAGAAGTGGATATTATCCATATAGCACAGGACAACCATCCTACAACCCACAGACCCAGACAGACAGGAACCTAGTATAACTATCCTACAAAAATTCCCACCCAGCAGTGAGTCATGGACCCTATTGATTGTTAGTGGAGCACCTTACCCTAGATGGTCTGCCATATCAGGCCCCAGTACAAGAGGAAGCTCTTAGCTCTCCTGTGACTGAAGAACTGAGAAGGGTTGATATGTGGGGGCTCCCCTCATCCCAGGAGGAGAGGACCAAGAAGGGGAAGAGGAAGGGAGGGAGGAAGGGAAGGTGGGTAGGGCCTGGAGATGAGGAGGGAGGGAACCTTTGATCGAGATGTAACTTGAAAAAATAAATTAATTTTTAAAAGTTCAAAAAAAATCTTTTAATCTCAGTGAGGCTGAGAAAGTTAAAAGTCACAGGCAAGGGAACTTGTCATTCTCTGTGCTGGCGCGCCCTCTTGTGGTCATAATAGATAATTGCACCATTAAAGAATATGGAGAGCTTGGAAAGCACTCAACCTAGGTTTCCTGGATTCTACCCAAATTTCCCCTCAAAAATATAGATAGATGCCAGTAGTGAAATTAAACTTATAACTCTGCGAATTTTTCTGGACAGTAGTCTCTATCTGAATTCAGAGTCAGTGGAAAACCAAGGTACTTTATGTCATGAGAGACAGACAGATTTGCATCTGCAAATCATTTTTATTCACAACCTAATATTTCATTTTAAGCTATTTGTGAGTTCCATATTCACATACTCAAACAACCACAGATCAAAATGTGGAGGAAAAATTTCACCCACCATTTTCTTGTTCCTATATGTTAACAAATATAATGTGCCAACTATTTACATAATATATTTGAATATTATTAGGAATTCTCGGTAATGTAGAGATGATTTAAAGAATACATTACTTAAAGAATACAGAAGTAATCTACTGGCATTAAAGTGGAAAGAATGGGGCAAGTGTTGTGGGTATGTGTACATGGAGGTGTGTGGAAGATGGGCTGAGGGTGGCTGAGATAAGAGTCCCAGAACTTTGAACTCCAATTTCTATTATCCTCTTTCTCTATTTGATGGCAGTGAACATTTATATCTGTATTTCTTTATATTAATTTCTAAATATTGATATTTGTTTTTCTTTTTGTTTGTTTGTCACATGAGCACATTGGAAATAAACAAAATAATAAAGCTCTAGTCAGCAGCACAGTTAGGGGTAGTCTACTTAATAACTTCATTAATTGACTTCATGGTGACTGATAAGATTTCACTTTTGAAAGAGAAGTTGTTTACACTAAGTCTAGAGATATGCAGAAGAAAACATGCTTATTTTTCTTTTTTCTCTCAACAATTTCTTTATGACTGCCTTCCCTTCTTTCTTTGTTCCCCTCCCTCCATCTGAAAAGAAAGGAGGCAAATCCATGGGTTCCAGAATGCCTTTGACTTATAACCCTGACACCTTTGCAGGGTTGTGTGGACTTTCAATGACAGCACAGAAGGCTTTCCACAACACTGCTCTGCTTGCTAAAGTTTCATGCCCACAGCTTTGCTAAGTGGAGCTCTTCCTTCAGCAGCACAAAAACTGTGAAAGTAACATGGAGAAGCAGCTTTTGAAAGCAGCCTTTGTGTCTCTCATTAGTACTTTGGATTGTGTTTTCTTTCATTTGAAACAGGGTCCCACTGTCTAGCCCTGGCTTGCCTGAGTATTCACTATGAAACCCAGGGTGCCTTGAACTCACCATCCTCCTGTCTCTGCCTCCCAAGAGCTGGGATTTCCAGCATGTGTCACCATATCTAGATAAGTTAAAATTTTAAATTGGGCTTCCAAATTATTTATATATTAGGAAGCAATTGGAGCAAAACTTGAAACTAAATCAATATTAAAATTATGATTTATTTTAAAGTGTATGCTTGCAAATTTTTTTAAATACTTAGGTCATATGGTAGTTTTATTTGTTAGAGTTTTGAAAAATCGCCTGACTGGATTCCTTAATGGTTGTACTAGTTTGCTCCCCAACCTCCTCACCAGCATTTGGTGGTATCTGTTTTCTTGATGATAAACACTGTGACTTTAAATTTGCACTTCCCTGATGGCTAAGAATGTTGAATGAGTTTTTCTTGGTGTTTGATTTTGGGGGTTTTGTTTATTTGTATCCCTGGCTGTCCTGAACCCATTGTGTAGACCAGGCTGACATTGAACTCACAGAGACCCAATTGCCTCTGCTCCCCAAATTGAGTTCTGGGATTAAAGGCGTGCGCCACCATACCTAGCAGTTAAAGACAGCTGTGAACTGCCATGTGGTTCCTGGGATTTGAACCCGGGTCCTTTGGAAGAACAGCCAGTCCTCTTAACAACTAACTTATCTGTCCAGTCCTGAATGTTTATTTGTATGTGTTTATTGATCCCCTGTATTTCTTCTTTTGAGAACTGTCAGTTCAATTCATTTGTGCAATTATTGACTGAATGATGATTTTGATGTAACTTGCTTCATGGCATACAGGAATTGTGGTATATAGGGCATACCTCAGAAAAGCCTGCCCATTCGTATCTGTGCTGCACAGCTCCAGTCTGGGCATGGAACCACCCCAGAGGCCTGTCAACATGTGACTGCATAATGCACTCTTTGTCCACGGATGAAGAACAAGATGACGTCGTTTGTAGGAAGTTAGTGGAACGGAACACCAGCATGCTCTGTGAAGTAAGCCAGACTAAGAAAAACAATTCTGTTTTCTCTAATGTGTGGAATATGGTTTCCATGTAATAGGAGTGGGAAGGAAACAAGAAAAGGAAATGGAAGGAAAGAAAAAGTAATGTTGTATGTTTTCTCTTATATGAAGAATCTAGATTTAACAGTCTCCATGTAGTTATAAAATATGAAATTAGAAGGGAAACTCTTTGGGAGAAAAAAGGAGTCGATGAGGGGTGAATATGAGTGATGTAAAATGATATGCATGTATGAAAGTGTCACAATTCAACCAACTGTTTTGTATCCTATGAAAAGTTAATATAATTAAAATAGAAAATCATTTGGGATGCATGAGAGCATCTAGTAAATAAAATATAATGAGCATACAAGCATATTTCCCTTTATGCAAGGAGCTCAGTATTCAACACACTTTGTTTTTCCAATGTAGGGCATCTAGAATGCTTTCCTTTTGTTTTGTATGGCTATATATATATATATTTGTAAGCACTAGCAGCAAATTAATGAAGCTGTATGTCTCTACTGGGACACACTTAATTTACTGAGTAGAGTACTGCTATTGCTTATTTGTAGTTTAAAGTGTATGACTTGGAACCTTAAAATAAGTATTATAAAGTTATTTGAAGAGAAACTACAAAAATTGTCCAACTTAAGGAAAGAAAACAACTGGGGTAAATTTAGTGGGAAGTTTGGAATCTCCAAAAAAGTCATATTTTCCTCCTAATTTTAACAACTGCTTAAGTCCTTAAGAATTCTCATCACAGACTATGCCAGACTGTAAGATGCTTACTTTAAAATGAAATCTATCTATTGGCTTTAACAATCATCTTATTTGTGTGATCAAAATAAGATCCATTGGCTTGAATGTAACACAGCCCAGAAGTAACTTTTATTTAACATGGCACAGCTCACTGAGAGGTGCCTTTCTACTTTGTGGAAATTTTAATGCTCAAATGTGTAATCTCGGGACTCAGAAAGCTAAGGCACAAGGATAGCCATAAAATCAAAGCTACTGATGGATTCAGGGAGACGAGGGATTGTTGCCTTGCCCTAAGAGCTTTACTCATTCATGAACCCAGCAGGCCCCAGCAGATACTGCCAATCCAAACATCACACATGGTTAAATGGAATGAATTACAGAACAAAAACAAAAGTCCTAGATCTGGGGAAAGGAGAGCAATAAAGAGCAGGGAGTGATGAGGTAACAGGGAGATATGAGAAGGTAAGAGTAGAAAGTAATTAGAATGCATTATATACATGTAAGACTTTCCCAAGGAGCTAACTTAATTTTTAAAAAGTCTCTGGCCATGAAGAAGTAACAGAATTTTCCATAAACAACTACAAGCTGAACAGAATATGGGAAACAACTAGACAAGAGTCGGCACACACCCATTGTATCCAGAAAAGAGACAGACAGACAGACAGACAGAGAGACAGAGAGAGAGAGAGAGAGAGAGAGAGAGAGAAACTGAGCCCAAAGTGGAGCAGGAAAGGAAGGCACAGAACAGAATGTGTTTGAGTACAAGACTGGAGGCGTGTGACTGAGCACTGAAGTTCCAGGCACGTAGACCCCAGCACTCGGAGAGGCTCTCCTGGAGACTTTACTGAGAACTAGACAGAATATCTGATATATTTTAATACAATTATTCTCAGAGCTGTTACCTCCATGGGAATAAGATAGAGGTTATTAAACACTGTAGAAAAAAATGAGGAACAAACCAGAAAACATAGATTCATATGGCAACACAAAAGACCCTAGATAGCCAAAACAGTTCTGACCAACAAAAATACTGCTGGAGGTATCACCATGCCTGATTTCAAGTTATACCACAGAGATACCACATAAGAACAGTGGTACAGTGCTGGCACTAAAATCTACACATTGATCGATGTAATGCACTTAGGACATTGATATAAGCTCTCACTCCTACAGCCAAATGATTTGTTATATGTAAAGAAGCCAACAACACACATTGGAGAAGAGAGCATCTTCAACAAATGTTACTGGTCAAGCTAAGTAACTACATGTACAAAAAATGAAACTTGATCATTATCTCTGCACAAAAAAATCAGCTCCAAGCAGATTGATTAAAACTGGGCTATTTCACAAATAATATAAAATACCTGGGGGTAACTCTAACCAAGCAAGTGAAAGACCTGTATGATAAGAACTTCAAGTCCCTGAAGAAAGAAACTGAAGAAGATATCAGAAGATGGAAAGATCTCCCTTGCTCATCGATAGGTAGGATCAACATAATAAAAACGGCCATCTTACCAAAAGCAATACACAGATTCGATGTGATTCCTATCCAAATACCAGCTCAATTTTTTACAGATCTGGAAAAAACAATTCTCAACTTCATATGGAATAACAAAAGACCCAGAATGGCTAAATCAATCATGTACAATAACAGAACAACTGGAGGTATCACCATCCCAGATTTCAAGCTGTACCACAGGGCAATAGTAATAAAAACAGCATGGTACTGGTATAGAAACAGATCAGTTGACCAATGGAATCGAATTGAAGACCCAGAAATAAACCCACACACCTACGGGCACTTAATTTTTGGTAAAGAAGCCAAAAACATATAATGGAAAAAGAAAAGCATCTTCAATAAATGGTGCTGGTCTAACTGGATGTCAACATGTAGAAGAATGCAAGTAGATCCATACTTATCACCCTGTACAAAACTTAAGTCTAAATGGATCAAGGACCTCAACATAAATCCAGACACACTAACATTAATAGAAGAGAAAGTGGGGAAAAGCCTTGAACTCATTGGCACTGGTAGCAACTTCCTGAATAGAACATCAATAGCTCAGGCACTAAAACAAACAATCAATAAATGGGAACTTATAAAATTGAAAAGCTTCTGTAAGGCAAAGGACACTGTCCTTAGAACAAAATGGCAGCCTACAGACTGGGAAAGGATCTTTACCAACCCAACATCTGACAAAGGGCGAATATCCAAAATATATAAAGAACTGAAGAAATTAAACACCAAAAAAATCAAATAACCCCATCAATAAATGGGGTACAGAGCTAAACCGAGAATTCACAGAAGAGGAATCTCGAAAGGCCAAGAGGCATTTGAGGAAGTGTTCAACATCTTTGGTCATCAGGGAAATGCAACTTAAAACAACTCTGAGATTCCATCTCACACATGTCAGAATGGCTAAGATCAAAAACACAAATGATAGCACATTCTGGCGAGGATGTGGAGAAAGGGGAACACTCCCCCATTGCTGGTGGGACTGCAAACTTGTGCAACAACTTTGGAAATCAATCTGGAGATATCTTAGAAAATTGGGAATAAATCTACCTCAAGACCCAACCATACCCCTCTAGGGCATATATTCAAAAGATTCAAAACGAAACCACAAGGCCATTGCCTCAACAATGTTCATAGCAGCTTTATTTGTAATAGCCAGAAACTGGAAACAACCCAGATGTCCTTCAACTGAAGAATGGAAAAAAAAAACTGTGGTACATCTATACAATGGATTACTACACAGCTATCAGAAATGAGGAAATCATGCAATTCGAAACCAAATGGATGGAGCTAGAAAAGCTCATCCTGAGTGATCTGACGCAGTCCCAGAAAGATAAACATGGTATGTATTCCCTTATAAATGGATATTAACTATACATCACAGGATAACTATCCTACAACCCACACACCCAAATAGATAGGAACCTACCATATCTATCCTAGGAAAAATTCTGTCCACCAGTGAGTCATGGAATCTGCTGCAGGTTAGTGGAAAACCACACCCTAGATGGTGTGCCTTATCAAGCTCCAGTACAAGTGGAAGCTCTTGACCCTCACATGACACAAGATCTGAGGGAGTATGATATGTGAGGGCCCACCTTATCTGAGGAGAAGGAGAGTATCAAGTAGAGGAACAGGGAGGGAGGGAGGGAGGAATGGAGGGAGGGAGGGAGGGAGGGAGGGAGGGAGGAAGGGAGGGGCCAGGAGGGGTGGAGGGAGGAAACTATGTTCTAGAATTAAATATAACTTTTTTTAAGAAAAGAGGTAATAAGCTTAAACAATATAATAAAATACAATATAAAAATTTCGAACTATAATTTAGCAAAGGTATAGTTGCCTTACTGGCATGAAAGGAAAATGGCCTTAATTTCAGATTAGAATGTTAGACTGCAGGTGGCCACATAGATTACACAAACTTGACAGCAGCGTAAAAGTTCTTTTTTTTTTTTTTTTTTTTTTGTAGAGGTATGGGATATTTCCATGGTTTGGCATTAAAAAGCAGATAACAGGTTTAAAATAGGGTAATTAAATTAAAGGTTACAGCTGTTCAACCTGGATTTATAAACCTCCAAGAATTGAAAAAACTTAGAGCTAAGGTAAAATACATGAAATGTGTGGTGTTAGCCCATGCCTTTAACTCCAGCAGAGACAGGAGGAGCACTATAGAGTTAGTTGTCTTATAAATTCTAGAGTTACAAGGAACAGGGTGGTGATGGTGCACACCCTTAATCCCATCATTGGAGAAGAATACACCCTTAATCCCAACACACTAGAGACATAAACAGGCAGATCTCAGAGCTCAAGGCCACCTGATACAAAACAAGCTCTAAACAGAGAAAAACTTTGATCCAGTAGTGGAGGAGCACATCTTTAATCCCATCAGTTGGGAACCACATGTCTTTGATCCCAATACTTAGAAAGCAGAGACAGGCACATAGGATTTGGAAGGATTCAAGTTTAAAAGCTACTTACAAAAGGCATGCTGAAATTCAAACAAATTGTCCTTTGAGATCTCAAAATATATACACTAAAGGTTTGTTTAGTTCCAAAATATCAAAATAATTTCTTCTTTAATCCGGATTGAAAGATAATACTTTATATATTGTCAAAAAACCAAATTTGTTCCAGGAAAAATATTACCTGCCCCCCCCCCCCCAAAAAAAAAAGGTAATTGTCCCAGAGTTAGGATTAGGACAGGGCTCTGTTCTTATCTTTCCAGAAGATTTAAAGCATCCATTGAGGGAATCCAGGGACAACTGGACAACAGAAACCTCAGCAGAAAACAGATCAGACACCAAAGAAGACGAGTGGCCCAGAAGATCCAGCCTTTCAGAATACCTCAATAGCTGTTTCCTCAAAAGTCTACAACCACAACAACTCAAAATAGCTAAGATTGTTCAGCTCCACAGACTGCTCCAGCCAGAACTCCAGTAAAGCCCTGAAGATCAGCTTCTGTCTACTAACTTCTTAGGACATCTAAATAGCTGAGCATAAAAGGACTGAACATCAAATGATTCTGTTAACATTTTAAACTATTTTTACATTCTTACTTGGACCCCAAACAGGTTTTCTATGTCCCAAATCAGCAGGAAGTCATTTTAAGGAAGCGACATCCCATCCCCAGAAGGTGGGGAGGGTGTTCCACCCCACTTTGGCCATTTGATGGATAATAGAAAATTTTCCTATTTCAGGGAAGAGACTAGACTACAGGCTGTTAAATGGGCTTGTTAAATGAGTTTTGGAGGTTAGACCCAGGGAATTCTCTCTTTTTCTTTTCTGGATCCTTCTTTCTCTCCTATGTAGGAGTGAACAGACTTGAGAAAAAAATGGGACATAGACATAGTATAGGAAAGATCAAGAAAAAAGGACAGATTATTGAATATGCCCGTATACCTTTGTATATTGATACAAAATTAATATTATATTTGGCTAAATTGGTATTGATCACTGTATATTAATGCAAAATTAAGATTGTTTTGGACTACATCGGTATTGATCTTTGTATATTGATACAAAATTAAGATTATATTTGGCCACAATGGTATTGACCCTTGTATACTGATGCAAAATTAAGATTGTATTGAGCTACATAGGTATTGATCTCTGTATATTGATACAAAATAAAGGGTAATGCTTCTTTAAGGTATTATACCTAGTAATGCTTAAAAATGAAATGTGAAGTTTTGGCCTTTTCCTACCAACCGTCATAAACTGTTTAGGATAATTAAGAAATGCAAACTAATATTCATGCAAGCATGTCATTTTGTTAGTTACTATGACAGTCTATCACAGTTATTTTCTAAGCTAATCAGAAATCAAGTTGCTAAGAGACAAGCAACAGTTGCTTATCTAAATATAAGAGATAGGGCGTCTTCAGAAACCTCAAGAGATCTGCAGAATATGGCATTCAAAGATGTTTTCTTAAGATTTTTTGATATCAAGACATGTCAGCTCCCGACAGCACCCCCTATTCTACTCCAAGTAGAAGATGAGCATCGAAGAATCTCCAGTGGGAGATGGTTGAATTGGTGGTAAGCCTATCTCTTGGCAAGAAAAACCCCTTGCTTCAACTGTAGACAGACTTCTGTCCAAAAAGGACAAAACCTGGAAGCAGGTAGGTCGACAGCCTAGCTCTGCCAAGACAGGGTAGGCAAGTCCTTCATAATTCCTGCTCTACAATCAATGTCTGTCAGAGAAACGGGGCCAAATGGCTGAAGATTGATGCTG
Organism: Lophiomys imhausi; assembly: GCA_907164525.1. Lineage (NCBI taxonomy): Eukaryota > Metazoa > Chordata > Mammalia > Rodentia > Muridae > Lophiomys > Lophiomys imhausi. The sequence goes on along the minus strand of CAJQZJ010030407.1, from coordinate 7,300 downwards.
TAATATATGAAGAGAAAATGGGAACTGTCCAGGCAACCACTGGTATGTCATTTCTTAGTTTTTGAAGCTGCGGGCCCTGCACTTCCAGTATAATCAGATATATTTATCCCTCTCAGGTCTCTGAGGTGGTTGAAGAATAGATAGTTAGAGTCTCATAGTTAAATTTTGAGTTGTTTAGGAATCAAGAGGGTGTTCTGGATCTAAGAAGATGTTTTTAAAATTGTGATGCAAGTTAGTATGAAAGCTGAGTTAGATATAGAGCTTTAAACTCATGGAGATGGTTAGAGAGTAGAATGTTAAAGTCAGGTGCCAAATACATATGGACTGGACATTGGGAATGTATGCTAAGCCATAAAACTCTCATAATTATGGCCTATTTATTTCTGTTGTTTTGTATTGTATGTATTGTTATAAGAGAAAGAACCATTTGTTGGACTGAAAGGGGGAGCTGTTGGTGGGGAAAGATATACCTTTAACTAAAAAAAAAGGAAGAGGATGGGGGGTTGAAGGGGAAGAGGGTGGTAGGGTGGGACTGGAGGGGGGAGTAGGGAGGGGATTGTGATTGAGATGTAACTTGAAGAAATAAAAAATAAATTATAAAAAAACTGGGCTATGTAACTGAACAGAGAGTTCTCAAAAGAAACACAAATGGCTCAGCAATGATTTTTGGTGTATTCAACAGTCTTAGCCATCAAGGAAATGCAAATTAAAACTACTTTGAAATTTCATCTTATCCTGGGCAAAATGCCTAAGATTAAGAAGACAAAGGAGCTGGGCGGTGGTGTTGCACGCCTTCAATCCCAACACTTGGGAGGCAGAGGCAGGTGGATCTTTGTGAGTTCGAGGCTAGCCTGGTCTACAAAGTGAGTCCAGGACAGCCAGAACTACACAGAGAAACCTTGTCTCAAAAAAAAAAGAAGACAAAGGACAGCAAATACTGGTGAAGATGTGAGAAAAGTAGAATAGTAATTCACTGTTTGGGGGGTCGTTTTTGTTTTTTTATTTTTGGTTTTGGTTTTTTGAGACAGGGAGCCCTGACTGTCCTAGACAGCCTAGATATCCTATAATCAATGCGTGGATAATAAAAATATGCTACAGTTACACAATGGAACATTATTCAGCTTTTTAAAAATTTTTATTACTTCAGATTACATCTCTATCACAGTGTCCTCTTTCCACCTCTCGCAGTCCTGCCCTCCCACCCTCTACCCCCTCTCCCTTCCATCCCACTCCTCTGGAGTGGAGTGTCCCTACATAACAGTCCCCCACCCCAGTTCAGCAGTCATATGAGGGCCAAGAGCCTCCTCATACACTGGGGGCCTACAAGGCAGCACCACTACGGAAAAGTGTCTCATTGACAGGGTGAAAAAGAAAAAGTCTATGACCATGTTCTCTTTGGTGCATTGGTCGTAATATAGTTATCCTGTACTATATGGCTAAAATCCGACTATAAGTGAATAGATGTTATGTGCATCCTTCTGGGTCTGGGTTAGCTCACTCAGGATGCGCTTCTCTAGTTCCATCCATTTGACTGCAAATAGCATGATTTCTTTGTTTCTGATAGCTAAGTAATATTCCATTGTGTAGTTGTACCACAGTTTTTTAATCCATTCTTTAGTTGAGGGACATCTGGGTTGTTTCCAGTTTCTAGCTATTACAAATAAGGCTGAGCCAGACGGTGGTGGCGCACACCTTTAATCCCAGCACTCGGGAGGCAGAGGCAGGCGGATCTCTGTGAGTTCAAGGCCAGCCTGGTCTATAAAGCGAGTCCAGGACACCCAGAGCTACACAGAGAAACCCTGTCTTGAAAAAACAAAAAAAAATTACTTCACAAATAAGGGGGCTATGAATATAGATGAGGAAACTTTCTTGTGATTCGGTGAGGAGTCATTTGGGTGTATACCCAGAAGTGGTATGGCTGTGTCCCAAAGCAGAGCTATTCCAAGTTTTCTAAGATATATCGCTAGATTGACCTCCATAGTGGTTGCAATTCAGCTTTTAAGAAAAAGGAAATTAGGAAATTTGTGAGTGAACGTAAGGAACCAGAAAATATTGTTTTGAACAAGGCAAACTAGACCTGGAATGGCAAAAACCACATGTTGTCTTTCATAAATGGATCCTAACATCCAATTTTTAGATGTGTGTTTAAATTTAAATACTTGAGGAAGGCAGGACACTAGGAAAGAACCATCTTGAGGGAGCAAGGAGGTTAAAAGGGGAAGAGGAATGGGAGGTGGAAGAGGGATAACTAACTCTAAGGATGTTTGAAAAAAAGATGGGAACCTAATATTTTATCTGTGTGGCTATATATATGATTATATATATGCAAAATATTTCATTGGAGTCACCATACCCAGGGGACAATGCTCCTCCAAGAAGCTATATAGGTCACCAAATAAAAAGCCCAGTAACAGGTGTGCCATACCTCCACTTGGTTTGTTGGCCAGAGATGAGGACAGTTATATGCAATTTGATGTAATTATACAGGGATATACACATGTAAAAACTTTCAGAAATATGCACTCAAATGAGAGTATTTTTCATAAGTTATATCTCAAATTAGCTTTTCTCTTTCTTTTTTCTAGTGAGCTTTTCTCTGTGAGATAAAGGCCGGTGCTTAGGAAGTAGTATTTTAAGGAGATGAAGAAATGATGAATAATGCTTTCAGGATCTTCAAACAGAACCAGACTGGGGCAAGGGTACAAATGGGAGGCTGGCAATGGGAGAAGAGAGTGATAAGTGTTCTTTGAAAAACAGCACTATCCACAGAGTTAAAAAACAAACTATATACCAGGAAGAGAAATATTTTTTTAATTTATTTATTTATTGCTTCAGGTTACATCTCCATCACAGTGTCCTGTTTCCACCCCTCCCAGTCCTGCCCTCCCACCGTCTACTACCTAACCCTTCCATCCCACTCCTCTGGAGTGGAGTGTCCCTACATAACAGTCCCCCACCCAAGTTCAGCAGTCATATGAGGGCCAAGAGCCTCCTCATAGACTGGGGACCTAAAAGGCAGCACCACTAGGGAAAAGTGTCTCATTGACAGGAAAAATAAAGTCTATGTTCCCTTTGGTGCATTGGTTGTAGTATAGTTACAGGAAGACAAATATTTACAGTGTATACGACACACAACTTTTAGTGTCCAGAATACAATAAATCATTCACAACTGTGCAGAAAAGACAAATTGTTGGTGGAAAAACGAGCACTGGCTTTGAAAACAAAGTTCACAAAAAAAACCAACCCAATTCATTATAGATACGAGACAGTCAACCTCACTAGTAGACAGAGAAACATGATTTAAAGCTATAAAACACCATTGTAAACCCATGAGGTTGACAAAAAGTATCTCTAGCCTGGTATCAGTGCTGACAAGTCTATGATGGAAATAGTAACCTTCAGGCTATGGTGCTGGAAAACTAAATGCATAATATCAGGGAATAATGTAGCATTATTTGTGAGACAAATTTCTAAAGGTTTTGTCCCCCAGCCCCAAATTTTACTTCTAAGTGAGTGACAAAAACCCTTCTACACATAACTGAGCAGATCCTTATGAGGGATTTTACAAAGGTGCTGCATAGAATTGCAAAATGATGGAAACACAATGTCCAGCAATTGGGGGAGCAAATGGCCAGAGTGCTGGAGAGTAGGGATGGATGAGGAAGATTTCTTTCCCTGCACACGGTGATGTGGGAAATAGTTGAGACAAAAAATTTTGACACATAATGATTAACAAAGGGTTTTTTATTAACTTTTCTTAACTGTGCACTTGTGATGTGGAGGAATAGGCACATCACAGTGCATGCATGGAGTTCACTCTCTCCTTCTACAGTGATATCTGCAGAGTGAACTTAGGTTGTCATACCTGCATAGTAAACAATCTTATTCACTGAGCCATTCTATTGACCTCGGTAAGATTTTTGAGAAGATAAAAGTGAATAGCTGTTACTGTAACACATAGCAGAGAAAATCACATGATAAGAAATGGGTTGTTTGCCTTGCAATTCCAATGAGTTCCATCATGTGTTGGTGCCATTGCTCTTGGCCTGTTAGCCGCACATCAGGGCAGAAGCACATGGATGAGTCTCAGGAATGAGGAGCATAGAAGAGGGAGAGAATGATTTTTCATAATCCCTTTTAATGGCAGGTTCCCCAAAGACTGGAAGACTCACCCATAGGCTCTACCTCCCAAAGACTGCACTACTTTTTATTAGCACCGTATTGAGAATCAAACATTATGAAACGGTAATTTTTAGGGGATACTACATAATTAAACCAGGGCCAACGAGATGGCCCAGAGCATAAAGACACTTGCTACCAAGCCTGAGAACCAAGTTTTATCCCTACAGCCTACATGGTAAAAGGAGATAACTGACTCCCATAAGTTTTCCTGTAACCTACATTTTTGTGCACACACACACCCACACAGTGACAAATAAAGATTTAAAAGTATTTTTTAAAAAGTCCTAAAGCATAGCTGGAAAGATGGATTAGTGGTTAACATCACTTGCTGGTAGATGATCTGGGTTTAGTTCTTAGTTCCTATATAGTGGTTAACAACTCCTAGCTTTAACTCCTTAGCTCCTATATAGTGGATAATAACTCCAGTTTCACCTACATATACATACTTGTAGACAAAGCATTCATACAAATAAAATAAATAAATTGTTGCAGGACATTTGATCCTATTGTGAACCCTGAGATTGTGAAATGGAAAAACCTGTTTCTAATTGAGCTTGCCTCTGCCTCCTGGCTTTTTTTTTTTTTAAAGATTAATTAATTAATTAAATTATTTATTTATTTATTTGTTTGATGCATATGAGTGCTCTATCTGCATGTACACCTGCAGCCAAAAGAGGGCATCATATCATATTGTGAATGGTCATGAGCCACCATGTGGTTGCTGGGAATTGAACTCAGGACCTTTAGAAGAGCACTAGCCAGTGCACTTAACCACTGAGCCATCTCTCCAGCACTCTAATTGAGCTTTCTTTTTACTGCAAACAAGTATTTGTGGTGTGGCTCAGCCCTAGCACACACCTTTAATCCAAGAGCTAAATAAAGTCAACCATAGGTCAAGAGGCAGAGCAAGCAACCAGTTGACAGGGAGTGAACATAAGTAAACAGAAAGGAGGAACATTGAGCTGAAGGGTATTTAAGACAGCATGGAGAAGGAGAAGGGGCTTTTTTCTTTCTGGGATGTCAGTGGAGTAGGAAGGTCAGCTGGATGCTCTCTCTCTGTGTCTCTCTGAGCTAGCAGGTTTTCACCACAGCATTTGACTCCTGCGTCTTTATTGGAAAAATCAAATGATTGGGATTTTTGTTCTTAAAAACAATAAATCAATTTGGGAGGGGGCGGTGCTGGAGAGATGGCTCAGTGTTTAATAGGATATACTGTTCTTATACAAGACCCAAGTTCAATTCCCAGCACCCACATTGTGGAACCTCACTGCTTCCTGTAACCCCAGATCTAGGGAGATTAGATGTTTCTGATCTCACTTACCTGCACTCATGGGCAGTCTCTCTCTCTCTCTCTCTCTCTCTCTCTCTCTCTCTCTC
>CAJQZJ010030405.1:0-10438 GCA_907164525.1 Lophiomys imhausi | reverse complement strand
AAAAACTAGTTTAGATGAGCTAAGATTACACTATCCAGGCTAAGGCTTGACAAGATCCATCTGTGTGTGATTATTCATAAGTGGGCTAAGGGATAACTCTGTTGTCCCAATAATCATAAGTATCAATTATAAATATGAATTATTTACTTCAACATATAGTGTGATATGAGCACCCAGCTAAGACTGAACACTCCAAAGCCTCTCATTCTCTGCACATTGTCTAGTTGTGGGTCTCTGTGTTAATTGACATCAACTACAAGAAGCTGTTTGAGTGCAGGGTGAGCAACAGGGATCTATGAGGATAGCAATAGGACATTCTGAGTTGCTTTGTTATAGTTTTATTGCTAAGGTCATTTGGCAGAATTATTGCAGTAGGTTTTTTCCTTTGGGCTGATGGCCTATCTAGTCTCAGGTTCTTGATCTTATTGACAGGGTTAGATATGTGTTCCATCTCATGGAGTGTTTTTTTATATTTATTTATTTATTGAAGTTACCTCTCAATCATAGTCCCTTCACTCCTCCCGCTCCCAGCCCCACCCTCCTACACTCTTCCCCCTCACCCTCATGGAGTGTATTTTTACTGTTGTCATGGAGTGTATTTTTATTGTTGTCATGGAGTGTATTTTTATTGTTGTCATGGAGTGTATTTTTATTGTTGTTGTTTTGGTGTTTTTGTTTTTGTTTTTTGAGACAGTGTATCCCTGGCTGTCCTGGACTCTGTAGACTGGCTGTCCTTGAATTCACAGAGATCTGCCTGCCTCTGCCTCCCGAGGACTGGGATTAAAGGTATATGCCACCACGTCCAGCTCATGGAATGGTTCTTAAACTGAATTTAAGAATAAAGGTTGGTTACTTTTGTGCCATTTTTTGCCACAATTGTACCAGAGGGATTTATATTTCCTTTGGCAAGTAATTATTGTTATTTACAGGGTTCACAGCTGGGTGAGATTGATGATTAATTTTCTCTTCCAGTAGCATGTATAACACCTCCCAGCACTGTGAACATTAGCCAGCAGGGATGAAGCTGACAGCTAGAAGTCTCCATGTTCTATGAGACAAGAATGTGGTATCTTCAGCAACAGGCCTTACAGTCAAGTTGTGGATGCTAATCAATAGCATTGGCATTAGTGTGTTTGGAAATGTTGTTTATGGGATCCCATTGACTAACAACTCAAAAGGTGTGATCTGTTCCTGGTACTGAGGGTTATATTTGTTATCATTATGACTAGGTTGGGTAACCCCTCTATAATATGTTAACTCATTTAAACTCCTCATTGTGTATATACATATACTTTAGGAAGATGCTGTGAAACCCTCCCACACTTAGTAGTCTGCTTACTGCTAATGATAAGGAGGCAGGTGACCTGACACTTGCTCTCAGCCCCTCCTATCTTCCTGTTAATACCCACACAGCATGTTCAAGGCTGTTGGGTTTTGCCAAACCCAGAACAGTGTTCAAGAATCACTGACCCTCTCCCATGGGCTCAGAGGTCAGGGCAGAGACTGACAGTGGGTGACAGAATCTCACCAGTGAGGCAAGCAAGTGAGGGTCCAGGCTGCTCAGCCTGGCTGTTACCTGGGAGGGGCCCCTGTTTGAGGGTCTCATCTAAGATTGTTCAGAACATACTCTGAAACCTTCACAAAGGGATTCTGAGTTGAACAGGTTGGGACCTTGAATTCAGGTTTGCCACCATCCAGTGGAGATTTTTCAAAGAGGAGATCATGCAAAGAGGCTCAGCAAGCAAGGGGCAATCACTGTTGAACATGTTTATTGCACAGCATGTGGGTAATTGCATTCTAGGGATCATGTTATTTACAACATGCAACATTGAAGCAGATGGCCACCACCCAGCTATCCTGCTGGGATGCTGAAGTCCCATGTGCAATCAAGGGTGACTCCTTGGGGCCCCAGGAGGAGATTCTGCCATGACACTGAGGGGACTCAGCCTTCACCAGCCACACTCTGCAGGAGGAGGGACAGCAGCAGGAAAGTGAGACTCAGAGGACTGCCTGCACCTGATTCTCCTGCACCTGAAGAGAGGAAGCCTTTCAGGTCTGCAAAAGAACACACAGAACACGTAAAGTGCATGGCTTCAGGTGTGGCTAAAAGAACAAAGAGATATTATATCTGTACCCATTCTCACTAAAGCCCTCTTCGGCCTGGCTCTCAGCCCAGTCCCTCTATGTTTGGGGTCTGCCTTCCTCCCCACACACCCCTGTGTGTGTTTGTGTGTGTGCAGTCTATTAAGTATGTGTGTGTGTGTGTGTGTGTGTGTGTGTGTGTGTGTGTGTATGTGTGTAATTTTTTTTGAAATGGCGTTATAGTATTAAACCTTTGGCTGGCCTGGAACTCACCATTCAGACCAGGCTGGCTTCTGACTCACAGAGGACTTTCTGTCTCTGCCTCCTGAATTCTGGAACTAAAGATGTATACCACCATGTCCGGCCATCTTCATTCTTTTTCACGACTGAATGGCAGAGCTTTTGCCCAACAGGTATTCAAAACAAACAAAAACAAAAATTTATTTTCTCTGCAACCAGAGACACCTAAATTTTCGTGGAGCATTGAATGCTGAAGGGAAATGCCTTCGTTGTTTTTACAAGGGAAGAGGGCTTCAGCCAAATTCATTCAGCCCATGAGCAGAATGGGGAAGCCTGAGGGTATAGAACTGATTTAAAGCATCTTGCAGCCACTGCTACACAGGTGGCCCAACTCTCTGTCTAGATTAGCTCTTTGTGTCTTTGTCTATGTGCAGCATGAGTTCATATGTGTATGTGCAAGGTATCTGCATACTTGTGGGGGTCAGAGGTCACCTTGGCTGTCATTCATCAGGCACCTTTCAGATGTTTTATTTTGAGACAATGTCACTCACTCGGACCTAATGCTCACAGGATAGGGTTAGCTGGCTGGCCAGAGAACCCCAGGAGGAGCTAAAGGAGGAGGGAGAGCAGTGATCGATGAAGATCACTGACCTAGATCCTGGCCATGCACAGGTCAATGCACATGGTGTCAGGTGAGGACAGTGTCAATCATAGAATCTTACAGGGTCACCTTCTCTGGGACAGTGGAGGCCATAGGGGAAGATTAAGGCCTCTTAGCAGTTGGTTCTTACTCATAAACTACAAGTTCAAGTGCACTCTTGCAGCAGGCTCTGGGAAATATGCAACTGAGGGTCGCAAACTGCACCTGTGACCACTGTGGGGCGTCCTTCCCAAGGTGCTTGCTTCCTCGAGATTAGAGAGAAAAAAATTAGAATGTCCACTGTACCTTTAGATAAAAAACTAAAAAATAAATGGGGGTTATTAATATTTTATGTCTATTAAAACCACATGCATTTCTTATTCTGTGAACCCCCACTATTCTTTGTCACACTAAGGAAGAAAAAATTCCTGTTACTAGTAGGAAACTTACTACTGGCACCTGAGACTTTATTATATATTTACCAAAAGTCTTTAGATTTTTGGACATGCCAGAGACCTTTGTCATTCCCGTTACTTTTGCACATGTGTGAAAAAGAAAGAAATGAAACCAAGTTTGACCACTTGCCACCTGTCAACATGCTGAACAGACAACAGGATCAAGAGTTTTTTGCTTTTTTTTTTTACTCTAGGAGGTTTTAGAGACTTCTGTGATGAGGGAAACATCACATCTCAGTGTGAGATCCCCACTCAGTGTTTCAGAAATCTGCCATCTACAGCCCCTGCTGGAGGCCCCTAACGCAGGAAGCTCCCCCTTCTGCCCTTGCACCTCAAGAGCCACACCCATCAAAACCACGCCTCTCACAGAGCATGTCTGGGATGGGTTGAACACAACACTGGGTATTCACACACAAGCCCAGAGCTGTTTGGAAGCAGGTACCCCAATGGCCAGAGGCTGGCTCTACCCATAGTCATTTATTCATTTATTTGTTGGTTGCTTTGGTTTTATTGTTGCCCAATGTGCTGTTTAAAGGGAAAACTGAGGCTAGAAGATGGCTCCATGTTAAGAGTGCTTGCTGCTCTAGCAGAGGACCACAGTTCAGGTCCCAGCACCCATGTCTGGTGGCTGACAACTGCCTGTAGCTCGAGTTCCTCCAGCCCTCTTCTGCCCTCTTGGACATCTGCACATATATGGCATGAACACACAGACACACATGAACACATAAATATAAATAAATAAGTGTAAAGAGAGAACTGAAATTGTAGCAGCTTGGTCTGCCTCCTTCTCATGTTCAGATTTCCACACCAGCAGTTACCGCAGCCCCCATGTTTGTTGCTGGAGAATAAACCCTGAGCCTAGAACCTTCTAAATACATTCACTATCACCAAGCTACACAATAGCTAATTGATTTTTTTTCCACCTTGCATTTCTGAAGATGGAACTCAGGATCTGGCATATGTTAGTCAAGAGCTCTAGAGATGAGTTCATGGTCATTTATTCTTCATTCTCGTGGCTGCTCTAATGAGGAGAAACTCGGCTTCCTCTACCCTGAGCTATGTGGAAGCTTTTCATTCTTGCACTTGGAGGACAAAGTCAAAACAAGGAGAATCTTGGAAGATCTTAGCCTGAGTGCTGCTGGGGGAGGACACTTGGTAGGATGGTATCTATTTGTGTTCCTTAGCACCATAAGATACCAGGTTTTCAAAGTATTCTAATTATCTCAAAGTTCACTTTCAAAAACATCATGACATATTAGGAAGGGATCTCGAACATATTCTTATGTTTCTTGAGGGACTGAATTTTAAACATGGCCACTTCTCAACATTCTTTTTTTTTTTTTTTTGGTTTTTCGAGACAGGGTTTCTCTGTTTAACAGCTCTGGTTGTCCTGGACTCGCTTTGTAGACCAGGCTGGCCTCGAACTTGCAAAGATCCACCTGCCTCTGCCTCCCAAGTGCTGGGATTAAAGGCGTGCGCCACCACCGCCCGGCTAAATAAAACTATCACAAATGAAGACATTCTTTTCATATTGGGAATTATTCTCACAAGAAAGGCACATGGGTGACTCAGTGGTCTGTCTGTTTGCTACCAGTGGGAGATTTCACCCCTAACTTTTACTTTCCTCAAATAGAGAGATGACAGATGTCTACTTCATAAACTGTGGCAGAATTCAATGAGATATGTGGCCAGAACACACTGATTAAGATACAGTCAGTGCAACCACAGGGGTAGTCCTCCTTACCCCACAGCCCTCAGCTGGAGAGCCTGAGCACAGTGCTCCTTGTTGCCCTCATCCACCATTGAATGGACCCTGCTACAGGACCAGAGGATCAAAAGCACTTTCTGTGCCTGGCCAGTTACCCTGGAGGACGATCTCGCTACTTTGTCTAGCTTTGATGAACGGAAGCATTTTTTCAGAAGCCCGAGTCACTAACCTTGGCAGATAGACAAGTCTCAGCCCTGGATGTTTCCAAGGATGTGAAACAGTCATTGGATATTCCGACCTTCCCTCAGAGGCTGCCTGCCTGCAGACCCTGCACAGAAGATTGCTAAGGAACAAAGAGACCTTCCCTGTATTCCCAGGCAAGAACTGCTGGTAAGAACTGACCTCACCTTCGAGGCCACAAGATCTACCCTGTAATTTTACCCTGATTCCCAAAATTGCTGTCCTTCAACCTCTGGAACTCAGGAATAGAGGCTGATGAATCAAGAGACACAAACTCCACAAATGTAGATTGCTTGGGAGAGAAAAGACTTTGAGGATGCTCAGTGATCAGAGGGAAGGCATTAGGAGTGTTGAAGGATGGGCCTGGAGACACTCCTGGTTCTCCACAGGAAGGAGGAAGGGGATTCAGAAGGTAAGCAACCATTGAATGTCTTCCTCCAGTAATAGCCCAACCCAGAGCAATTACCAGAGGGTGGGGTCAGGCAATGCAGCTGACCTTCCCCTGCTCTGGTTCTTAGGTTCTGGACTGCCTGGGGTGTGGGAGGGTTGGGGGTTGAGGAAGAGCTGAAGGTATCAGTGTCAGTCCCACATCCAAGGCACTGCAAGGGCAGGAAAATGGCTCAGGGGTCGCGTGCAGTGTACCTTGGACACACTGCACAGACAAACCACCAGGAGTGACAGAAACAGAAGAGGCACTGGGCTGATGAATTGTGACCCCTCAACTGACTGCGCCTACCACCAGGAGTACAGACTAGCTCCTATTGAGAGAAGGAAAGCTTCAGCACAAGTCATCAGGTTGAAATTTGGAGATTCCTTCCTTCCTGCTCAGTGCTGTCCTTGTGTTCTCCACGTTTGGATGTCACTAGTCATCTGCTCAACTAGCTTGGTTCCCACGTTAACTCTACTTGGCATCTTGTAGCTCCTGGAACCCTCAAAACGCTCTGAGATACTGCTCACAAATCACCATAGATCCAGCAATTCCCCCACAAGGAAACCGTCAACATCGATAATAAATTCACTGCAGACTCACAATGATTGGAACTCTGTTGAGCCATACATGGATCTGATTTGCTCTTTTCTATTATCTCCTAGCACAAGCTGATGTTCTATGGACTGGTGTGCCAACCACTAACATCTAAGACATGTGTGTACATGTGTGAGGTGGAAGTATATTGTGGAGTGGGGAGTGGGGAGGATGCTCTTACCACAGTGGCTGAACGTTTGGCGTGGGAGGCAGTACAAGGCTGAGAAGACACACCTGCAAAGGCGGCAGCTGTGCAGGGTCCAGGCTCCATGCCCCAGGGTGCCACAGTCTCTACAGAGGACAGGTCAGGTAAGCAAGGTGTCAGGGAGCCCTTCTCTCCCAGACCAGTCCCTTTCCAGGGCACTTGGCTCCACCCACCTGTGCCTCTGGTCATGTTCACAATAGCGGCCAGTGAAGTGCATGGGGCACACGCAGAAACTGCCCAGAACACAGGTGCCTCCATTGTGGCAACAGCGGGATCCAGGAACCACACCTGCAGGATGACCTGGGTCAGCAGCACTGCTGGCCTCTGGAGCTTGGCAAGTGCCCTCCAGCATAGGACAGGGAGCCACAGCCTGGGAGGGGACCATGCCTGCTGAGTGTGTTTGCTTGGTAAACCCCACTCTTTAGTTGAAGGCTGAAAAACAAGCTAGGAGGAATGTGGGCGGGGTCCGGGATAGCCCTTGACACCTTCCAAGTTGCTTCTATCTCCTTCCCTACCTTCCATTGCTAAAGTCAGCATGTGACTTTGTGGGCATTGATTAACCACAGGCCTCCCAGGCAGGACCACCCATGGGTGTAACATCCATAGCCACACCTGGCCGCCCTGGCTATGCTGGAGCTGCCTGAATGTTAGGGAGGAGCCTGTTGTCTTAGTTACAGAGCGAAGCTGATAGTTTTGCCAGTGAACCAATGAAACTTCAGAGTAAAGGCATCACTAAAATTTCCTTTTTATTTTTTTTAACTTGAAGGTAAAAAGATGCTCTTGGTGGTGTCTCCTTTCTATCCTGATTTTTCCCAAGTTGTTTTTCCAGGCCTGTTACCCTGGATCCTCTGCATAGGGTGGCCCAGAGCAAGACTTACTCTTTCCAAAAGTCCTGGAGTGGGGAGGAGAATCCCATGGGAGCCACCCCTCCTGGCTGCCATTCTCTCCACTGGAAATATTCAGGGTCCTGTCCAGTGTTGTCCCTCGGAGCTTTGGAGACAGGATATTGCCAACTTCTCTGGCACTGTCTTGGTAGCTTTTGTAGCCTTTGAAGAACAACAAAGTAAGAGACTAACAATGATGTCAAGATAGGGATTTTATCACTTTACACTAAGAAAAGGTACTTACTGTTTCCCATTGGGATGATTTGCAAAGCTACAGTCATCAAGAGCAGAGACCTAGAGTATTAAAGAGAAGTATTGAAGTTTCAAGCATACAATCAGTATAAGTACAATTCATATGTTAATCACGATGTAAAATATATAGTACTTTTATACCTTAAGGAAAACCACAGGCATCTGTGATTATTGTAGCACTTGTAGATTTTAAAGATGCCATCACTGCTTAGAAAGGTTTGGAGATTTAAATTCCCTGAGAATTTTAACCTCCCAGCCTGATTCTCTAAAACCTAGATGATTTCTCACCTTACCTGGCTAGGTTCTTTTTCCAACTCACACCTAAGGTTGATGAGTCTCCTCTCATCTGTGCTTGGGGATCCATAGCCACAGAAGTTGAATCTCAATGTCCCAGCCCTGGAGGAGTCTTTACTCCAGGTCTTGGATTCACTATAGCAGGTCAGAGAAGGAAGGCACAAGCTTGGAAGCAGGGAATAACCCTGCCCCCTACCTGGACCAGAAGACAACAGGGATGAAGGAAGATCTATGGGTCCCCTAACTGAAGCACTCTCAGGTCAGGGCTGCTGTGACATCCAAGCTTGAAGTGCTGTCTGTCCCCTAGAGAGTCCTGGCTGAAGAAAGGGTGGGGACAGGCTCCCTCCCTCCCCAGTGTTATTTACAGTGATGACACAACAGCAGGGTGGCCAATCCCTGAAGTAAACCATTAGGGACCAAGACAACAGGCCTCCTTTACCTCTCTAGAAAACAACCAAGAAATTGAAGAGGTAGAAATCCCAACATGAACCAAAGGGCTTTGGGAAGAGATGAAAGTGGAGATTTTCCATTGTATGATCCTTGGACTGGGAGATTTTGAAGTGCTCAGCTGGAGACTGGAGCTGGTCAGTGGGACACAGCAGCTGAGGAGTGCTTCCATATGTCCTGCAAGCTGAACAGGAAGGCAAAGGGGAGCCCCTGCAGGCTCTGCATCCTGGGGGGCTTACCTGCTTCCACTCCTGGAGCCTCTGCCCTCTCCTGTGCACAATATTCTCTGGAGGAGACATCTTCCCTCATGTCCCAGGTGAGGAAGCTAAGCCTCAAGTGGTTAAGCCCATGCCAAGTAGATCACCTAGAAAAAGAATGTGCAAAAATGAGCCCACAGCCCATCTGTTCACAGGCCCTTTTGCCTGAGCTGAGATGCTGCAACATGCATCACTGGAGGGGGTGGCCTGGGGCTTCTGTTCCTAGGGTTTTGTATCTGCTGAGATAGGACCAGAGCCCTATCTTTATCATAAGAGAAGGACACTTAGCAACAAGGGTGTTCAATTGTTCTCCCTCTTTAATGTAAATCCTCATTTCTTAAAATTATTGCTTCCTCTGAAGTTGAAATTATGTTACTAACTTGATTTATTTTTTCTTCATTGAAAACAGATATTAAACCAGGAAGGGATTAATTGGTGAGCCTCTCCAGCCTGTGACCACCCAGTGAAGGTTTCTGTGAGGTCCAGGACAAGAAAGGATTTGGCAAACAAAGTGGGCAAAACCCACAGAGAGGATGGGGCCTCAGGATTTCAGGGACACATAAAAATGCCCCTTAAAATGTTATGTTTATTACTGGTAAATTACTCAGTTCAATCACATATCCAAAAAAAATACATTTTATAACTTTAAATACATACAAAGTTGTATTTGAGCTAAATGATTGTGTATTTTGAAAGTATAGGACTGGAGAGATGGTTCAGCAGTTAGAAGCACTTGCTGCCCCTTGCAGAGGATCTGGATTCAATTCTGAGTCCTGAATGGTGGTTTCTCCATAAGTCCAAGGGACTGAAAGCCTTCTCCTGGTGTCTGTTCACACGCTCTAGGCATGCATGTCATGCACAGACAGGCAGGTAATCAAAATATTCGAATATATACCATCAAAGAAATCTCTAAATCTCATTCATAAGCAAAAGGGTGAGTGTATTTCTTTACATAAACAAATTTTTAAATGGTCATTGTACAGAATGCTATGGAAATTTCTTGGTATTATTCAAGTTTGAAGGAACTATCTCAATTCTAATCTCTCCTCCAGAGATTTTCTTACTAAAACTATAATAGCGTACATTATCAAAACATATACAAGAACTGGAAAATTGATCCAATAAACTTAGACTCACTATGTAGGTGTGACCTTTGCCAATCCCATTTCCTCTTGGGCTTAATTTTCATGGAGTTACCAGAGCAGATTCCACACACTGTGGCTCCCACATGTCTGTTTTGCTGTTGTTCACCTATGGCTGATTTGCTTGCTAAACCTCCTGAGCCACATGTCCACTGCTCAAATGAGGCTTGGAAAAGCTACACTGTACAAGGGGAAGCTGTAGATAAAGGGAAAGAAATGTCCTCCTTTACACACAGGAGAGAGAGACAGGGAGCAGCATGGGATGCCCCATCTCTAGAGTTTGCTTAAGGTCCAGGGCCTGGGGAGCATCAGAGGAGAGGCCCTGGGTGACAGAACTGTTGATAAGCTTTCTCACTATACTGTCACTTGCTCTGAAGCAGCCCTTTGTGGTCCAGGCTGAGCCATTGAGTCCCCATCAAAGGGGGAGTTTGGCATGTCACTCCAGACAGGGCTGCTGCATGTCTGCCACCAAGGAGACCCAGCAGGCAGGGCTTGCCTGGCAATGGCTGATTGGGAGAGGGGGAGAGGATTTCCCTCCTGTTATCAGCTGTAAGAGATAAGGCTGGAG
>CAJQZJ010030404.1:0-16324 GCA_907164525.1 Lophiomys imhausi | reverse complement strand
TTGTTTCTTGATGAGTCCATCATTCTAAGCTCTGTCTGCATCTGCACGTGGTAGTCTTACTGTGTATCTGTGTGTTCAAATACTCCTCTCATAAAAGGGCATCAGATTAAGTCCCACCATAATTTTAACTTGAGTACTTGTAAGGATCCTCTTTCCTACCAGATCACATTTACAGGCACTGAAGGTTTGAACTTAAATGAGAGTTTTGCAGGGACATAGTACTTCCTACTAGGAAGACCATATTAACATGCATTTCTTCTTCCTCCACATCACCAGGGTTGGGAACGTTCAGCTTCCAACCCTTCACTCAATGGCTTTTCTTCACATGTCCCAGGTACCACGTATGGACTAAAGGCCATGCACCCACAAACTTTGCCAAATGGCGGACTGCCACCACGCCTTACCGAGTTGAGTGGGAGGCTGATTTTGAGCCATATGTCGTTGTGAGACGAGACTGCCCCGAGTATGACCGGAGATTTGTGGGCTTCGGCTGGAATAAAGTGGCTCACATCTTGGAATTGGATGCACAGGTGAGAACAGAATGCCTGCCTGGTACTCTGCAGGGAAGGAGAGACATACAGATATTAGAGATGAACAATAACCTTGGGGACAAGAAGATTTGAAAAGACCTTCAGAGAAGCAGGATGTATCAGGAACTAAGAATGAGAATTTGAATCTGATTTTCTAGTCTTTAAATCCTTAAGCCTTCATTCTACCTTCTCCCCTTGCGTGTGAATTGGGTTCCCGGCCAAGATTAGGGCGTGTGAGTTTCCTATAATGTATCATTTTACTCCCTCCATCTAGTGAGGAAGATAAGCACAGGGTGACTAGTCATGGCTGGCCTCCAAATGGTATAATTGTTTCACTGTAAGGGGCACGAAACATGCCACTTTAATGTAGCTAACTATCCCACCATTCAATTAAAACAGCAGTGATTTTTAGACTATGTTCCATTTGAAAGCCTTCCTTCACACAATACTTAGCAAACACCTACTTCAGAAGAAGTCCTCACAATTTTAATAAGGGAAGCCAGAGTACTATACACTTTTTCAAAGGATCAGATGGTAAGTATGTGGGGCTCTGCAAGACCTGAAAGTCTCTCTTATACCTGCTCAGCTCTGCCAGTATTGTTCCTCTATAAACTGCCTTTAAACAAATGTACGTGGATGGATTTCAGCAGTTTCATGTATACAACCATGCACCAAACCAGACAGACTCTAGTTCATCAACCCCCTTTGCTATTCATGACACACATATTCCATTGGGTCTGAGTCATGCCAGGTGGCTGAGAACCACTGATGTCAGAAGGAGGTTGTGAAATAGTGTCACGTTGAGAAAAACAAATCATGATATCCATCCATTGGTACCTATCTCATGACCCGCATACTTGCTTATAAACCATGAATCCTGCCCTGCCTTTGCTGCTACCAGAAAGTACAGTGGTATTTCTGGACCCAGCAATGTATAGTGAGTGACCATTCAAAGAAAAAGTTCATTTTTCCCTCCATCAAGGCCTACCTTTTATTTCAGGCTGTTTCATGGAGCTTTTGCAAATGGACCATATACTTTCTTGTATTTGCCTGTAGTGCTCATCAGACAAAATTTTACCTATTCCCGTGACTCAACAGTGAGGCACTCACAACTGATAGGTCGTAGAGCCCCAGCTGTAGGGGCTGGTGAGAGGGTAGCCAGCCCATTTTGTCCCTTCGTGAAACGCTGCAGCTGGGCCCTACGGCCTCGCATTTTCTCCTGATTTTTATCACTTCACTGTCAACTGCCATCCTTTCTTAGTCTTGTCACATCTGCCTTTTCTGTCCTTAGTTTGCCTTGCTGAGTTTATTCTTGTATTCCCTGGGCTGAGAAAGTAAATGACAAGAATCCAGAATTGAAGCAAACTGTGCATGTACTGGGTTCTGTCTGACTTATATGTCCTAAATTGGTGTCTACTGTTTTGGCGTGAGGTGTTGTGTATGTGGCTGTCTCCAGCCATGTCAAGCATATTTTATGATGCTGTCACTTACAAGAAGTTAGGGAAGTTTTTATCCTTGTTGTACTTCAATACAGCTAAACATTTTGGTTTTTTAATTGGATATTCTTTATTAATTAATTATATTTGGTGTTTTGTTGGAGGTAGTTTTTCTGTTGTTTATTTATTATTTCAAGCTACATCTCCATCACAGTCCACTCTCTACACATCTCCATCCCAACCTTCCAACCTCTCTTCCCTCTCCCATCCATCCCGCTCCTCTCATGTGGCGTGTACCTACAAATCAGTCCCTCTCAGTTCAATGGTCATATATGGGCTAAGAGCTTCCTCTTGCACTGGAGGCCTACATGGTAGCACCCCTAGGACAAATTGTCCCATTAATAGGTAACAAAGTCTATGTTCCTGATCTTTTTGGTATGTTGGTTGTAGGATAGTTATCCTGTACTATATGGCTAAAAACCAATTATAAGTGAGTAGCTGCCATGTGCAGCTTTCTGAGTCTGGGTTAGCTCACTCAGGATGAGCTTTTCTACTTCCATCCATTTGGCTGTGAATTGCATGATTTCCTTGTTTCTGACACCTGAGTAGTATTCCATTGTGTAAATGTACCACTTTTTTTTTTTAATCCATTCCTCAGATGAGGGACATCTGGGTTGTTTCCAGTTTCTAGCTATTACAAATAAGGCTGCTAGGAACATAGATGAGGATATGTCCTTGTGGTTTGGTGAGGAATCGTTTGAGTGGATACGCAGAAGTGGTATGGCTGGGTCATTACAGAGAAACCCTTTCTCAAAAAACAAACAGAAAAACCTTTAAAATATGTCCTTGAAAAGGGCAAAAATTAGCCGGGCGTGGTGGCGCACGCCTTTAATCCCAGCACTCGGGAAGCAGAGGCCAGCCTGGTCTACAAAGCGAGTCCAGGACAGCCAGAGATACACAGAGAAACTCTGTCTCGAAAAACCAAAAAAAAATGGCAAAAATTGGGCTAACCTATTTTGCCTTTCTAAAGGGCATTTGTACCTCATATCAAAAAGTTCATTAGACGGGCTGGAGAGATGGCTCCGCGGTTAAGAGCACTAGCTGCTCTTCCAGAGGTCATCAGTTCAATTCCCAACAACCACATGGTGGCTCACAACCATCCATAATGAAATCTGGTGCCCTCTTCTTGCCTGCAGATATACCTGCAGACAGAACACTGTATACATAATAAATAAATCTTTAAAAAAAAAAAAAAGTTCATTAGACAAAAATTACTTACCATTCCCTCAAGTTCATAGAGAGGTTGTCTGAGCCTGCCCACAAGTTCCAGCCTGGGAACCTTGGATCAGGTTAAAGAGAGATCTCACCCTAAACAGCAATGAACGTTGCTGATATCATCCCATGGGACCACCATACCCAGCTGAAGGTTATATAAGATGACAGATGGGATATCACCAAGTTCTCCGAACCCCAAAGATAACACTGACAAGGGCCCTACAATTATGGTTGTCGTATTTTGTCTTTTTTTTTTCCCCTCTCTGCGGGAAGGGTCCAAAACTCCCATAAGCCAGGCCCTTATGGGAATTCCTGAAAGCAGGAAGCTCATAGCTAATCTGTCCACTGAGACCCAACCAACTTTCCAGGTAGATTTCTGTAAAATATTGCACCCAGAGGTTACTAGGTGATAGTTGGTTTGCTCCTGGGGAGAAGCATGGCCCTGGGGCTGTGGGTCCATCAGTAAAGAGAAGGGCTCCCATTTACCTAGTATTCCGACATAGCTGTTGCCCACCCCCAAGTCCCCCAGCAGCTGGAAGCCAGGTGAGTACCACTGGGCTCCATGCTGTTACAAAACTGAATCCTTCTGTGGGCACACGGATCCCTTCACAGTACCTACCCTGTGCTTATGGACAATCCAATCCCATATCCATAAGGGTTAGGGCCTGACAGGAAGCTGAAGATCATTATTGGGAAACTGGTCGGACCTGGAAAGTCAGGTGATTCCTAAATGGTCCCGATCCAGACAGCAAATTCACTATCCACAAGAAACCTGCTCCTCAAGTCATCTGGCCCATAGACCCCGACTAGACTAACCCACACTACTTAAGATGGCAAGTCCTCAGAACTCCACATTCCTAACATTCCTTTGCTGACATCAAAGGTAAGGATCCAGGAGGTAGCAGAAGCCAGCCCCTCAGTGTTCAGAATACTAGAGTGTATCCCTTGCTTAACCATTTTCAACCCCACACATGTCAGGACTGCTGCCTATGCCTGGGCCCCAAGCCCCCACATCATGTTGGGATTGAAGCTAATCAAACAACAAGCTGCACTTCCAACACTAACAGCTGTAAATGGGACCAACCTACGCTGCTCACCTTGGGTAACCTCCATGGAAAGGGTGCCTGTTTAATGTCACCAAGACATTCCCTACATAGTTCCCCCATGCAGATTCCATTACATATAACCAGCAGGTTTATATCAGGAATGGCAGTTAAATATATTTCCAGGCCCTAAAGACTCTCTGCTTGTTTGCACAAAGGTTTAATGTAATGCACATCTTCTGAATTGTTTATACTGCAAGAGAACCCACCCCTTTGCACCCTCGTGCATGTTGTACCACAGATGTTCATCTATAATAGAAAAGACGGCAGGGCCCACCTCAGTCTAGAGTCCAGGCTTCCCTGTGTGCAACGGGTCATGACCATTCTCACCCCCTGCTGGTGGGGGCAAACACCGCAGGCTCGGCTGAAGCTGGAACTTCAGCTCTAGGTATGGGGGATAAAAACCATTTTCTTTTTGTTTTTTTGAGACAGGGTTTCTTCTCTGTGTATCCCTGGCTGTCCTGGACTCACTTTGTAGAGCAGGCTGACCTTGAACTTGCAGAGTTCCTCCTGCCTCTGCCTCCCAGGTGCTGGGATTCAAAGCGTGCACCACCGTACTCAGCCTGGGGATAAAAACTTTAAGGAACTCAGCACTCAAGTAGACATACACCCAGGTCATCTAGGAAATCCTGCTTCCCATCTGGAAGCACAGATAGATTTCTTAGCTGAGGTGGTTCTTCAGAATCAAAGAGGATCAGACTTCTTATGACACAAGGAGGTTTCTGTACAGCACTGGGAGAAACTTCCTGTTTCTATGCCAATCATGCAAGGATAGTTTTTTGGTGTTCTGATTTTTGGAGACAGTTTCTCTGGGTATCCCTGGCTATCTGGAACTCACTCTGTAGACCAGGCTGGCCTTGTCTACTCACAGAGAGTCACCTGCCTCTGCCTCCCAAGTGCTGGGATTAAAAGTATGTGCCACTGCACCTGGCCACTGGCCCTTACAGACAGTTAGAAACTGCCATGTAGGTCCTGGGATTTGAACCCAGGTCCTTTGGAAGAACAGTCAGTGCTCTTAACCGCTGAGCCATCTCTTGAGCCCCCTTGGATAATTTTAAATTCTCTGTGGCTTAGGAAAAAAAAAAAGACAAAAGACAAAAATTAAACACCTGACACCGATGTTTGTTCTGCTGACCCTGGTTCCCTACCCTACTTGCGGCCACAGAGGGTCATCAGTCCTTTCACTCCTAGCTCTCACTATGGGATCCTGCTCATTCAGCTGCCTACTTATGTAAAACAGAGAGGAACCCTGAGACATTACATTAACAGATGCCATGAAGGAAGTACCATTCAGGCCAAAAAACTCAGCTCGTAGACAGCACCACCTGCCAAAATGAAAACAAAGACCTAATCCATCAAAGTCCACAGCTCTGGGAAAGTCTCTAAATGCCCTAACCTTGCTTTCTGGCTTCTGTAGTTCCACTTCTGGCTAGTGGCTTCTGCTCTTGCTCACTGAAGTATATCAACCCAGGTTATAGTTTTTTTTTTTTTTTTCTCGATTAAAAGCTCACCCAGAGAAATGCTGGGCTACAATGGGATACCGAACACCCAGTGTGGCTGCCAGCTGGCTAATATTTTCTATTGGCTTAAACCCATTGCCTGAGTAAGTAGACTTCTCTTATGGAAACCTTACAACGGGACTAGTCCAAACAAGATGTTTAAAACTAAGGTCCATTTATACTTCTCCTAGCAGTCCTTAAAAATAACCAGGTCTTATTTCTGGAAACTCAGGAAACATACAGAACATGACAGTGTGAAGAGTAACTTCTACACCATATCCCAGAATGTCAATGCTTCAAAATTTATACAGTTAGAAGCCATTACATAAGAACTCAAAACAGTGGCTCTCACTGGGAGTTGTGGGGTGGGGTGGGGCGGGGTCTCACAACTTTAATCCCAGCACTAGGGAGGCAGAGGCAGGTGGATGTCTGAGTTTAAGCCTGGTGTTTAGAGATGTTCTAAGACAACCAGAGCTACCCAGGGAAACTCTGTCTCAAATGAAAAAACAAAACAAAAACACCCAGCCAACCAACCAACAAGTCAATCAAACAAACACTGGTTCTCCATACATGGCCATCTTTATTTAATGAACTCAAAGAAATTGAAATTTCTTTTTTTTTAAATACTATTTTTCTTCTTTTGTGACTTGAGATTTATTTTTATAGGCATCAAGAATAAAAATATACCAATATACTATCACCTACAAGCATAAATTCTTTTCAGTCAATTTCAATACTGGTTTGAGGTCACAAAGTACCCAACTAAGTAGAAAACCAAAAGCTGGAAATTTGTTAAACAATGAAAATATTTTTTTTTTTTTTTGGTTTTTCGAGACAGGGTTTCTCTGTTTAACAGCTCTGGCTGTCCTGGACTCGCTTTGTAGACCAGGCTGGCCTCGAACTCGCAAAGATCCGCCTGCCTCTGCCTCCCAAGTGCTGGGATTAAAGGCGTGTGCCACCACCGCCCGGCACTGAAAATATTTTTTAAGATTTTAAAATTATACTTATTTATTTGTGTATGGTTCTGCACATGGGTGTGTGTGTGTGGTCAGAGATCTAGGAATCGGTTCTCTCTCCATCATGTGGGTCCTAGGACACAACTCAGGAAAGCAGGCTTGGCTCTAGGGCCTTTCACTTGCTGAGCCATCTTGCCAACCTGAAAATCACTTCTCCAAGTACTAGTTTTTTTTTTTTTTTTTTGGTTTTTCGAGACAGGGTTTCTCTGTGTATCCTTGGCTGTCCTGGACTCACTTTGTAGACCAGGCTGGCCTCGAACTCACAAAGATCCGCCTGCCTCTGCCTCCCAAGTGCTGGAATTAAAGGCGTGCGCCACCACCGCCCAGCTTAGTTTTTCACTTGTAAATCATCCACGTTTCAATCAAGTCCTCACACAAAAAACTTATTTAGCCCAGAATTTAAAATATTAGGTTAGTCCAAAATCAACTTACTATTGAAATTTGTTGTCTGGTATGAAAATGCATATTTAGGTAATAATGGTTATGTTAAACATCACCTTAAATACAATTCTCAGGGTATATTGTTCTGCAAATGCCTCATTACCTGCTGTTTTAATTTATTTCTTACTATAGAAATAATATTAGACAAGTAATAAATCTGGGTGATTGATCATTCATTCATTCATTTACTCATAGGGTGTAAATGTACCTGATGCTGTAAGATAATATTAAAAGTATAATACCTTTTTTTATATAAATAAATAAACTCATAAACTCATTCACTTACTACATAGCCGTGGCTGTCCTAGAACTCAGTACATGGAACAGACTGGTCCTGAAGCACAATGGAGATTTTCCTGCCTCTACCATCAAGTGGTGGGATTAAAGGCCATCACACCTGGCTGAGTGATTTTCTTATTGAAGTTCAAAATGAGTCATCAAACAACAAGAAAACCTGAAGCATTCACGGCCATTTGGCCAGAAAACTAATGAACACATCTGTACAGCTGTGACTCAGAAGGTTTTGCTAAGGAAACAGTCTTGAAGACAAGGTGCACCATGACAAGCCATCAGAAGCTAACAACGACCATCTAAAAGCGAGTGTGGGCAGGCATGGGAGCTGACACCCCAACGTTACTCCACTCTCAATGGCTACTCAGCATCTGAAACCAACTGGGAAGGAAGCTCAGTAAAGGGCCCAGTGAGCTGACTGACAAGAAAACTGAGAAGCAGCTGAACTGCTGTTCTCTCTTAAGCTTACTGAATTTCTGTTTTTTAATCATTTATGTATTTTTATTTTATATACATTAGAGGAGTCACAGACAGTCGTGAGCTGCCATGTTGGTGCTGAGATTTGAACCTGGATCCCCCAGAGGAGTGGTTCTGGTTTTGATCAATAATAATGTGTTTTGGTCTAGACATATGATTTAGCATTCACAGTCCAATACCACAACTTCTTTAGCACCGACCCAATAACAGTAGTTTTCTTTGATAAACGATTTAAAGTTACCTATAAAATTTCAATTTTTCCAAACGTGAATGAGTTTTTACAAGTAAACAGTTTGCTTAAAATACTTACTTTAATCTTTTCTGCCAAGGATGGTGTTATGTTGATTTCTCTTTCTCCTTCATCATACACTTGAAAAATTAGATTGCGCATTACATCACCTGCTATCCAATTAACCTCATCCTGGTGTTTGATCTGGATTGCTTTCTGTCCCTCTACACGAAATATCTGCAGGCGAGCAACGTGGCTACTGGGAAGTAACTTGATAGTCTTTTCCACGGGTGACACATCTTTACAGCGCTACAGGAGAAAATACAAACACACAGCAAGTGATCCAGTACTCATTTTCTCTTTTAAAAATTTAGCTTCAATATTAGGAAAAATCATCTTATCATAGTTACACGTGTAAGTTTTATCATTTAAAAGGCATTATGAGCCAGATGTGGTGCCCACCTGAAATCCAACTTGGGAGGTGGAGGCAGGAAGTCAAGAGTTCAAGCCATTCTCAGCTACACAGTAAGTTCAAGGTCAGCCTGGAATACACAGGAGACGTGGCTTTTAAAACAAACAAACAAACAAAAAGGTATTATACTTTTAATATTATCTTACAGCATCAGGTACATTCTGAAAACTACTAACAAAGATGCCTTCTTTTTTATTGTTTGAAGTCATTTAAAATTATTACAAATTCACTTTAGTGAATGAGTAAGGGCTTCTGAAATGCACTCTCAAAGGCATGCACATCAGCCTGGGGCCTGGCAGCATACATACCTTTTCAAAGCCCAAGAAACTGAAGGAGGACTTCTCAACACAGCCACACTTTGAAAGACACCAGCTGAAGCCTTCAGCTACTGAACACTGGCCAAGACAGGGCAAAGAAAAGCTTCATCTTGAAGCCTGGTGAAGGGGTGTGGCCAAGGGCTGACAGTTACCTTGAGAGAGCCAAACCCTAACCCTAAGAGCCCACGAGACCGCACCCCAAGAGTGACTGAGCTGTGTGCACGACATATGCCCAAGTCATGTGAGGAGGAGCCAGTCTGTGAGAGAGACCCATGTATGCAGGCTGCCTGCACTGAAGTCGTGGGGACCAGGCTCTGAGACTCAGCATGTGCACCGTGGAAGACTAAAGCCAGCCCCAAGCTGAGCAGTTAAAACAGACTGACCACACGAGCCTATGGGCAGTGGAGGCAGGCACCCTGAAAGGAGAAGGCTGTTAAGGGGCACACTTCTTTAAGGGTTCAAAATGCAGAGACTGTGCCGGAACCAGGCTGTTGAATACTGCTTGAGATGTGCCACCAGAGAGAAGGCTGGCCAAGTTCCCCAGAGAGACCCACGGCTTAATATCCTCTGAAAAGGGTTTAAGTAGGATTGTGTTTAAGTGTTATTAGGTGTTTATAGGTTATCAGGTATTAATATAGGTCAATAAAATTTTTATTCATAATTCACAAGATTTAAATTAAGTCAATAACCATTACATAATAAGAATGAAGAAACCATGAACTTTCTAAAACATTGGAGACAAGTTACTGCCATAGAAGATAATATTTTTTTATTATTAAACTTTATTGAAATCTTATGGGTTTTTCAATTAACAGCATACTGGGATAAATGAGCAAACTTATTTATAGCCAGAAGGGTTTTATATACCCTGAAAGCTGATCTTAACAATATACTGAGAAACTTATATTGATGATTACCAGTAGACTACGCTTGTACAGACCCATCACATAGAAGTTGCTTTTCGGCATAGAAAATTAAACCATTATACTATTATTTCTGTAATAAACTATAATACCTTCAACAGCACAAATTTATTTATAATAACTTTAATCCTAAAATAACTATAAATATTATTTAATGGATTTCCTTCCCTTTCTTAAAGCTATTCCTATAGAAACTCATTTAGGTGAGTGATTTAAATTTTATTTATTTATTTATAGCCAGGCACGGTGGTGCACACGCCTTTAATCCCAGCACTCGGGAGGCAGAGGTAGGTGGATCTCTGGGAGTTTGAGTCCAGCCTGGTCTACAAAGTGAGTCCAGGGCAGCCAGGGCCATCCATAGAAACGCTGTCTTAAAAAAACTAAAAATAAATAAAATTTATTTTAAATTCCCACATTATAAAATATCAAGCAATTTATTTTAAAGGCATACAGATTTACTTGACTCCTCATTCTCAGGGTTAATGCATTTGGACAAGACACTACAACTGCATAAACAGATATAACTTGCTATTTGTTTCAACTGAACTGAATTCCTGATCTTTGGATACTGCTGTATTATTACATAAGTTCCATTTGCCTCAAAGGCCAGATCCTCCCCATCCCCACATAACTGAAAGTCCTACACTTCTTCAGTTTGCAAAGCATGTGCATGCACACTCACGTGCAAACACACGTTCACATTGCTCATATTATTGCATAAAGGAAATGCATCCTAGGGTTAACACAGGTACATATTGCTTTTGTGGATCCACCCGAGTTCAGTTCCCATCACCCAAATCTGATGGTTCACAGCTGCCTGCCACTCTAACTTCAAGGGATCCAATGTCTCTGGTCTCTGGGGGTACGTGAACTCACATACACTTACCACCACCCCCACACACACTTCTAATTTAAAAATATACCTTTAAAAAGGAAAATATAATCACTAGTAATTATAAACACTGTAAGAGGTCTGATCAAGAAAATTACTAGTAAGCTGGGCGGTGGTGGCGCACGCCTTTAATCCCAGCACTTGGGAGGCAGAGGCAGGCGGATCTTTGTGAGTTCGAGGCCAGCCTGGTCTACGAAGCGAGCCCAGGACAGCCAGAGATAGTCAGAGAAACCCTGTCTCGAAAAACCAAAAAAAAAAAGAAAATTACTAGTAATATAAAATGTTAAAATACAGTTATACTTCACATTGTTTTCTTAAGAAAAACACAAATATTGCACATTTTAGCATCAAACAACTTTGCTTAAAATACTCTACAGTTGTTAAGACCTTAAAGACTGGCATAATGCCAGTGAGAGCAGCAGCTTACAGGTATCTCGATCCTGGCAGTCAGTGTCTGGTCTTTCCTAATGTTCTGAACTTGAATTGCTGACCCTGTTAGGATGCTGGTTCCAGAGCTACTGCAATCCACAGTGTAGACTGGCAGGCTTGGAGCGCCTAGAAACTAGACGGAGGGCAGAAGATCATTAGTTATCCTTCCCTCCATAACTACTTAGTAACCATTCAAACTCTTGAATAATTTGACACAGCTAATAGTTCTGACTCTAGCCAGGCATGGTGGCACATGCCTTAATCCCAGCACTAGGGAGGCAGAGGCAAGTGGGTCTCTGAGTTTGGTTTCATTAAATGTTATAACAAAATAACAATACAAGAATGCAAAAACTTACTATTTAAGGCTTAACTTCAGAGCATCCAAAAGATAATCATGCCATTTACTAACATAAGAATCCAAACATAATCTAAGCACTAACTGTAAGTCAGTGACAACAGGCTTACCTTACAATGGACAATCAGCTTTGGTTGTGCTGTTATGTTGTCTGAATCATCAACAACTTCTACCTCAAATGGGAAAGCTGTTCCATTCTCTATAACTAGAATTTCTGAGTCAGGTTTCACTTTAAGTCGACAAGGGGGACCTATCAAGAAATAATGGAATAAAATACATAGTAAATTGAATAGAATGAAATTTTTTTTTGTATTTAAGTTATAAATGATGCAAGAAAGGGAAAAAATATGGAACTTAATAATATTATATTCCGAATATAATTTGTGTATGTGATGGAACTGTCTCAATAACAAAGTTAAATGTCTGGTTTAACTTTATGTAAGCTACAGCACTGATTGACTCAAGCTAGAAATGACCTAGACAGTCCGGAAAAACCTTAAAAATATCTTTGAGGGAAAACATTCAAGAAGCAAAATAAGTTTATTAAAATACTGTTTATTTATCATCTTTAGTTTTATGCAATGACTAATGTCTCTAGCAGAAGTAGTAACATGCTATTTTCGGGCATCATAAGACCAGCTCAAGCCATGCATGAAGGGATTACAATCCTATAATCCCAGCATCTGAGAGCTAGGGACTAGCTACGTAATAAACTATGTTCCCTAAACAAAGCCAACCCCTGGGTGGTTATGTAATTACATAAGGTAAGTATAATGTTCACTGACTTTGATATCATAAGCAATTTATTTTATACATTTCCTGTAAGATTAATAAAATGGGTCTATACTTCTACAATAAATTGAGTACATGCTCCACAACTTGTAATACTTTAAAATTCAATTTAAGCTAAATACTGATAATAAATATATACCAGTTACTACATTTATTTATTTTACTTTATAATATTAATAAGAACATTTAATATGTGCCAACTACTGTGTCATGTTTTAAGCCAGGTTCTGTTTTTTTTTTTTTTTTTCGAGACAAGGTTTCCAAGTGGATCAAAGACCTTAACAT
The DNA here is from genome assembly GCA_907164525.1 of Lophiomys imhausi. Classification (NCBI taxonomy): domain Eukaryota; kingdom Metazoa; phylum Chordata; class Mammalia; order Rodentia; family Muridae; genus Lophiomys; species Lophiomys imhausi. The sequence goes on along the minus strand of CAJQZJ010030404.1, from coordinate 3,562 downwards.
AAGGCCGGCCACACTAAAGATAATAGAAGAAAAAGTAGGAGAAACCCTCGAACTCATTGGCACAGGTGACAACTTCCTGAACAGGACACCAACAGCTCAGGACCTGAGATCAACAATCAATAAATGGGACCTCATGAAACTGAAAAGCTTCTGTAAGGCAAAAGACACTGTCATTCGAACAAAAAGGCAGCCTATAGACTGGGAGAAAATCTTCACCAACCCCACCTCTGATAGAGGGCTATTATCTAAAATCTACAAAGAACTCAAGAAACTAAATGCCAAGAAACCAAATAATCCAATCAAAAAATGGGAGACGGAGCTAAATAGAGAATTCACAAAGGAGGAATCCCTAATGGCCGAGAGTCACCTGAAGAAATGCTCAACATCCTTAATCATCAGAGAAATGCAACTCAAGACGACCCTGAGATTCCATCTCACACCTGTCAGAATGGCTAAGATAAAGAGCTCAAATGACAGCACATGCTGGCGAGGGAGTGGAGAAAGGGGAACCCTCCTCCATTGCTGGTGGGAATGCAGGCTTGTGCAACCACTATGGAGGTCTGTCTGGAGATATCTTAGAAATCTAGGAATAACTTTGCCTCAAGACCCAGCCATACCACTTCTGGGTATACACCCAAAGGACACCTCACGGAGACATAGGGAAGTCTCTTCATCTATGTTCATAGCAGCCTTATTTGTAATAGCTAGAAAATGGAAACAATCCAGATGTCCCTCAACTGAAGAATGGATTAAAAAATTGTGGTACATCTATACAATGGAATACTACTCAGCTATAAGAAACAATGAAATCATGCAATTTGCAACCAAATGGATGGATCTAGAGAAGCTCATCCTGAGTGAGCTAACCCAGACTCAGAAGGATGCACATGGCATCTATTCACTTATAGTAGGATTTTAGCTATATCGTACAGGATATCTGTACTACAACAAACACACCAAAAGGAACATGGACATAAATTTCTTTTTTCTTTTCATTTCTTTTTCCTCTCTTTTTTTTTTGTTGTTGTTCTTTGTTTTTGTGGGTTTGTGTCTGTTGGTTTTTTTTTTTTTTAGTTTCCGCCCCCGTAGCAAGGAGACACCTTTCACTGGCAGTACTGCCTCGTAGACCCCCGTTGTATGAAGAGGCCCTCAGCCCTCATATGACTCCTGATCTGTGGTGAGAGACTGGTATGCAGGGACACTCCACCCCAGAGGATCAAGATGGAAGGGTCAGGGAGTAGAGCATGGGAGAGTGGGCCTGGGAAGCAGGAAAAGAGGACAATATGTCAAGGATGTAACCTGTAGCAACAAACAAATAAATTTACTAATTAAAAAAAAAAAAGCAGATAACAACGTTAATACACTGTAAATAAATTAAAGGACACAGCCGTTCAACCTGGTTTTATGAACCTCCAAGTGTCGAAAAAACGTAGAGCTAAGGTAAAATACAGGAGAAATGTGGTGTTAACCCATGCCTTTAACTTCAGCAGAGATGGGAGGAGCACCGAAGTGTGAGTGGACTTATAAATTCTAGAGTTACACGGAAAAGGGTGGTGAGGGTACACACCCTTAATCCCATCATTCAAGAAGAGTACACCCTTAACCCCAACACAGTAGAGACAGAAACAGGCAGATCTCAGAGCTCAAGGTCAGCCTGATACAAAACAAATTCTAAATAAAGAAAAACTTTGATCCAGGAGTGGTGGAACACATCTTTAATCCCCTTAGATGGGAACCACAGGTCTTGGATCCCAATATTTAGAATGCAGAGACACACACATAGGATTTGGAAGGACCTAAGTTTAAAAGCTACTTACAAAAGGCGCACACAACACAAACAAATGGTCCTTCGAGACCTCAAAATATATACACTAAAGCTGGTTTAGCTCCAAAATAACAAAATAATTTCTTCTTTAAACCAGATTGAAAGATAACACTTTATATATTGTCAAAAACCAAGTTTGCTTCAAATTACCTACCCCGCCCCCTAAAAAAAAGAGGGTGATTGTCCCTGAGTGAGGAATAGGGCAGGGCTCTGTTCTTATCATTCCAGGAGAATCAAAGCATCCATTCAAGGAACCCATGGACAAGTGGACAAAGGAAACCTCAGCAGAAATCAGAATCAGACACCAAAAGAAGACGAGTGACCCAGATGATTCAGCCTGACAGACTCCCTCAATAGATGTCTCCATCAAAAGCCTACAACCACAACAACTCAATATCGCTAAGACCGTTCAGCCCTACACAATGCCCCAGCCAGAACCTCAGTAAAGCCTGGAAGTTCAGCTTCTGCCTACAAACTCCTTAGGTCATCTAAACAGCTGAGAACAGAAGGACTGAACATAAAAGGATTGTATAAACATTTTTAACCATTTTTCCATTTTGGTTTGGGCCCCAAACAGGTTTACTACGACCCAAATCAGCAGGAAGTCATTTTAAGAGAGCGACGTCCCATACCCAGAGGGTGGGGAGGGTGTTTCTCCGCCCCCCCCCTTTCTTCGGTTATTTGAAGGACAACTGAAAACACTGTTATTTAGGGGAAGAGATTACAAGTTGTTAAATGGTCCTGTTTAATGGGTTTTGGAGATTAGACCCAGGGTATTCCTTCTTTCCCTTTTCTGTATCCTTCTTTATCTCCTATGTAGGAATGCACGGACGAGAGAAAAATCGAGACACAGCACAGGAAGGATCAAGAAGAAAGGTCACATTATTGAATATGCCCTTATACCCTTGTATATTGATACAAAATTAATAGTATATTTGGCTAAAGTGGTATTGACCATTATTTATTGTGCAAAAATAAGATTGTATTGGTCTACGTCAGTATTGATATTTGTATATTGATACAAAACTAAGATTATAGTTGGCCACAATGGTATTGACCCTTGTATATGGACGCAATATTAAGATTGTATTGGGCCACATAGGCATTGATCTTTGTATATTGATACAAAATTAAGAGTATATTTAGCCACATTTGAATAGATCTGTGTATATTGATGCAAAATTTAAGGTAACGCTTCCTAATGGTATCGTACTTAGAGATACTTAAAAATGACATGTGAAGTTCTGGCCTCTTGATACCAACCGTCTTAAACTGTTTAGGATAGTTAAGAAAAACAAACTCCTAGTCATGCATGCATGTCACCTTGTTAGCTACTAAGACAGTCTATCACAGATATTCTCTAAACTACTCAGTAATCAAGTTGTTAAGAGACAAGCAACATTTGCTTATCTAAATACAAGAGATAGATAGGGCATCTTCAAAAACCCCAAGAGATCTGCAGAATATGGCATTCAAAGATGTGGTCTTAAATTAAGATTTTTTTTTTGATATCGTGACATATCAGCTCCTGACAGCACCCCCTATTCTACTCCAAGTAGAAGAAAAGCATCGAAGAATCTCCAATGTGAGATGGTTGAATTAGTGGCAAGCCTATCTCTTGACATGTAAAAACTCCTTGCTTCAACTGCAGACAGACTGCTGTCCAAAAAGGACAAAACTTGGTAGCAGGGAAGTCGACAGCCTAGCTCTGCCAAGACAGGGTAGGTTAGTCCTTCA
>CAJQZJ010030403.1:0-14325 GCA_907164525.1 Lophiomys imhausi | reverse complement strand
GTAACTGTGGGGCTTGGTGGCTCACGCCTTTCATCCCAGCACTGGACAGGCAGAGACAGACGGATCTCTGTGAATTCAAGGCTAGCCTGGTCTACAAAGTTGAGTCCAGGACAGCCAGCCTGTTACACAGAGAAACCCTGTCTCAAAAAAACAAAAAAAGAAAGAAAACAAAAAAGAAATGGATACACAATACATGTAGACATGCTTCTTTTTTATTCTGTGGGGTTTTTGAGACAGGGTTTCTATCTGTAACACCCTTGGTTATCCTGGAATTCACTCTGTAGACCAGGCTTGACTTGAACTCATAGACATCCCTCTGCCTCTGCATCCAGAGTGCTGGGACTAAAGGCATGGGCCGCTCTGACGGCTAAATATTCTTCTTTATTTTGTGTGTGTGTGTGTGTGTGTGTGTGTGTGTGCGCGCGCGCGCGCGCGCACAGAGGCTGGAGAGATAGCTCACTCGTTAAGAGTACTGACTGCTCTTCCAGAGCAAATCTCAGCTCCCACATTGTGGCTCACAGCCATTCATAACTCCATTTCCAGAGCATCTGTTGCCCTCTTCTAACCAGGCATACATGTGGTATACACACACACACACATATATATATGTATATATACATGTATCATGCACATAAACAATTCTAAAGTGTTTTCAGCACTCAAGAGGTAGAGGCAGGTAGATCTCTGTGAGTTTGAGTCTAGTCTGTTTGACTTAGCAAGTTTTTTTTGTTTTTGTTTTTTTTTTTTTTGGTTTTTCGAGACAGAGTTTCTCTGTGTAGCCCTGGCTGTCCTGGACTCAATTTGTAGACCAGGCTGGCCTCGAACTCGCAAAGATCCGCCTGCCTCTGCCTTCCAAGTGCTGGGATTAAAGGCGTGCGCCACCACTGCCCGGCTTACTTAGCAAGTTTTAAGCCAGCAGGGTTACATAGTAAGATCTCACTTAGGGTTTCTCTGTGTATCCCTGGCTGTCCTCGACTTACTTTGTAGACCAGGCTGGCCTTGAACTCACAGAGATCCGCCTGCCTCTGCCTCCTGAGTGCTGGGATTAAAGGCGTGTGCCACCATGCCCAGTTTAAAAACCTTTTTTTACAAGTATTTATTTATTTGAGTGTTTGTTTGTTTTGTTGATACAGCGTCTCGTGCTACCCAGGGTTGCCTCAAAATCACTAAAAAGCCAAGGATGACCTTGAGCTCCTGACTATATATCAGTATTTAAATATGGTTGACTTTCTTGTTTAAGTTGTGGGATATTAAGGGGAAACTGTCAGCATGGCCGAAGGACCTCACCTTTTCTGGGCAAAGACCTATTTTCTTCTCAGTTGTATGCAGCAGAGCTGTGTCAGGTTAGGTGAATAGTTGCCTATTTATTGTCCTCATTTGGTGATTAGCATGGCTTAATTAGAGGCATATGAGTGCCAAGTTGACAAGGGGTGTACCTGAGTCACTGTTCCATTGTGGTGTAGAGACACTATGACCTTGGAATGTAATTTCTATTATCAAACAAAGCATTTAATTGGTGCTTGCTTACAGTTTCAGAGGTTTAGTTCATTATCATTATGGATCTACAGGCAGAGAGAGAGAGAGACTCTGACTGGTCCTGGCTTGAGCTTTTGAACCCCCAAAACCCACCCCCAGTGACACTTCCTCCAACAAGGTCACACCTGATTCCTCTCAAATAGTGCCACTCCCTGATGACTAAGCATCCAAATAGCCTATGGGGTCATGCTTATTCAAACCACCACAGGTGAGCTTTGCTGAATAATTTTATCTGTTAGATTGGCATGGATGTAAGGTGCCCCAGTTAAACATTATTTCTGGGTATGTGAGATGAAGTCTTCGATGAGGCCCTCCCTCTTGTGAATGGCTTCATCCAACCCACTGAGGGTCTGAATAGAACAAAGGGCAGAAGAAGGGAGATTTGTTCCTTCTTCCAGAGGGCTGGAGCTGGGCTATGTTCTGTTACCCCTCTGGCTCTCATAGGTTCCCAGCTTTGAGATGGCTTATGGAACTTTTCAGCTTCCCTAATAATATGTTAGTTCCCTTAAATAAATCCTATGTTGGTTCTGTGTTTTGGAAGAATCCTTACTAATACACCCAATAATTTTACTTCCATCCCTAATAATAACATAAGTGCATGAAGTAATGGGAACAGGCTTAAGGAAGTGATGAGGACACCTTGTAAAAGGGAGATTTGTGGTTCTGTGATTAAGAATGTTTGCTGAGCCAGGCATGGTGGCACACATCTTTAATCCCAGCACTCAGGAGGCAGAGGCAGGTAGATCTCTGTGAGTTCAAGGATAGCCTGGTCTACAAAGTGAGTCCAGGATAGCCAGGGCTACACAGAGAAATCGTGTCTTGTAAAACCTTAAAAAACCCAAACAACCGGGCTGGAGAGATGGCTCAGCGGTTAAGAGCGCTGACTGCTCTTCCAGAGGACCCAGGTTCAAATCCCAGCACCCACATGGCAGCTCACAACTGTCTGTAACTCCTGTTCCAAAAAATCTGATGAAACACATGTAGTCAAAACACCAATGTACATGAAATAAAAATAAATAAATTATTAAAAAAAACCAAACAACCAACCAAAAAAAAGCAAAAAAAAAAAAAAAAAAAGGAATGTTTGCTGCTCTTTCAGAGGACCCAAGTTCAGATCCCAGCACACACCCAGGCAGATCACAATTGCTTATAACTTCAGCTCCAGGGGATTTAACGTCCTCTTCTGGTCTCCATGGGTACTTGCACACATATGGCATATATACACGTACACATAAAATTTAAAAAGCCTAAAAATGAAGAGAAACATGAGTGGGAAAATCTCATAAATATCCACTCATAACTCAGGTATAGGGATATGTGCCATGTAATCCCAGGAGTTGGGAAGCTGAGGCAGAAAGAGTTGCTGTGAGTCTAGGACCATCCTGGGCAGCTATATAATGAGACTCCATCTCAAAAAGAACCTCTCCACCCAAAAAGGGCCATTCATAGCCAGTGACTGTTGCTGAGTGCTATGGATGATGTGGGGTTCCTATTGTACACAGAGCACCCATTAAGTACAATGCAGAATACATGGGCCCTGTGTCTACTTGAAGAGTGAGGTGTCCCTACAAGACAAGCAAAGGAGAGTCAGTTATGGTAACCCAGATTGTAACCCTGCACATGCTCATAAATACACAGGAAAATATTAAAGCGAAACACCTGGAGTTAACGCCAGCCATGGTCATTCTGTGGATGGGGCAGGAATAGCTTGTGTGGTCCATAGACTAATAGGTGGCATTCACTTGCATCTTTATTTTTCAGTGCTTGGGATCTCACGCCCAGAGCTTGGTACTTCCAGGACAAGTGTACTACCACTGAGGCACTAAGTTGCATCTCCAACCCTTTTTTTGGAGACCGAGTTTCGCTAGAGAATTCACTCTGTAGCCCAGGCCAGTCTGGAACTCACAGTTCTCTGCCTTGGGCTTTCTAAATGCTGGGATTATAGATCTGTACCACCAGCCTAGTTCTACAAGTCTTCTGGTTGTCGTTGTGCTGGCAATTGAACCTAGAGCCAGGCAAACATGCTACCCTAGCCCTGTTTTCTTTTTGTTTTTCTTTCTTTTTTTTTCTTTGTTTTTTTTTTTTTCGAAACAGGGTTTCTCTATGTATTCCTGGCTGTCCTGGACTCGCTTTGTAGACCAGGCTGGCCTTGAACTCACAGAGATCCACCCGCCTTCTGCATCCCGAGTGCTGGGATTAAAGGCATGTACCGCCATGCCAGGCAATTACAGACAGTTGTGAACTGCCATGTGGGTGCTGGGATTTGAACCCGGGTCCTTTGAAAAAACAGCCAGTGCTCTGCTGAGCCATCTCTCCAGCCCTCACTTTTTACTTTGAGAGAGGATCTTGATAATATGCCCAGGTTGGCTTGAAATTTAAGAACATTATTTTATGTGTATGCATGTTTTGCTAGCATGTGTATCTTTGCACTATCTACATACATAGTGCCTGAGGAGGCCAGAAGAGGGTGTTGGATCCCTGGGACCAGAGTCATAGACACCTGTGAGCCCCCATGTTGGTGCTGAGAATTGAAACCGGGTCCTCCAGAAAGAGCAGCCAATACTCTAAGTTATCCCTCTAGTCACCTGACCTAAAACTTTTGATCCTCCTGCTCCAGTCTTTTGAGTAGCTAGGATTATATAGGCCTCTGCTACCAGGCCTGTCTGGCAACAGTTAAAAAAATAAAACAAGAGCCGGGAGTGGTGGCGCACGCCTTTAATCCCAGCACTTGGGAGGCAGAGGCAGGTGGATCTCTGTGAGTTCGAGGCCAGCCTAGTTTACAAAGCAAGTCCAGGACAGCCAGGGCTGTTACACAGAGAAACCCTGTCTCAAAAAACAAAAAAAAAAAAAAACAGTATGCTTAATAACACACAGGGCACACAGTATTTATGTTTGGGGGTAACCAGGATGTACCCAGAAACAAATTGGAATTGTGAGGCTCCTAATAACAGCAAGAGCCTTTCAAAAAACCTTAGCTCAGGCCTAGAGAGATGGGTCAGTAGTTAAGAGTGCTTGCTGCTCTTCTGGAGAACCTAGCTCCCTGAAACTCCAGTTCTAGAAGATTCAGTGTCATCTTCTGGCTTCTGTAACCAGGAAGCATGCATGTGGTGCACAGACATGCAAACAGGCAAAACACTCATATATATTTTTAAAAATCTTAGTCCAGAAGCAGACCCACAATAAATTATCTATCTCAGACATTGAATGAAACACTTCATATCCTAGTAAGAGGCTCCAAGGAAGATTGGAAGCGTGACTTTTCTGTGCTATTATGAATGACTGCTTAGCGGGACTTGACACATCTGGGAGTTGACAGAGAAGGAGCAGACCTTTAGAGACCACTCTGAACAACCTATCAAGACCCTCATCTCCTCAAAAGAGGAAGCACTTATATTTTTGTTTTTACTTTCAGGCCATCAGGGCTTGGTTTGGTTTTGCAGTGCTGGGGGTAGAACCCACCAGGGACTCTTTTTTTTTTTTGGTTTTTTGAGACAGGGTTTCTCTGTATATCTCTGGCTGTCCTGGACTCGCTTTGTAGACCAGTCTGGCCTCGAACTCACAGAGATCCACCTGCCTCTGCCTCCCAAGTGCTGGGATTAAAGGCGTGTGCCACCAACGCCCAGCCCCACCAGGGACTCTTAAGCAGGGTTCCACCACTGAGCTTCACCCTGAACTGAAGTTAAAGTCTTCCTGCTTTGCACTCCTGCTTCTGTCCCCACCCAATGTCCTCAGCCAGCACCTCCCATTCCTGCTCCTTGACCTCCAGGCACAGAGCCAGAGCCAGTTCCAGCCTCAACCTACCTGCCAGGTAGCATTGTCTACCTTCCAGTGTACCAGTCAGGATGTGGGATCCAACGTCCAAGAGTCAGGTGAGTGTAGGGGTCCCAGAGGCTTTGGGGCATGGGTGCTGGCCATGCTTGGGGTACCCAACCCGGGTCTGCTGACTTGCTTTCCTTCTCAGGAGCACCCCGTCTTCGGCGGCTTTACCATTCCTTCACCCCCTTCACTGGGCCTCCTTTCTCTAAGATAACCAGAGGCCAGCAGAGGTCTTGCTTAGGCCTGTGGAGGCCTAGGCTAGGGGTTGGTTGCTCTCTCTGAGTGGTTCAGTGGGGAGTCAATTTAGCTTCAGACATGTGGATATACGGCAAGGTGGCTCCTGGAGAATGCCCATGAGGCTGTCGTGAAAGAGCTGTGTGAGGAAGGCCCAGGGAACAATGACCTTGAAGCCAGTCAGAAGATTCAGAAGCCCTGAGAGCCTGAAGGGAACCTTAAGGAGGACTCTGGAACAGAGCAGAGGGAAGACATGGTGTCTTACTAAGAGGAATGGGTAAATTTATTTTCTAAACTATCAGTGCTGCAGATTCCACTAAAGCAGTACACAGGGGGAGCATGCAGATATAAATCCATAGACTGGAAAAGTAGAAAAACTGAAAGTGACCAAAGCTCCTATATCAAGAAGTTGGAAAATTAGAAGCTTTTCTTAAAATGTAAAAAAAAAAAAAAATAGGAGCAAAAAAGATAAGAGCAGAGACAGAAAAAGAAAGCAAACGTACAATAAAGATCAGCTATGTTCAAAGCTGGTTCTTCAAAACAAATTCAGAAAATACTAGCAATTTCTGTTGACAACATAGAAATTAGAAGAAAAACATAAATTAGTGATATCAAGAAGAAAACAAGACGCTCATACAGATTCTACAAATATTAAAAGGTTAAATAAGACCTTGGATTTGGGGGCTGGAGAGATGGCTCAGAGGTTAAGAGCACTGGCTGTTCTTCCAAAGGTTCTGAGTTCAATTCCCAGCAACCACATGGTGGCTCACAACCATCTACATTGAGATCTGGTGCCCGGGCATATATGTAGAGAAAATACTGTATACATAATAAATAAATAAATGTTTTAAAAAAAAAGACCTTGGATTTATTTTAATTCATGTGTATGTTAGTGCAGGTGCCCATGGAGGCCAGAAGAGGGCACCAAATCCCCTGGAGTTGGGGGCTACAAGCCTTTGTAAGCTGCTCAGCCCGAGTACTAGGAATCAAATTCTGGTCCTTTGGGAGAGCAGCAACCTCTCCAGCGCCAAATAAGATTGGAGAAAAACAAAATATACAGCTTTCTCTTTCCTTTTTAAAAAAATTAATTTTTAGCCAGGCAGTGGTGGCGCATGCCTTTAATCCAAGCACTTGAGAGGCAGAAGGTGGTGGATCTCTGTGAGTTCAAGGCCGTGCTGGTCTACAGAGTGAGTTCCAGGACAGCCAGGGCTGTTACACAGAGAAACCCTGTCTTTTTTTGTTTGTTTGTTTGTTTGTTTGTTTGTTTTTGTTTTTCGAGACAGGGTTTCTTTGTGTATCTGTTGCTGTCCTGGACTCACTTTGTAAATCAGGCTGGCCTCGAACTCATAGAGATCCACCTGCCTCTGAGAAACTCTGTCTTGAAAAACAAACAACAAAAATTATTTTGTTTTATGTTGTGTGTAGTGAATATTTTGCCTGCACGTATACATGTGTACCACATGTGTGCAGAGATTGCAGAAGTCAGAAAACGGTGTTGGACTACACCTTGGCACTACAATTACAGACAGTTGTGAGCCATCATGTGGGTACTGGAAACTGAATCTGGGTCTAGAAATATACCCTTAACTGTTAATCCATTTCTCCAGCTCCTTTGTGTTGTTTTGTTTTTGACACAAGGTCGCACTATAGCATCTAGTTGATCTTGAACGAGCTTCTATACTGCCTCAGCTTCCCAAGTATTGAGGTTAAAGGGGCACAGCAGCACATCTGGCTTCAGAAATTTGTATGTCTTCTCAATGCTTCTTGTGAAGTGTGTATGGGTGTTTTGCCTGTATCTAAGCCTGTGCCTCAGACCCCCTGGAACTGTAGATGCAGACAGCTGTGAGCTGCCATGTGGGTGCTGGAAATTGAACCCAAGTCTTTTGCAAGGGCAGCCAGTGCTCTTAACCACTGAGCCATCTCTCCAGCCCTACCCACCTTGAATTTCTCCTTGCCTTGCCCCCACAATTATATCTGCAGATCAGGAAAGGAGGGAGCTGGGGGCAACAAACTGGTCATTGGATGCTTTGGGATTTGGGACTGCACTGAGTCATGTCGTGTTTTCAAAAAGAGATAAATTCCAAGTTGGGGAAAATAAAGGCACGTTGGTGTTAATTTCCACTTTCCTAGTCTTCTCCTTTGTCTCTCTAATAGGAGAAAGGGGAAGAAAACATGGAAGAGTTGACACAGCAGTCATTTGATCTTTTGTAGGAATCCCCACAGGAGCACTGGACTTTACAGAGATTTTCTTTTTTTTTTTTTCAAGACAGGTTTTCTCTGTGTATCCTTGGCTGTCTTGGACTCACTTTGTAGACAGGTTGGCCTTGAATTCAGAGATCCACCCGCCTCTGGCTCCCAAGTGCCGGGATTAAAGGCGTGCGCCATCACGCCCAGCCATTACAGACAGCTGTGAAGTGCCATATGGTGCTGGGATTTGAACCAGGGTCCTTTGGAAGAAAAGCCAGTGCTCTTAACTGCTGAGCCATCTCTCCAGCCCTACAGAGATTTTCTTGCAGGGCTTTCCCCTTGAAATTGGGGTGAGGAAGATCAGGTTGACCGGGGAGATGACAGAAAAAGAGAAGAAAATTTGGGAGTATCTGGCAGCAACTTGGCCTTTTGTGAGTTTTGGTGTTTTTTTTTTTTTGTCTTACCTTTTTACATTTTAGTTATGGAGGAACAGAAGTCAGATCGCTTTCCCATGTCTTATCCATAGACTTGACCACATCGTGATGACTTTAAAGAACATCGAAGACACCACCATGTTCTATTCCAAGATCCTGGGCATGGAGGTCACTACTTTCAAGGTACTCATGCTCCCATATTCAAAACTTCACATGCATTAAAGTGTGTGTGTGTGTGTGTGTGTGTGTGTGTGTGTGTGTGTGTGTATGTGTGTGTGTACACATGTGCGCATACATGCATTGCAGGTAGAGGCCAGAGGGCTGAATTAGCTAGATTGAATGGCTAGCAAACCCGAGGGAGAACTCTGTGTTGGCCTCCTCAGCACTGGGATTCTGAGTGTGTGCTGCCACATCTGACTTTGTTTTTCTGAGACAGGGTTTCTCTGTGTAACATCCCTGGCTGTCCTGGACTCACTTTGTAGACCAGGCAGGCCTTGAACTCACAGAGATCTGCCTGCCTCTGCCTCCCAAGTGCTGGGATTAAAGTCATATGCCACACTTGACTTTTTTACATTGGTGCTGGGAATCTGAACTCAGGTCCCTATGCAATGCAAGCATTTGACTAACTGAGCCATCTCTCCAGCTTTCTTCATTGAAATTTGATAACATTGTATGGCAGAGGATGTAGCTCAGCAAGTAGAATGCCTTGTACACACAAAACCCTTGGTTCAATCCCCAGTACCACATAAACCAAGTATGCACATAGTACTTCTAACTGGAGAGATGGACACAGGAGAATGAAAAGTCCAAGATCATCTGGCTACTTAGCAAGATGGAGACCATAAGATTCTGTCTATTGTTTGTTTTTGAGACAGCTCTGGATGTCCTCCAACTCAGAAATATGCCTGCCTCTGCCTCTCAGTGCTGGGATTAAAGGTGTACACTTTTCTTTTTTGGTTTTGAGACAGGGTTTCTCTGTGTAGTCCTTGCTGTCCTGGACTCACTTTGTAGACCAGGCTGGCCTTGAACTTGAAGAGATCCGCCTGTCTCTGCCTCATTAAAGGCATGCGCCACCACTGCCCGGCAATTACAGACAGCTGTGAAGTGCCATGTGGGTGCTGGGATTTGAACCCGGGTACTTTGGAAGAACAGTCAGTGCTCTTAACTGCTGAGCCATCTCTCTAGACCCTGGTTGAGGTTTTTGCCTTGTTTTGTTTTCAAGACAGGGCTTCTCTGTGTAGCCCTGGCTATCCTAGAACTTGCTTTGTAGACCTGGCTAGCCTCAAACACACAGAAATCTGCTTGGCTCTGCCTCACAAGTGCTAGGATTAAAGGTGTTTTTTTTTTTTTAAACATAGGTGCTGTCTTGAGTATTTGTGATAGTATTTGCTTAGCATGCATTAAATCCTGTTAGCAACCTTGAGCCTGGCCAAAACAAATTTTAAAGGTAAAACATGGTATAACTCCAAGCCCCCGACCACAGGAAATATGAGAGAAAAGGTAAAAGGATCAATGGAAGAGATTCCACAGTACGAACAGAGAGACATTTGGAAAGAGGGTAAAGAAAATGGAAGGAAGAAACTATTATAGAAATTAAGCAAGAGCCTTGTTAATTCAACGTTCCTCGTCTCAAAAAAGTGCAAGAGAACTTTGCAGTCTTTATATATAAATAGTTAACTATGTATTCAGAATATCAACACTCAGTTATGTCTCGTGGGAATTGTAGAACTTCCCACAGAAAAAGTGGATCTTAAAAGTTTGCCAAGAGATTAAAAAGTGGTTCATCTACAAAAGAAAAAGAAACATACAAATGTCAGGATTCTTGAGTCACACCAGAGGCCAGAAAACAATAGGACTATACTTTTAAGATTCTGGGAAAGCACTCCCGCCCCGCCTCCGGTTCTGCCTCAGCATCTCTCCATGTGGTCCCTACTACCAGAACAAAAGCTGTTCCCAGCCTTAATCAGAGAAGCCTCTGCTTACAAAGAAAGGCAATGAATACAGACACCAGGCTGCCTAAGATGCAGAAAATAGCAACGGTGCTGGGCCCAGGCCGTATGCTAGATGTTCCAACCATCCCCCTCTAAGGCTCAGGAACATGTGGAATAGGGAATGGGAAATATGTAAGAGCCAGAAGACAGGGTGAAGAGCTACAAAATGCCATTCTGTAGTCTGTCTACAACTACTGCAATTCTTTTTTTTTTTTTTTTTCGAGACAGGGTTTCTCTGTGTAGCCCTGGCTGTCCTGGACTCACTTTGTAGACCAGGCTGGCCTCGAACTCACAGTGATCCGCCTGCCTCTGCCTCCCAAGTGCTGGGATTAAAGGCGTGCGCCACCACCGCCCGGCTAACTACTGCAATTCTTAACTCACAACTGCAGTTACCTGGACCTGGGCACTTCCAAGACTGGCACTATCAACAGGGAGTCAAGGAAGGGGGAAGGGTTCATGGGGGCCCTACCTGCTACCTGTGAGCTATTGGCTACTAATAGACTCTGGGGGGGAAGGGACCATTGTGTTTAATTGTGTACCCCCCCCCCCCAGCTCACCAGGTTCCAAATGGATAGCTCTAAACCCATGATTATAGAGACACCCCTGGTTAATCTCAGTGGAGGCACTAAACAAAGTAGTCATGAAAGTGAGAGAGATTTGTGAAGAGGAGGAGCTGTTGAAGGGGTGGCAGGGAGGTGGGGATGAGAGTGGTTGGTATGCATTGTAAAATAGACATTGTCTAAAACCAAATGTAATTAATTGAAAAGAGATTGGCGGGGAATGAAAATCAACCTAAAATTCTATGTCCTATTGACTGCAAATCAAAGGCAAATAAAGGAAGAAAGAAAGGAAGGAAGGAAGAAAGAAAGGAAAGGAAGAAAATAAGAAAGAATAAAGCATTGTTAGGCACAAAGACCCAGGAACATCTGTGCTCTGAGGGGCTGGAGGCATAGCTCCATAGTAGAGTTCTTATCCAGCATGCAAGAGGACCTAGGTTTTATTCCCAGCACCACAATAAACAAAGTAAATGAGTCCTTAAGGGCTGGCAAGATGGCTCAGTGGAGAAAACTATCTGTTACCAAGTCTGAGGACCTGATTCAGGTCCCAGGGACTCACATGTCCCCATCGTAAAAGGAGAAAACCAACTCCCAAGATTTGTCTTCTGACCTCCATACAATTGCCAGGGCACATACACATGCACGAACATGTGCATGCATGATGAATGAATAAAGTACGGAGCAACAGAGTAAGATACCTGATGTCTTCTTCTGCCCCTGCCCCCCAATAAAAGAATGATTAAGTTGCCTGTGAACAAGAAATACATGGATTAAAATGGAGCAGTTCCCAAGAAGAAAATATCATACACCTAGAGAAAAGTTAATTAAGCTTGGAATAAGGAAAGTTTCCAGGGTAAAGATCACAGGAAAAAGGAAGTCTCCCCAGATTTAGCACTGTCTTGAGAATATGGAACAACTTCAAAAGTAGTAAATACAGAGGGAGAAAAAAAGCCTTATGTAGATGTTGTGAAGTGAATAACATAATGTTTGGTATGTTCACATCATGGATTACAGTGTTAGAAATAAGCCTTGAGTCTTCTTTCCTGCTATAGCCCTACAGCCTGCTGTCACTCTTGATAGTGCATATTACCTGTTCTGATGTTTTGTTTCAAATAAGATATCTAGCTGGAACCCTGTCTCAAAATAAATAAATAAATAATAAAAAAGATATCTAGACAGGTGAGGTAGTGCACACCTTTAATCCCAGCACTCACTTGGGAGGCAGAGGCAGGCAGATCTCTGTGAGTTCAAGGACAGCCTGGTCTACAGAGTGAGTTCAGGACAGCCAAGGATACACAGAGAAACCCTGTCTCAAAAAACAAAAATAAGATGTGTGTGTGTGTGTGTGCGCGCGCACTCATTCTACTTCTTGCAGGGATAGAAGAAAGAGGTGCAGAGAAGAGAGAGAAAACAATAAAATGATGGGTGGTTGTCAGCTATTGAAAGGTTAGAGGAATGAGTAGAACACTGGGAAATTTTAGGACCTTGACATTATCTTACGACAGTAATGATAGCTGCATGTTAATATATAGTTATCCAAGCACATAGAAAGTACAACATCTCCACAGGGCAGGAGTGAACTGTGATAAGAACAATAGATTGATTAGTTGATGATATATCAAATGTACTTACAGAAATCGCAACATATATATTCCACTGCTGGGATGTTCACAATGGGGAACTGTGTAAATGTTGATAATGGGGAACTTTGGGTAAATCTGGGCATGTGGGAAATCTTTGTACCTTCTTCTCAGTTTTGCTGTGAATGTGAAACATCTCTAAAAATTAACATATAAATTGGAACGGGACGAAGTGGAAGAGTGTAAAACTTTTAAATCTAAAGAGGATTATTATGCAGAAAAGAGCACATACAAGAACAGGTTGGGTATTCTTCAGGTCCTAAAAATATTGCACTGAGGGCTAGATAGATGGCTCAGTGGTTAAGAACACTGGCTGCACTGTGTGTGGTGGCGCATGCCTTTAATCCCAGCAGAGGCAGGCGGATCTCTGTGAGTTCAAGGCCAACCTGGTCTATACAGAGTGAATCCAGGACAGCCAGGGCTACACAGAGAAACTCTGTCTCAAAAAACAAAAAAGGACTGGCTGCTCTTCCAGAGGACCTGACTTCAATTCCCAGCACCCACATGGCAGTTCACAGCTGTCTGTAATTCCAGTTCCAGGGGATCTGACACCCTCACACAGAATACATAGAGGCAGAACACCAATGTAAATACAATAAAATTTATTGAAAAACCTCCAAAACTACAGCATGATATCATTTACAATACCCCAGAAAAAGGTGAACGTGGTGACTTATGCCTTTAATCTCAGTACTCTGGAGGCAGAGGCAGGCGGATCTCTGTGAGTTCCAGGCTAACTTGGTCTACAGAGTAAGTCCAGGACAGCCAGGGTTGTTACATAAAGAAACCCTGCCTGTCTTGAAAAAGCAAATATATATAAAGAAGCCAAGAAAGGAACTAAAATTAAGATAAAATAAAGCCGGGCGGTGGTGGCGCACGCCTTTAATCCCAGCACTTGGGAGGCAGAGGCAGGCGGATCTTTGTGAGTTCGAGGCCAGCCTGGTCTACAAAGCGAGTCCAGGACAGCCAGAGATATTCAGAGAAACCCTGTCTCGAAAAACCAAAAAAAAAAAAAGATAAAATAATATTGGGTGGTAGTAATGCTATTGAGCCAAACTCTCCTTTGTCTAAGGAAAAAGAAGACACAAAATTCATAGTGTGGTGGAGGCTAGAGCAATGGCTCAGCAGGTAAGAACACCCGGTGGTATTGCAGAGGACATAGTTTCTACCACCCACATGATAGCTCACAATCATCTGTAACTCCAGTTCTAGGGAACCCATCATCCTCTTCTGACCTCCATGGGTACCAAGCACTCATGTGGTACACACACATGCATGTAGACAAAACACACACACACACACACCACACACAAAGTAAAAGTAGATACATCTTTTAAAAAGGAAGAAATAGTGGTGCACCAGTTAAAAGCCTGTGTTTGGAAGGGTTAAATGAGACAGCTGTCTTTTACTCTCAATTGAACAAGCGGTCAGATGAATATGTCATTAGGAGGAAATGACACAGTGCCATCTTAGTGGGGGCAGGGAGTTTCCTAGAAGCCTCACCAGCAACCATCTCACTGCAGAGTACAACTAATAACACCTCTCTTACACAATGGCCCCCCAGCAAGGAATTCCTGGAAACATAAGTGGGTTTTGTTTGGAGGTGAGGGTGGGGTCTTTCTGTGGAGTCCAGGGTGAAGTCAAACTTTCCATCCTCCTGACTCAACGTCCTAAATGTTGGGATTATAAATATGTCACCACCCCTTGCTTGAGATGTACATTTTCGAAAGCTTAGGAACATAGCATTGCCTGTACAGAAATTTGAGTTGTTCTCATTAGAAAAAAATAAAAGGGTGAAGGAAGACATGCAGTGAATTGAGACAGATCACTTGAGCACAAGAGTTCCAGGCTAGTCTAGACAACATACTGAGATCCCAAAGAAAGTTAAGAGACACAGAAACAATGACAGAGAAAAAGGAAGGGAGGGAGG
>CAJQZJ010030399.1:0-16793 GCA_907164525.1 Lophiomys imhausi | reverse complement strand
TTTTAATTTCATAATCAACTTACTCACAAAGTAAATGAAGAAAATTTAGAATATCAAAATAATTTTATCAAACAAGAAATTTTATGAATTATTTCAGAATTTGTACAAAATATTTTGAAAAGATTCCTCCCCATTTCCTCTCCTATGCCATACCTCATTTCCTAACCTCCCAATTTGTAGCCTCATTTTTAAAAATACATCAAGCTTAATTTGTGCTCCATATACTCTGGAATACGTGGTCTTTCACTGAACTGTGGTCAAACCACCAGGGACTGCACCCTCACAGCTATCAGTTTCCCCTTTGCCAGGGGTGGGACTTTGTGACCACCTTACCCTCCCTTGTTCAGAATTGGTCTAGATCTTATACAGGTCTTGTGTATGCTGTCATAGCCACTGTGAGTTCATATGTGCAGCTGCCCTACTGTGTCCAGAAGACACTATTTCCTTGTCATCCACTGCTTCTGGCTCTCACACTCTTTCTGACATCTCTTCTGAAGTGAACCTTGAGAGGATGCGTCTTTTATAGATGTCCCATTATGGTTGAGTATTCCAGTCTCTTATTCTTTACATATTGGCCAGTTGTGGGTTTGTATGTTAATCACCATCTACTGCAAATAGATGCTTCCCTGTTGAGAGTTGAGAGATGCATTTATCTGTGAGTATAATGATAAAAATTCATCAGAAGTAAATTTAATACTATGTACATTTAGCAAAATAATAGCAGTGGGTTCTCCCCTCAACTAGCCACAGATTCTTAGCCTGAAAGTGGTACCAGGTTTCATACTATGGAGTAAGGACTTAAACCCAATCAGAAAGTGGTTAGTTATTCCCATGATGTTCATGACACTATTGCACCAGTGAGCATGTTTTGAAAAATTTTTACCAGATATTAGAACACAGTTTAGATATATCATTTCAATATTCTAGACCATGTCTTCCATATAAAGCACAAATGCAATGGTTGGAAAAAATCATAAAGTAAGACTTAAGGATGATCTCATATACTGTCTTTTTTTGAATAAAAGTAAAATATTGAAAAATAACTCACAAACATTTTTAATTCATTGGTTAACTATTATTGCAAAAAGTGACCCCCTTCTGTTGTTCTTTTGTCTTTTATTGTATATATAAACGCTGTAACACCATTGGGCTGATTTGAAATGGCATTTTAAATAAATAAAACCTCCAAATAATAAATTGACACACACATTTCACTTTAATAGTTTCTAAGTAAAATAAAAATAAAGTAGTAATAGTGAAAATTTCTATATCTGCAAACTAAAAATATACTGATATCATGTGAGGGTATGGCAGCTAATGCATAATTTTACAGGTTGACAGAAACAGTTTAGAGACCTCTTAAAAAATTCAACAATACCTCTAGAATTGTTCAAAATCCTATTTGGTCCATAAATCCTGATCCAGGAAGTTTGGCTCAAAGAAATAATTGAACAGGATGAACACGTGTATTGTAAAGCAGTGATATTAAAATAGCAAAAATTTGATCTCTAGGAGATATTTGGCAATAGCTGGGAATGTCTTCTGTTTGCAAGAAAAGTGAGAGTGCAACTGGGAGAAGTAAAAGATATTGCTAAATTCCTTCCAATGCACAGTACAGCTAGCAACAGCAAGTATTTATAACTATAAGAACCTTGCAAACTTAGGTGAATGGTACTTATTGAAGAATCATATGTAATCAACAACTTCAATGTCCATCATCTCTAAAAAAATGGATGTCTATGTACCATTATGTTCTTATTTAGAATGCTGGGATGCTTGAAATATAAAACTAGAAATAAAAGCTAGCAATTAGTGAAGAATATGAATGTGTGGAATCTGGGTGAACAATAAGTCAGAACGAGAAGCTGCTGTCATATAGATTTGCTGAGAAAAATTTATAGACTTGTCCAGCGAAGAAAAATACATCATCTGTAGTCAGAACAAATGCATCAGGGCCATCTTCTTGACTCTTTTCCCTCCTTCCAATATGTCTGGTCAGGAAAAAAAAATAGAAATGACCAAAATGAAGAGACAATTCCTCAAATTGAGGCAAACACTATAAAAATCTTTATGGATTTTGATGACATAAAATTTATTCCCTTGAATTGCAAATTCAAAGAAATTTACATCCCATTTTCTCTCCATACATTCCTGCATCAGTCTTTAGCCTTTGGGTCCTGTTTCTCTGACAGACATTTGTTGTAGAGCAGGGATTATGAAGGACTTACCTACCCTGTCTTGGCAGAGTTAGGCTGTAGACTTCCCTGCTACCAAGTTTTGTCCTTTTTGGACAGCAGTCTGTCTTCAGTTGGTGCAAGGGGTTTTTTCATGCCAACAGATAGGCTTACCACTAATTCAACCATATTACAGTGGAGGTTCTTCGATGCTTATCTTCTACTTGGAGTAGAATAGGGGGTGCTGTCAGGCGCTGATATGTCTTGATATCAAAAAAAAGAAAATCTTAATTTAAGATAACATCTTTGAATGCCATATTCTGCAGATCTCTAGGGGTTTTTGAAGATGCCCTATCCATCTCTTGTATTTAGATAAGCAAATGTTGCTTGTCTCTTAGCAACTTGATTACTGGGTAGTTTAGAGAATATCTGTGATAGACTGTCATAGTAGCTAACAAAGTGACCAGGCAGTCATTGGTATGTCCTTTCTTAGTTTTGGAAGCTACAGGCCCTGCACTTCCTATATAAGCAGATATACTTATCCCTCTCAGGTCTCTGAGGTGGTTGAAGAATAGACAGCTAGAGTCTCATAGTTAAATTTTGAGTTGTTTAGGAATCAAGAGGGTGTTATAGATATAAGAAGATACTCTTAAAAGTGCGTTGCAAGTTAGTATGAATGTTGAGTCAGATATAGACCTTTAAACTCATGGAGATGGTTAGATAGTAGAATGTTAAAGTCAGGGGCCAAATATGTATAAACTGGACATTGGGAAGGTATACTGGGCCATTTAACTCTCATGAATGTGGCCTATTTATATCTGTTGTTTTGTATAATACTTACTGTTATAAGAGAAGGAACCATCTGTAGGATTGAAAGGGGAAACTTCTGGGGGGAAGAGGGTGGAAGGGCCAGATAGGAAGGGGGAATAGGGAAGGGTTTGTGACTGAGATGTAACTTGAAGAAAAAAAAATAAAGTATTCAAAAGAAAAAAAAGAAAACTCTGCAAACCAACTACAAAAAAAAATTTACATCATTCAGTCTGTTCAAAAAACCAATTAGCAATAACTCATCCTCAGCAGAATTTAGGGCATTCAATTTCTTGTCATCTGAGACTTCATTTTAGATAATACTAGGTCAGATAATGGAGGAAAAGATACATAACCTGAAGTAAGGTTTGTATAATACTGCAAAAAAAGCCCCAGATAAAATGGAAAATATACTAGTGAGCGTGTTTGTGTGGATTTTCATGTGTGCATATCAAGTAAAATAAGAGTGGTAGTCTTTTATCCTTCAATTCAGCAAAGCTATGAAAGAAGAACAAGGACTGTGGGAAGCCTCTAAATGATAGAAAATATAATAGTTTTCTATAGTCTACAGGAAGTACAGTCTTTCAGACCTGATATTAGCTCATTAGACTTGTGTTTGACTTCTGATCTCCATATCTATGAGAAAACAAAATTGTTAAGTTTCTCATTGTTTGCTATAAAAATAGGGTAAAACAGCCCTTATAGCTATGTGTGTTGTGTGTTTATTCATGTTTGTGTTGTGAGTGTGGTAGTTAATACTGCCAATTGAACAGAACCTTAAAATCACCAGGGACATACTCTCTAGGCATGACAGTGAGATATTATCTTAATTGCATTAATTAAGTAGGGAATACCCACCCATGCTACCTTTCTCTGTATTAGTTCCTGGACTATATAGGTGGAAAACAGGGAGCTGAACAGCAGCATGCATCCTTCATTTTCTGCTTCTTGATCATGAATTTGATGAGACCATGATACTTCAAGTTTCTGCTGTCTGGACTTTCCCACTATGATGGACTGTACCTTGAACTATGGGCTAGTATAAACTCTCCATTCTTCAGCTTGCTTTTTCAGTGTATTTTATCACAGGAATGGAGAAGAATTCAAGACATTGACGGAGCATACAGGCTTTATTTCTTTGTTGTTTTAATCATGAAAGACGATGTTCTAGAAGCATGTAACCATTGCAAATAACTTTCCGAGTGACTACATTTGTCCATAATCACTTAATTTTTTTACAAAGAAGCCAAAACCATACAATGGAAAAAAGACAGCATATTCACCAAATGTTGCTGGCCTAACTGGATGTCAACATGCAGAAGAATGAAAATAGGCCCATGTTTATCACCTTGCACAAAAATTAAGAGCAAGTTAATCAAAGACCTTAACATAAAACCAGACATGGTAAAGCAAATAGAAGAGAAAGTGGGGAAAAGTGTCGAACTCATTGGTATAGGTGATAACTTCCTGAATGGAATACCAATAGCTCAGGCCCTAAGACCAACAATCAATAAATGAGACCTCATGAAACTGAAATGCTTCTGTAAGGCAAAGGACACTGTCATTAGAACAAAACAGAAGCCTATTGATTGGGAAAAGATCTTCACTAACTTCACATCTAACAGAGGGCTAATATCGAAAATTTATAAAGAACTCAATAAAGTAAACACCAAGAAACCCAATAACTCAATCAAAAAATGGCATACAGAGCTAAACTGAGAATTCACAAAAGAGGAATCTCAAATGGGTGAGAGACACTTGAAGAAATGTTCAACATCCTTAATCATCAGAGAAATGCAGCTAAAAATGATTCTGAGATTCCATCATACACCCATCAGAATGGCCAAGATAAAAAACTCAAATGACAGCACATGCTGGCAAGGTTGTGGAGAAAGAGGAACATTCCTCCATTGTTAGTAGGAGTTCAGACTTGTACAACCACTATGGAAAGCAGTCTGGTGATATCTTAGAAAACTTGGAATAGCTCTACCCCAATACCCAGCCATACCACTCCTGGGCATATATACAAAAGATTCCTCACCAAGCCATAAAGACATCTCCTCACCTATGTTCATTGTAGCTTTACCTGTAATAGCTAGAAACTGGAAACAACCCAGACATCCTTCAACTGAAGAATGAACAAAGAAACTGGTACATCTACACAATGGAATACTACTCAGCTATCAGAAACAAGGAAACCATGCAACAAGCTACCAAATGGATGGAACTAGAAAAGCTCATCCTGAGTGAGCTAACTCAGTCTCAGAATGATACACATGGCAATATTAATTATAACTGGATTTTAGCCATATAGTACAGGGTAATCATCCTACAACCAATAGACCCAAAAGAACAGGAACATGGACTTGAATATCTGTTAGTGGGATACCCCACCCTAGTGGAACTGCCATGTATGCTCCCTGTGCAAGAGGAAGCTCTTAGAACTCATGTGACTAATGAACTAAGGGGGACTGATACATGGAGGCACCCCACACTAGAAGGATGGGATTGGCGGGAGAGGAGATATAGGGTGGGAGGGAGAGGTTGGAAGGGGGTGGAGGGAGTGGGTCGTAATGGAGATGTAACTTGAAGTAATAAATGTGAAAAAATAAAATAAACTGCTGCTATGGTTTCTACAGAGAATGTAAAGTTTGAGGAAGAAAATAAAGAAAATTTTGCAGATCTCTTTAAAATTATACTTATCATATTCTGTGTATATGCATGTGTGGTATGTGGGTGTGAGTTTATGGGTGCATGAGTGTAGTGTCATAGGACAACTTGTTGCTTCCTTCTAACGTGTGTAACTTGGAGATTGGACAAAAGATATGAAGCTTCCTGACATATTCCTTTAAAAACCAAGCCAACCTTCCCACCCAAAGAACTCATATTATGAGTAACTTCTCAAGAAGTAAAAGAGAAAGGAATATTCATGTTTTGTAATGCATATCAAAGGACAGAAGTATGGTGTGCTGGAAACTTTATTGCTAATAGAATTAAACACATCTTTTTTTAAAAAACTTCTATTCTTCTCTCCCTCCCTCTACTTCTCCAAGTCCCTCCCTGTATCTCCTTTCCACCCTGTTCCACACTGCTTCCTCCCCCCCCCCAAAAAAAAAAGAACAGGCCTCCCAGTTATATCCACTACCAAATATCGCCAAACAAGATACAATGAGACTGGGCACAAGCCCTCATATCAAAGCTGGGCATGGCAGTCCAGTAGGAGGAAAAGGGTCCCACAAGTAGGCTTGCTCAGACTGCCTTGTTATAGGATGAATGAGTACCAGCCCAAGAGTGGCATCACCCACAGTATGGTGGGCCCTCCCATATTAGTCATTAATCACAAAAATGCTCTGCATTTTTGACTACAGGAAGCTTTTCCTCACATTGAAAAACAGAAAACTCACCAGCACAGATTCTTTACATTAAACTATGGCAACACTTTTCAAAGTTTCTGGTTTTAAGACTCTTTTATACTCATTATAATTACTGTGGGACTAAACCTATCAAATTTTTCTACATTAGAAGTTAAAGTCACATGACTTTCTGAGTTCCACCTAATGTTTGGTTGTAGGTCTCTGCATCTGTTTCCATATCTGCTGGATGAAGCCTCTGAAATAACAATTATACTATATTCCTGTTTGCAAGGAGAGCAGAGGGTCAGGGGTTGCCTCTATCCCATGGAATGAGTCTCAAGTTGGGCTAGCCATTGGTTCTCCGTTCCCTCAACCTATTCACCATCTCTATCCCTGCACAACTTGTAGGCAGGGCAAATTTTGGGTCGAAGATTTTATGGATGGGTAAGTGTCCCCCTCCCTCACTGGAAGTCTTTCCTGGCTACAGAAAGTGAACACTTCAGCCTTTATATCCTCCATGGCTAGGGAGGTCTTGTGGAAGAGTTAAGGGAAGGACTGAGGGAGCTAGAGGGGTCAAGGACACCCCAAGAAGACCCACATAGACAACTAACTTGGGCCCATGGGGGCTCACAGATACTGAAACACCAATTAAAGAACAACCATGAACTGGACCTAGGCCCCATAAACACATGAAGCTGATGGACTGCTTGGTCTCTGTTGCCTGCCTTTGGATCCCTTTTCTCTAGCAGGGCTGCCTTTTCTGGCCCCAGAAAAAGAGGAGGCACTTAATCCTGTTGAGACTTGATGTGCCAGGGTGGGTTGTTGGGGGGAGGCTCCCCTCTCTAGGGAGAAGGAAAAGGAGAATGGGGGAAATGGGTGAGAGTGTGGGACTTGGAGGAAAGAAGGGAGTGGTGCTGAGATTGGGATGTCAAATGAACAAATAAATTAATTATTGAAAAAAAGTATCTATAAGATGCCTTTTAAGTGCTATCTGCCTCTATAAAGTGGCAGAGTTTAGTGCAAGTCTAAGAAAATGGAATTCTGGTTACCTTGCAATTCTTTTCCCAAAATGATGCTGGAAGAAGCTTGGGTGGCAGATGAGTTATCACTATTCTAGGAGATTATTGATCTTCTAATTGTCTTACTTGCAATTTTAAAAATAGACAATTTTAAAAAGGAAATTAAAGTGAAAATAACAATAGTAAATCTATTAGAAATTAAGATAAATATTTACCATAATAACTTTGAAAAAACAAATAA
Organism: Lophiomys imhausi; assembly: GCA_907164525.1. Classification (NCBI taxonomy): domain Eukaryota; kingdom Metazoa; phylum Chordata; class Mammalia; order Rodentia; family Muridae; genus Lophiomys; species Lophiomys imhausi. Next base: position 9,199 of record CAJQZJ010030399.1, on the reverse strand, counting down.
ATAATAGAAGTATGATTATGTTATATTTTTCTAGAAGTTCTTTTAATATGTGGTTTCATAGAAGATAGCTGTATTCTTATATCTGTTCCTCACTCATTCTTTTGTTATGAATCATTTTGGCTAAAATACAAGGAAAAAAATCTAGATACTAACAGAAGTTAGGAAAAAACAAGTTATTTTATTATCTTTTAAGATATTTTGGCTATTTTTTTCTAAGAAAGTATAGGTATCTAAACTAGTCCAGTTATTATTTCAGTCATTCTCTCAAGAAAAACACTGAGTCATGCAAATAAGAAAGTAATAACATAAATGTTTTCCCTGGAGACAATGACTGGGCTTCAGTTCACAGAAGAATTGATTTCTGTGTACTTCTCTATTCATCCCAGGATGTTAAATGTTAAATGTAAAAAAGACATTTAATCAGGGTCCTTAAAAATAAGTTTAATATATTTGTGAATTAAGACTATTGGTTCCTAATGAAAAGTGGCTTGCGTTTTAACAATGAGAATCTGATACTGAGAAATACAGATGATTAGTATGTTTGACACACTGGTAACTGTCTTAGTTTGTGTTACTATACAGTTGTTTCCCTCATTTTTCTCACAGAATTAGTGTAAATATCAACACAGACCAAAAGGCAAAATATCTGTGCATTCATTAGGAAAGAGTTCTGGCTTTGTAGATTTGGTAAAATGGTATTACAGAGGTAAAGGTTCTTGATGACCATACTTCGGGAAATACTCTACTTCTACTAGATAAATTGTACAGTTCTATACAGACCACATACAACTTTCCATATGTGATATCTAGCTTAAACTCAAAACTTGCATCTTATCAATAGTGAACTTGTTGCACTTCATGTGCCAGATCCTGAAATGTACTTCATCCTGACTAAACTATTCTCATTCATTTATCTCTGCTTTCTAATAAATCTCCCATCTTCCTTGATGCACTGTGATACATTAATGCTATTTCCCTTGCTCTCCAAAATATTTTTTGACATATGCTGCCAATGCCAAATCTTTCCTCTCCCGGAGTGTCCTGTCTGTGCATCTCTTAGTATTTTCTGAACACCTCTATCACTCTCACATTGAATTCACAACTGTTTCTTTCTACATCATTACCCTGTTCACACACAAGATTATGGGTTTCCTTCGAGATTAAATTCTACCTTAGTTTGATGCACATGATTGTAAGGTTTGTACATGATGTACATGATTGTATAGGGCTATACTTTTCCCTGCATAGGTCTTCAATAATCACTGAACATGCAGTAATTAATATTTAAAAATGAGCATCCCAATAAAACATGTTTTGGGTTAAATTTTAACACCAGTATCACAACCAGATTTTCAACATAACATAGTATTCAACTAATTTACAAAATGGTATTTTTGTCATTATTAAACGCTCATTCAATAAACATGAAAAATTGAGTTTTTCTTGTCTCTATATTTCTTGATAAAGGAGATAAGATTCACTGTTTATACAATGGTAATTTAGGCATTGGTGTGACAAGTAAATGTGTGGGTTTGGAGTCAAATGAATTTTTGATCTGACCTCTTCCATTTAATACCTGTGAGACCTTAACACATTCATTTAGTTCTGAAGAGGCTCAGTAGATACAATAAGGAGAAAATAGTTTCCATTTAAAACAGACAATTTCATGTTATATGTGAATACATTTCCTAATTCATAATTGGTGAGTTATCTCTGAGCAAATGAGCTCCCTGAAATTTTTCTTTCTTTTTTTTTTTGGTGAACTGATCCCAGTCACAATCTTACAAATCCCCTGTCCAAACTCTTAAATTTTTAAAATAATTTCTTTTATTTTTTTGTGGTCATAATATAATTACATCATTTTATCCTGCCCTTTCCTCTTTCCAAATCTTCTCATATATCACTCCTTGCTCTCTTCCAAATTCATGGTCTCATTTTCATTAATTGTTTTTACATACACACACATGCAAATATGTACACATACATTGACATGGGTGCATGTGTACATGCACACACACACACACACACACACACACAAACACACACACCTAACTATAGTCTTCTTGGTCTGAATAATATTACTTTTATCTATGTTTTCAAGAGTGACCTCATGATATTGGATAACCAATTGGTATGCTCTTCTCTGAAGAGGACTATTCATCTCACTTTCAGGATTCTTTAGTTGCCTGTAGTTCTTTGTGAGGGGTTGAGGTCTTACAGACTTTTCCCCTTTGACTTTGGTATGTCTGTTGTTGTCCTTGTTTAGCTTATGTTTAGACAGTCATATTTGTGGGACTTTTGTATATAGTTTTTGTCATTAATAAGAGACACCAGCATAATCTAACTACATTCTAAACATTTGTCCTTATACCCACAGATAAGTGTAATCCTCACCCCTGAGCAAGTAAAGTTCTCTTTTTAAAAAACTGAGACCATTACAGAAAACTACAGGCAATCAAAATGCAGAGTAGAGATCAGTCCCAGTGGGTACATCTACAAGAAACTTTTGTACCTAAGGCTCAGGGAACCTATGATATTACGACTCCTAGTAATGTCAGAAGTCATACTTTTCATGCCAACATGATTGAGGTGAAAAATTCAACATATGAAGGCATAAGCATTCAGACCTTGGCACTTGCTCAGTTGAAGATAAGGCCCAGGTAAGTCTTCTGACAAAAGAGTTTTACAGATGACTTGGGTGGACAGGTTATAATTTGTTCTTTTAGAAGAAAAACTAACGGATGAGGATTCTTCCTCATACTGGCATAATAGACTTGGATTTCAGTGTTTATTTGTGGATTTCTTCTAATGAAATGTTTCTGATTATTTAATAAAAACAAATGTGCATTTATCAAGGATTAACTCTATCATATAAATGTTCCTCTGAAGTTGGAAAGACAGGCACAGGGAATGAATTTCATATTTTTTGATAAATGAGGTGAGACATTTAAGTGCAAGCTAGATTTTTTTCATTAATGTATTTGTTCATTCTGCATCCCAATTGCAGTCCCATTCCCCCATCTTATCCCAGTTCCATCCTCCCTCCCACTTCTTTCCTTCCCCATCTCCTCCTCAGAGAAGAGAACCCCCCTACCCTGTAGTAACCCACTCTGGCACATCAATCACACCAGGGTTAAGGGCCTCCTCTTCCATTGAGGCAAATCAAGGTAACCCTGCTAGGGAAAAAGGATCCAAAGGCAGGCAACAGAGTCCAAGTCAGAGACAGCCTATAATTGTTAGGGAACCCACATGAAGACCAAGCAGCCCATCAGCTTCATATGTGTAGGGGGCCTATATCCAGTTCATGGATGCTCTTTGGTTGGTGGTTCAGTCTCTGTGAGCTCCCACGGGCCCATGTTAGCTGACTCTGTAAGTCTTCTTGTGGTGTCCTTGACCCCTTTACCTCCCTCAATCCTTCCCCTAACTCTTCCACAAGACTACCTGAGTTCTACCTAATGTTTGGCTGTGGGTCCCTGCATCTGTTTCCATTATCTGCTGAATAAAGCTTTTCAGATGATAGTTATGCTATGCTCCTTTCTGCAAGGATAGCAGAATATGATTAATAGTGTCAGGGGTTGGGTCTCTCCCATAGGGTGGGTCTCAAGTTGGGTCAGTCAAGCTATATTCTTTATGATTAAATATTATATAAAATTTTATTGATTTGTTAGATTTTTCTATTCATATGACCTATTAAACATAATATTTTTGAACATTAAGCATATAATAGATACATTTAAAATATAAGAATATTTCTGCTTTATATTTTTATTCTACAAAGGTGATATTGTTCCCATTTTACAAACTAGAAATTACAACACACAGTTGGAAGTGGTGAAGGAAGATATGCTGCTAAATCTTGCAAAGTCCCTGAATTATCCCCTCTCACCACTACATACCAGTGTTCTTAACTTCAGCTTAAATCTTGTCTAGGTTACAATATGTTTCTGTAACTATGAACAGGGACTTAGTCTGTGCCTTATGTCTGTCATCTGAAAAGCAGTGATATTACTGGAATCTTTTCCAATTTAGGGGTATTGTTTGCAGAGATATTTATAAACGAACAATTTTTGAATTCTTGTACTTTAATCTCTGTAGTATGATCTTGATCTTGGTTGCTTAAGGGACCTGATCTTATTTTGAAAGTTGTGAGTACTGTAGATGTATGTATGTATGTGTCTCCTTAGATGTCTTTCTGTTAGCATATATCAATTATGCAAGATAATGGACTTCTTTGTAACTTTTTTATGCATGCATTTAACATAACATTATAATACTATACCCTACTATCATCTTCCCTTGTAAGAAGAAGCAGGAGCTAGCATGCAATATGAACCCTGCCTCCCTCTGTTCCTCTTCTTCTTTTCAACTACTACTGTTGATGTATTTAATTAGTTTTATAGTTTTTATTGAAAATAATATCTTCACATATATATTCTGATCACAGTATTTTTGATGATAAGTGGATGCATAATAATTATAAAAACATTGGAAAATATATACTTCCAGAATACTTTTCTCTCAATTCTCTTTGACTCCACTTAGATAAACCTAGTCAAAGATTTTAAATATGCTTGGATGTCTATGACTAACCCATAACCCCAAAGTACTTTAATACTGAGTCCCAAAAGAAATCTTAATGATATGTTTTATTAGACAAAAGGAGGGAATTGATGGGGTGGTGTTAAGCATTTGAAATGTTAATTGGTCCTACTTGCTGTATGTTACTTACATTGTCTCTGATTGGTTAAATAAATTCTGAGGCATGGAGATTGGGCAAAGATGGAGGTAGGCAGGACTAAGGTGCACGGGCCTGAGAGAGAGAGCATCTTGGGAGAGAAACCAGGAGCAGAAGGAAGGAGGACACACACCATGGGTAGATTAAAGGTGATCATTTCATGTGGCGTGGAACATCAAAATAGCATGGAGAATAGAAGCACAAAGGTACATATGTATATATGGGGTCATATTTGGGTAATAGAATTATGAGCTAGCTTAGATGGGCTAGGACATTTCAGTCCAAGCTTGTTAAAATCCACCCTGTGTCTGTGTGTATTCATTGATAATGGCAGGTTAAGGGGGTTAAGGATTAACACCGCTGATCAATTAATGTAATATAAATACTAGTAAACTATTTAATTAGCCATTTTTCTGCATATGGTGCCCAACAGAACCCATCCTTACAGCCTGACAAGGCCAAAATAAAAGTTAGTTTCCTACCCAAAGAACAGGGAGCCAAACAAAAATAACCACCTAGATTAAAAATGGAGGAATTCATAATGTCTCAATATGTTTGGATACTACTTGAGTTTGTTTCTCTTAGCATGCAGATGACTTTTACACTGAAAATTGTGGTTCTGTGTATATTTTTTTTAAAAAAAGATCTCACTAGGATAGGATTAAGGGAGAGATCTTACAGATGAAATGCCAAATTGCTGACAATGATAATTGGGAAAGGAGGGAGGCCTTTCCAGATAGAGAAGAAATTGATGGGAGCTGGAGCTCACAGGTCCCTGGCTACGAGATGCTTCTCATAGATTTCTGGTGTATAGTCAAAGCTAGATTACAGGAAATAATGAACGAAGCTTTAATTACAGCATGGGATGGCAATTATATCCAGGTTTTTGGAATGTTCTTGTTTCTTTGTTTGATTATTGTTTAGATGTCTTTGATTTTCCCTATATTGTGAGGTAAAAAGGATATTTTTGTCATTTAGCAATGCTAAAATATAAGATATTTTTAAAGATGTAAAAAAAGGCATAACAAGCCAGTTTCCTTAGATATGGAGCTCCCACAGGAGAACTGGTTTCAAGAGAGATTTAAGGCCCTAAGGGAGATATGTTAATCACTGTGCAGGCATGATGGTGCACACCTTTAATCCCAGCACTTGGGAAACAAACACAGGTGGATCCCTGACCTTCAGCAAGGTCAACGTTGTCTGAAAAATAAATCCAAGACAAGGATATACAGAGAAATCCTGTCTCAAAATAAAAAATAAAGAGAGCAGAAGGGAGGGAGGGAAGTAGGGAGGGAGGGAGAGAGAGAGAGAGGTTACTTGTGAGAAATTACATATTTTCAGAACAAAGGGACCAGACACCAAAGAAGACAAGGTGAGCCCAGATGGTCCAGCTCACAGACTGTTCCAGCCAGGACTTCAATAAAGCCTTGAACTTTCCCACCCAAAGTTCAACTTTAGACTACAAACTGCTCAGAACATTCAAATTGCTGACCACATAAAGACTGGACAACAACTGTTACTATTAACTTGCTCTAACCATTTTTTCCCATTTTGTTTGGGCCCCAAACAGGTTTTCTATGACCCAATTTAGCAGGAAGCAATTTTAAGAGAGCAACATCCCATTCCCAAATGGTGGGGTGGGTGATGTTTTTGGTCATTTGATGTTTTATTAATGTTGTTTAGGGGATTGGTTACAAATTATAAATGGTCTTGTTAAGCAAGGTATGAGATATTAGATTCAAGGACTTTCTATCTCTTTCTCTTTTCTCTATCCTTCTTTCTCTTTTATATAGGGAGAAAAGACTTGAAAAGAAAAGAGACAGAACTAAGGATTATGGAACGATTATGGAATCTTTTCTGAAACTTAAAGCTGCTGTTATTCTTAAAATAAGGTAATTTTGATACATTGGTATAGAATTTTGTATATTGATAAAAAATAAGATTAATTTTGATTCATTAGTGTAGAGTTTTACATTTTGACACATAATATCTATATTTCAACACTTATACAACTCATTTAAAAGTACAAGTTTACTTCCAATCCTTTTATGGTTTGCTATTGCAATCTACTTAGAAGTCTGGGTAATACAGGTTGATTGCTGGCCAGTTAAGCTCCTGGTCATGACAAATACTAGGGTAAACAGATAACAAATTGTTAAAAATATAGTTGGCTTATTCAAAGGTAGATATATGGTAGATAGATTTATAAATCAATAGATGTCTTCAAAACCCTCAGAGATGCACAGAAAATGGCATTTAAAGATAGTATTATTTTAAGAATTGCTTGACTTAAGACAGCCAGCTCCTGACAACTCCCATTTGACTTGAAAGAAAACAATGAGCATCAAAAAGAAATCTCCTATCAGGAGATAATTCCTACTGGACAAAAATGTCCCTGCTTTCTCAACAGATGATATATAGTCCAAAGATGGACCAGAGCTTAAATGCAAGTAAGTTGATGTCCTGATTCTACAGAGACAGAATGGGAAAATCCTTATTTCCTGCTGCACAATTATGTCTGTGAGATATGCTTGGCGAGAAGGCTAAAGATGATGCTCCAATGCTATGGAGAGATATTTGGGACTTTCTAGCAACAAACTGTCATATTTCTTTTGGAAGCTGCTTTCCTATGTTTCCTATTCACTCAAATAATAACTTTATCCCTTTCTTATGTCTTTGATAGGGTTGAAGGCATAATAGTTATAAAATTTCAATTGAACTTGTGTTGCTTAGGATTTAAGAGGATATTTTCAAATCTAAATAAAATCTTTAGGTTTAAAAATATAGGATATGATAGAAAATGTTGAACTTTAGACCCACCAAGATAGATGATTTTTTTTCTTCTTCAAGATTGCCTGATACAAATAGGCTAAATATTACCTTTTATATATGTTTTTTTGATTGTTTAATATTTGTTCTTAATGTTTTTACTATATGAGTTAAAAATTTAGTCTTTTTATTAGACAAAAGGAGGGAATTTATGGGGTGGTGGTAAGCATTCTAAATGTTAATTGGTCCTTCTTGCTGTCTGTTACTTATCTTGTCTCTGATTGGTTAAATAAATGCTGAGGCCTGGAAATTGGGCAAAGATGCAGGTAGGCAGGACCAAGGTGCACAGGCTTGAGAGAATAGAGAGAACATCTTTGAGAGAAGCCAGGAGCAGGAGGAAGGAGTACACACACCATGGGTAGATAAAAGGTGATCATTTCATGTGGCGTGGAACATCAACATAGCTTGGAGAATAGCAGTCCAAACGTACGTATGTATATATGGGGTCATATTTGGGTAATAGAATTATGAGATAGCTTAGATGAGCTAGGACTCCACAATTCAGGCCAAGTCTTGTTAAAATCCATCCAGTGTCTGTGTGTATTCGTTTATAATGGTGGTTAAGTACTAACACAGCTGACTAATTAATGATAATATAAATACTGGTTAAATCATTTAATTAGCCATTTTTTTCTGCGGATATGAGATACAAGTGACTGAGGTGATTGGTTAAATAAAATGAAAATAGATAAAAGAATACCATACTAATGTGTTTAAAGTTCTACTACATATAGTAACACATAACTTTCTGCTAGGGGAAGCATAATTTGCCACTCAAGAACATACAAAGTTATTATGTTGGTCTATTTCTCTGTATAGATAATTTTATTGAAATTCTTTATTCTTCAAAATTTTAACTTTGTATCTTTCTGTTTGCAATTAATATGAATTAATATGAATCAAATATTATATATGCCAAATTTGAATAATTATAAATAAATATCTTCATTTATAAGAATTTGTATTCATTTTGACTTATGTTCTTTCTGATTTCAGTTATCAAGTTAGTTTCATACCAAGTGTAGCCCAAGCTGACCTGATGCTTGCTACGTATTCCAGGATGATATCAAACACACAGAAATTCTTCTATTGCAGTTTTCTGAATTGTATGATTACAGGTGAGCACCTCTATGTACACCTTTACCTATTTTCTTAAAAATTAAAACTAGTAAGGCAGGAATGAGGGTTCAGTGGTTTAAGAACACTGACTGCTCTTTCAGAGGATCCAAGGTCAAATCCCAGCACCCACATGGAAGCTCACAACTGTCTATACCTCCAAGATCTGACACCCTTGCACAGACATACATGCAGGCAAAACATCAACCCACATTAACTAACTAAGTAATTAATTAAAGCTAGTAATTAAAATTGTGGACCTTGATATAGAATTAATAATATTTGATAATTACTTACATTCAGAAAAAGTTCAACTGCATGACACATTCTCCCTCACTCCTAATCCATAAGAGAAGCCAGGCTTCCTATAAATATATGTATGTGGCTAAGTGAGAAGCAGCTTCAGAATTTAGATAATAAAAGTTTCAAATACTAGCTAGTCCCACTAAGCAAGTGAAATGTGGAGATTGAATGAAATCCACATTAAGTGTACTTAGATTCTCTTCTCTTGTGAAAAAA
>CAJQZJ010030398.1:0-26185 GCA_907164525.1 Lophiomys imhausi | reverse complement strand
TCTCTCCTTCCCTCCCTCTCTCCTTCCCTCCCTCCCTCCCTCCCTTCCTCCCTCCCTCCCTCCTCGTTCCTCTACTTGGTACTCTCCTTCTCCTCAGATGAGGTGGGTCCTCACATATCATACTACCTCAGATCTTGCGTCATGTGAGGCCCAAGAGCTTACACTCGTACTGGAGCTTGATAAGGCACACCATCTAGGGTGTGGGGTTCCACTAACCTGCAGCAGATTCCATGACTCACTGGTGGGTAGAATTTTTCCTAGGATGGATATGCTAGGTTCCTGTCTATTTGGGTGTGTGGGTTGTAGGATAGTTATCCTCTGATGTATGGTTAATATCCATTTGTAAGGGAATACATACCATGTTTATCTTTCTGGGACTGTGTCAGCTCACTTAGGATGAGCTTTTCTAGTTCCATCCATTTGGTTTTGAATTGCATGATTTTCTCATTTCTGATAGCTGTGTAGTATTCCATTGTGTATATGTACCACAGTTTTTTTATCCATTCTTCAGTTGATGGACATCTGGGTTGTTTCCAGTTTCTTGCTATTACAAATAAAGCTGCTATGAACATTGTTGAGGCAATGTCCTTTTGGTTTCTTTTCAGATCTTTTGGATATATGCCCAAGAGGGGTATGGCTGGGTCTTGAGGTAGATTTATTCCCAATTTTCTAAGATATCTCCAGATTGATTTCCAAAGTGGTTGCACAAGTTTGCAGTCCCACCAGCAATGGGGGAGTGTTCCCCTTTCTCCACATCCTCGCCAGCATGTGCTATCATTTGAGTTTTTGATCTTAGCCATTCTGACAGGTGTGAGATGGAATCTCAGAGTTGTTTTAAGTTGCATTTCCCTGATAACCAAAGATGGTGAACATTTCCTCAAATGCCTCTCAGCCTTTAGAGATTCCTCTTCTGTGAATTCTCGGTTTAGCTCTGTACCCCATTTATTGATGGGGTTATTTGATTTTTTGGTGTTTAATTTCTTCAGTTCTTTATATATTTTGGATATTAGCCCTCTGTCAGATGTTGGGTTGGTGAAGATCCTTTCCCACTCTGTAGGCTGCTGTTTTGTTCTAAGGACAGTGTCCTTTGCCTTACAGAAGCTTTTCAATTTTATAAGGTCCCATTTATTGATTGTTTGTTTTAGTTCCTGAGCTATTGGTGTTCTATTCAGGAAGTTGCTACCAGTGCCAATGATTTCAAGGCTTTTTCCCACTTTCTCTTCTATTAATGTTAGTGTGTCTGGATTTATGTTGAGGTCCTTGATCCACTTAGACTTAAGTTTTGTACAGGGTGATAAGTATGGATCTATTTGCATTCTTCTACATGTTGACATCCAGTTAGACCAGCACCATTTATTGAAGATGCTTTCCTTTTTCCATTGTATGTTTTTGGCTTCTTTATCAAAAATTAAGTGACCGTAGGTGTGTGGGTTTATTTCTGGGTCTTCAATTCGATTCCATTGGTCAACTGGTCTGTTTCTATACCAGTACCATGCTGTTTTTATTACTATTGCCCTGTAGTACAGCTTGAAATCCGGGATGGTGATACCTCCAGATGTTCTGTTATTGTACATGATTGATTTAGCTATTCTGGGTCTTTTGTTATTCCATATGAAGTTGAGAATTGTTTTTTCCAGATCTGTAAAAAATTGAGTTGGTATTTGGATAGGAATTGCATTGAATCTGTATATTGCTTTTGGTAAGATTGCCATTTTTATTATGTTGATCCTACCTATCCATGAACAAGGGAGATCTTTCCATCTCCTGATATCTTCTTCAATTTCTTTCTTCAGGGTCTTGAAGTTCTTATCATACAGGTCTTTCACTTGCTTGGGTAGAGTTACCCCAAGGTATTTTATATTATTTGTGGCTATTGTGAAGGGTGTTGATTCCCTTATTTCTTTCTCAGCCCATTTATCTTTTGTGTAAAGAAGGGCTACTGATTTTTTTGAATTGATTTTGTATCCGGCCACCTTGCTGAAGGAGTTTATCAGCTGTAGAAGTTCTCTGGTGGAATTTTTGGGGTCACTGATGTATACTATCATATCATCTGCAAATAGGGATACTTTGACTTCTTCCTTTCCAATTTGTATCCACTTGATCTCTTTTAGTTGTCTTATTGCTCTAGCTAAAACTTCAAGTACTATGTTGAAGAGATATGGAGAGAGTGGGCAGCCTTGCCTTGTCCCTGATTTTAGAGGAAATGCTTTAAGTTTCTCTCCATTTAGTTTGATGTTGGCTATTGGCTTGCTGTAAATTGCTTTTATTATTTTTAAGTATGGTCCTTGTATGCCTGATCTCTCTAAGACTTTTATCATGAAAGGGTGCTGTATTTTGTCAAAAGCTTTTTCAGCATCCAATGAGATGATCATGTGGTTCTTTTCTTTCAGCTTGTTTATGTGGTGGATTACATTGATGGATTTTCTAATGTTGAACCACCCCTGCATCCCTGGGATGAAGCCTACTTGATCATGGTGTATGATACTTTTGATGTGATCTTGGATCCGGTTTGCAAGTATTTTATTAAGTATCTTTGCATCCATGTTCATAAGGGAAATTGGTCTGAAATTTTCTTTCTCCGTTAGGTCTTTGTGAGGTTTAGGTATCAGGGTAACTGTGGCCTCATAGAATGTGTTTGGCAGTATTCCTTCTGTTTCTATGTTGTGGAAGAGTTTGAAGAATATTGGTGTTAGCTCTTCTTTGAATGTCTGGTAGAATTCTGTGCTGAAACCATCTGGGCCTGGGCTTTTTTTGGTTGGAAGACGTCTAATGACTTCTTCTATTTCCTTAAGGGTTATAGGACTGTTTAATTTGTTTACCTGTTCTTGATTTAACCTTGGTAGGTGGAATCTATCAAGAAAATTGTCCATTTCATTTAGATTTTCCAATTTTGTGGAGTACAAGTTTTTGAAGTAGGACCTAACGATTCTTTGGATTTCCTCAATGTCTGTTGTTATTTCCCCCTTTTCATTTCTGATTTTGTTGATTTGGGTATTTTCCCTCTGCCTTTTAGTTAGTTTAGCTAAGGGCTTATCTATTTTGTTGATTTTCTCAAAGAACCAGCTCTTGGTTTTGTCGATTCTTTGTATTGTTCTTTTTGTTTCTAAGTTGTTGATTTCAGCCCTGAGTTTGATAATTTCCTCTCGTCTGCTCCTCTTGGGAGTGTTTGCTTCTTTTTGTTCTAGCTCTTTCAGGTGTTCTTTTAGGTGGCTAGTATAGGAATTCTCCAGTTTCTTTTTGAAGGCACTTAGAGCTATAAACTTTCCTCTTAGGACTGCTTTCAATGTGTCCCATAAGTTTGGGTATGTTGTGCCTTCATTTTCATTGAGTTCTAAGAAGACTTTAATTTCTTTTTTTATTTCTTCCCTGACCCAGAGGTCATTGAGGAGAGAGTTGTTCAGTTTCCATGTTTTTGCAAGCACTCTGTTGTTTTTGTTACTGTTGAAGCCTAGCTTTATTCCATGATGGTCTGATAAGTTACAAGGAGTGATTTCAATTTTCCTGTATCTGTTGAGGCTTGCTTTGTGACCGACTATATGGTCGATTTTGGAGAAGGTTCCGTGAGGTGCCGAGAAGAAAGTGTATTCTTTTGTTTTGGGGTGAAATGTTCTGTAGATATCAATTAGGTCCATTTGATTCATGACATCTGTGAGGTTCATTATTTCTCTGTTTGGTTTCTGCATTGTTGATCTGTCCAGTGGTGAGAGTGGTGTGTTGAAGTCTCCCACTATTAATGTGTGAGGTTCAATGTGGGATTTGAGCTTCAGTAGTGTTTCTTTAATGAATGTGGGTGGTCTTACATTTGGGGCATAGATGTTTAGTATTGAAATTTCATCTTGGTGGATTTTTCCTTTGATGAGTATATAGTGTCCTTCCCCATCTCTTTTGATTAATGTTGGTTGAAAATCCAATTTGTTGCATACTAGAATTGCTACTCCAGCTTTTTTCTTGGGTCCATTTGCTTGGTATATCTTTTTCCAGCCCTTTACTTGGAGATAATGTCTATCTTTTTTGCTGAGGTGTGTTTCTTGTAAACAGCAGAATGCGGGATTCTGTTTTCGCATCCATTCTGCTAGCCTGTGCCTTTTTATTGGGGAATTGAGTCCATTGATGTTGAGAGATATTAATGACCAGTGATTGTTACTTCCTGCCATCTTGATGTTGGTAGAAATAGTGTGTGAGTGAGCTTCTTTCCTTTTGTTTTTGCTGCAGGCATGCTATTTGCTTCCTGTGCTTTCTTGTGTGTAGTTAACCTCTTTGGGTTGAAGTTTTCCTTCTAACATCTTCTGTAGAGCTGGATTTGTGTATAGATATTGTTTGAATTTAGCTTTGTCATGGAATATCTTGTTTTCTCCATCTATGTTGATTGACAATTTTGCAGGGAATAGTAGTCTGGCCTGGCATTTGTGGTTTTTTAGGGTCTGCAAGACGTCTGTCCAGGCCCTTCTGGCTTTTAGAGTCTCTGAAGAAAAGTCAGGTGTGATTCTGATAGGTTTGCCATTATATGTTACTTGACCCTTTTCCCTAGCAGCTTTTAAAATTCTTTCTTTGTTCTGTACATTTATTGTTTTGATTATTATGTGGCGGGAAGATTTTCTTTTCTGGTCTAATCTATTTGGGGTTCTGTAAGCTTCTTGTACAGTTATAGGCATCTCTTTTTTTAGATTTGGGAAATTCTCTTCAATGATTTTGTTGAAGATATTTTCTGGTCCATGGAGGTGGGACTCTTCTCTTTCTTCTATTCCTATTATTCTGAGATTCCGTCTTTTCATTGTGTCCTTGATTTCCTGAAGGTTTTGTGTCAGGACTTTTTTAGATTTGACATTTTCTTTGACAGATATATCCATTTCTTCAATTTTATCCTCTGAGCCTGAAATTCTTTCTTCCATCTCTTGTATTCTGTTGGTGATGCTAGTGTCTGTAGTTCCGATTCTTTTCTTAAGGTTTTCCAGTTCTATGGATGTCTCAGATTGGATTTTCTTCATTGCTTCAACTTCCCTTTTCAGGTCTTCCATTCCTTTAAGCGCTTTATTCATTTCCATCACCTCCTTTGCAGTACTTTGTTGTTGCTCTCTGAGGTATTTGATTTCCTCCCTTAGGCCTTCTATTATTAGTATAAGCGTAGGATTAAGGTCATTTTCCTTTGCTTCAATAGGGTTCAGCTGTCCAGAGTTGTCTGTAGCATTATTGCTAGTATCTGGAGACATCCTATTGTTTTGTTTTTTTTTTACCATGTTCTTGCGCTGACCTTTTGTCATCAGATGGACCCAGGTATTATCTGTTTGTTTCTTTTGTTACCTGACCTTGGTGCTCAGGAAAACTCCCTGCCCTGGTGGTTGGCTGATCCTGAGATCCTGGTGTTTACCTCCAGATGGCGGGCAGATTCCTGTAATAGACTGACTGGCTCTCGGAGAGGGGGATGGCTGCTGCTCTCCTCAACTGCTTGTGACCCAATTAGACCAATATAGAGGGGATTGGAGTGGGGAGAGGGCTAGCCTCTGAGGACCTGGGAGCTGACAGGTCTCCTCAGAAAGGCAGGTAGAGCTGTGGTTGGGTCTGTGTTCTCCTCTCACTGACCCAGTCGTTCTGGCTCCCCAGCTGGGCTGACTATGCAGGCAGGGAGCTCCACCCACAACAGATGCCGGCCTCAGTGCACCTGTTGCTGACTGCCTCAGATGCTTGGGTGCTAGGGTGAGTGACCCACCCGCCCCAGTATTTGTGGAGAACACACTGTCCCGGGCTCTGTTTGCAGGCAGTCTTGGCTCCTAATTGCTTTGCTGTGACTGGGTTAGGTCTCTGCCTCTCCGCTACAGTGCACACTGTGCCACCATGTTGGAAACTCCGGAAAAAAATAATCTCACTTACCTTTGCTCTTGTGGTGCGGCTCGAGTGCAGGCTGGATATCAGGCAGACAGGCGGGGCACTGGTCTGTGGCTGGAGCCGTGGGCTGGATCGCTCCTAGGCTAGATCTCTAGCCAGAGGTCCTCTCCAGACCGGTGACGGAGCTGGCTGATCTCAGGGTTGTGTTCCCGGGAACTGCGTGGGCTCTTTTACCTGGTGACCGGTCTCAATGTTCGCTGTGGGCATTCAGACACCGTCTGTGCTACACTGTAGGCTAGGGGACCTCACATTCACTCCACAATGACTAATCTCATTCACCTACTACTCAGATGCACTGCTCTATGGTCGGCGCCATCTTGGATCCTCCTCTCTTTCTCTTATAATAATAAATATAATACAAAACAACAGAGGTAATTAAGCCACAATTATGAGAGTTATACATATAACTTAGCATAAAATCCCAATGTCCAGTCGATACGTATTTGGCACCTGACTTTAACATTCTACTATCTACCCATCTCCATGAGTTTAAAGTTCTGTATCCAACTCAACTTTCATCCTAACTTTCATCACAATTTTAAAAACATCTTCTTATATCCAGAACACTCTCTTGATTCCTAAACAAGTCAAAATTTAACTATGTGACTCTAGCTATCTATTCTTCAACCACCTCAGAGACCTGAGAGGGATAAATATATCTGATTATATAGGAAGTGCAGGGCCAGCAGCTTCCAAAACTAAAAAATGACATACCCGTGGCTGCCTGGACAGTTCCCAATTTCTCTCCATACGTTACAGCATCAATCTTCAGCCGTTTGGCCCCATTTCTCTGACAGACATTGGTTGTAGAGCAGGAATTATGAAGGACTTGCCTATCCTGTCTTGGCAGAGCTAGGCTGTCGGCTTACCTGCTTCCAAGTTTTGTCCTTTTTGGACAGCATTCTGTCTACAGTTGGAGCAAGGGATTTTTCCTGCCAAGAGATAGGCTTGCCACTAATTCAGTCATCTCCCACTGGAGATTCTTCGATGCTCATCTTCTACTTGAATAGGGGGTGATGTCAGGAGTTGACATGTCTCGATATCAAAAAATCTAAAGTTAAGAAAACATCTTTGAATGCAATATTCTGTAGATCTCTTCAGGTTTTTGAAGAGGCCCTATCTATCTCTTATGTTAGGATAAGCAAATGTTGCTTGTCTCTTAGCAACTTGATTTCTGATTAGCTTAGAAAATAACTATAATAGACTGTCATAGTACCTAACAAAATGACAGGCTTGCATGACTATTAGTATGCATTTCTTAATTATCCTAAACAGTGTATGACAATTAGTAGCAAAAGGACAAAACTTCATATTTCATTTTTTTCTTTACCCCCTAACCCTTCCATCCCACTTCTCTGGAGTGGAGTGTCCCTATATAACAGTCCCTCACCCCAGTTCAGAGACCAAGAGCCTCCTCATACATTGGGGGTCTACGAGGCAATACCACCAGTGAAAAAGTGTCTCATTGCCAGGGAGAGAGAACTAAAAAATAAACAAATAAACAGACAAACAGATAAAAAAAGAATAAAAAATAAGAAAATTAAAAAAATAAAAAGTCTATGTCCATGTTCCCTTTGGTGTGTTGGTTGTAGTATCGATAAGCTCTACTATATAGCTAAAATCCTAGTATAAGTGAATAGATGCCATATGCATCCTTGTGAGTCTGGGGTAGATCAATGGAATTGAATTGAAGACCCAGAAATACACCCACACACTTATGGCCACCTAATTTTTTACAAAGAAGCCAAAACGGCAAAATGGAAGAAGGACAGCATCTTCAACAAATGGTGCTGGTCCAACTGGATGTCCACTTGTAAAAGAATGAAATTAGACCCATACTTATCACCTTGTATAAAACGTAAGTCCAAGTGGATCAAAGACCTTAACATAAGGCTGGTCACACTAAATATACTAGAAGAAAAAGTGGGAAAAACCCTCGAACTCATTGGCACAGGTGACAACTTCCTGAACAGAACCCCAACAGCTCAGGACCTGAGACCAACAATCAATAAATGGGACCTCATGAAAATTAAAAGCTTCTGTAAGGCAAAAGACACTATCATTCGAACAAAACCGCAGCCTACAGACTGGGAAAAAATCTTCACCAACCCCACATCTGACAGAGGGCTAATATCCAAAATCTACAAAGAACTCAAGAAATTAAATGCCAAGAAGCCAAATAATCCAGTCAAAAAAGGGGGACAGAGCTAAATAGAGAATTCACAAAGGAGGAATCCCTAATGGCTGAGAGACACTTGAAGAAATGCTCAACATCCTTAATCATCAGAGAAAGGCAACTCAAGACGACTCTGAGATTCCATCTCACACCTGTCTGAATGGCTAAGATCAAAAGCTCAAATGACAACACATGCTGGCAAGGGTGTGGAGAAAGGGGAACCCTCCTCCATTGCTGGTGGGAGTGCAGACTTGTGCAACCACTATGGAGGTCAGTCTGGTGATATATTAGAAAACTTGGAATAGTTTTGCCTCAGGGTCCATCCATACCACTTCTGGGTATACACCCAAATGACTCCTCACGGAATCATAAGGAAGTTTCCTCATTTATGTTCATAGCAGCCTTATTTGTAATAGCTAGAAACTGGAAACAACCCAGATGTCCCTCAACCGAAGAATGGATTAAAAAACTGTTGTACATCTACACAATGGAATATTACTCAGCTATCAGGAACAATGAAATTATGCAATTTGCAGCCAAATGGATGGAACTACAGAAAAAGGTTTTCGCATTACTTTTTTATTAGTTTTTTTAAAGTAATAAAATGAACTAAGAGAAAAAAAATTCCAAGGATGAAGAAATTAATTCAGTTTATGATGGTTGGTAGCAAAAGGCCAAAACTTCACATTTCCTTTTTAAGCATTACTAGGTACAATACCTTTAAGAAGTGTTGCCTTTAATTTTGTAACAATATACAAAGATCAATACCAATGTGGCCAAATATACTTTTAATTTTGTATCAATATACTAAGATCAGTACCGATGTAGTCCAATACAATCTTAATTTTGCATTAATATACAATGATCAATACCTATTTAGCCTAATGTAGTATTAATTTTGTATCAATATACAAAGGTATAAGGGCTTATTCAATAATCTGTCCTTTTTTCTTGATCTTTTCTATACTATGTCTATGTCCCATTTTTTCTCAAGTCTATTCACTCCTACATAGGAGAGAAAGAAGGATACAGAAAAGAAACAGAGAGAAGTCCCTAGGTCGAACCTCCAAAACCCATTTAACACGACAAAATTTTCTATTATCCATCGAATAACCAAGGGGGGGGGACACCCTCCCCACCTTCTGGGGATGGGACGTAGTTCTCTTAAAATGACTTCCTGCTGATTTGGGACATAGTAAACCTGTTTGGGGCCCAAATAAGAATGGAAAAATGGTTAAAAATGTTAATAGAATCATTTGATGTTCAGTCCTTTTGTGCTCAGCTATTTAGATGTCCTAAGAAGTTTGTAGACAGAAGCTGATCTTCAGGCCTTTACTGAAGTTCTGGCTGGAGCAGTCTGTGGAGCTGAACGATCTTAGTGATTTTGAGTTGTGCTTGTAGACTTTTGAGGAAACAGCTATTGAGGGAGTCTGCAAGGCTGGATTGTCTGGGCCCCTCATCTTCTTCGGTGTCTGTTCTGTTTGCTGCTGAGGTTTCCCTTGTCCAGTTGTCCCTGGATTCCTAGAATGGATGCTTTAAGTGTCCTGGAAAGAAAGAACAGAGCCCTGCCCTAATCCTGAACTGTTTAGGATAATTAAGAAATACAAACTAACAGTCATGCAAGCATGTCATTTTGTTAGTTACTATGACAGTCTATCACAGTTATTTTCTAAGCTACTCAGAAATCAAGTTGTTAAGAGACAGCAACATTTGCTTACCTAAACATAAGAGATAGACAGGGCTTCTTCAAAAACCCCAAGAGATCTGCAGAGTATGGCATTCAAAGATGTTTTCTTAAATTAGGATTTTTTTGATATTGAGACATGCCAGCTCCTGACAGCATACCCTATTCCACTCCAAGTAGAAGATGAGCATCGAAAAATCTCCAGTGTGAGATGGTTGAATTAGTGGCAAGCCTATCTCTTAGAAAAAAACAAACAAACAAACAAAAACGTGCTTCAACTGTAAACAGAATGCTGTCCAAAAAGGACAAAACTTGGAAGCAGGTAAGTTGATAGCTTAGCTCTGCCAAGACAGGGTAGGTAAGTCCTTCATAATTCCTGCTCTACAATCAATGTCTGTCAGAGAAATGGGGCCAAACAGCTGAAGATTGATGCTGTAATGTATGGAGAGAAAATGGGAACTGTCCAGGCGGCCATGGGTATGTCATTTCTTAGTTTTGGAAGCTGCGGGCCCTGCACTTCCTATATAATCAGATATACTTATCCCTCTCAGGTCTCTGAGGTAGTTGAAGAATAGATATCTAGAGTCTCATAGTTAAATTTTGACTTGTTTAGGAATCAAGAGGCGTTCTGAATCTAAGATGTTTTTAAAATTGTGATGCAAGCTAGTATGAAAGCTGAGTTAGAGAATTTTAAACTCATGGAGATAGTTAGATAGTAGAATGTTAAAGTCAGGGG
This sequence comes from Lophiomys imhausi, assembly GCA_907164525.1. Taxonomy (NCBI): domain Eukaryota; kingdom Metazoa; phylum Chordata; class Mammalia; order Rodentia; family Muridae; genus Lophiomys; species Lophiomys imhausi. Next base: position 15,709 of record CAJQZJ010030398.1, on the reverse strand, counting down.
CCAAATACATATGGACTGGACATTGGGAATGTATGCTAAGCCATATAACTCTCATAATTGTGGCCTATTTATTTCAGTTGTTTTGTACTGTATTTATTGTTATAAGAGAAAGAACCATTTGTTGGACTGAAAAAAAAGAATTATACATTCGAGGGGAAGGGTGAGAGGGTAGGAGGGTGGGGCTGGGAGGGGTGGAGGGAGAGGGCTGTGATGGAGATGTAACTTGAAGTAATAAATAAACATTAAAAAAGAAATTAACTCATTTTAAACATGTCAGTTATGGATTGGAGTTGTCTGTTTTATTTTTGCAAGTCCAGCACCTTGCATATGCATTCTACCATTCAGGTACACACCTAGCCCCTTAGAATTATCTCCATGTTAAAGTTATACTTCAGAATTTACTTTTAGCAGAGCAAAAGCAGTGAAAGGCATTTCCATGAGATGATTTCTCATGATTTTATGATTTTTTTGATGCTCTTTACTATTAATGTTAATCAGGGCATTCTGTTTGCTGCTTTACTCAGTACACCATGAAAATACCAAATCAGTCTGTTTCATCATGATATAAATATGAATTTCTTCTGAAATGTTTTCATTTTCAGTGAAACAGCTCTGTGTATTGGGGGTGAATAAGTGCTATATAAACCTTAGGGAATGTATGGGGTTTTGAGGTGGTGCCAAGGTGCTGTGATGCTTCATTTGCATGAAGAGGAATTTCAGGTGCTAGCTGGACATTGCCTTATAAGCAGACCGGGAAGTTTAACCTGAAACCTGGACACCAGGTTATGTGACTACCTCAAGAGTGGCAGAGGTGGGGGTTGTATAGGCTACCTGCACTGAGACATACAGGCCCAGAGCATGGAGGAAGCAGCACTACTCTTGCTGGTCTCAGGATGAGATTTTTAGGGTATGGACAAGTGTCAACCTCACTCTATCTCCAGACTGGCTCCCTCAGTCACATGGCTTTCTATCCCTACATATCTCCATTTTTGTTTTATGAAGGGGAGATACCATCATAGTTATCAATCTCTACATTGGGAATGGGTTGGTATTGAATCAGAACCTGATTGACAGTGATTTTTTTTATAATTTATTTTTTATTTCTTCAAGTTACATCTCAATCACAATTCCCTCCCTACTCCCCGCTCCAGTCCCACCCTTCCATCCTCTTCCCCCTCAACCCCCATCCTCTACCCTTTTTTTTTAGTTTAAGGTATATCTTTTTCCCCCAACAGCTCTCCCTTTCAGTCCAACAAATGGTTCTTTCTCTTATAACAATAAATACAATACAAAACAACAGAAATAAATAGGCCACAATTATGAGAGTTATATGGCTTAGCATACATTCCCAATGTCCAGTTCATATGTATTTGGCACCTGACTTTAACATTCTACTATCTAACCATCTGCATGATTTTAAAGTTCTATATCTAACTCAGCTTTCATACTAACTTGCCTCACAATTTTAAAAACATCTTCTTAGATCCAGAACACCCTCTTGATTCCTAAACAATTCAAAATTTAACTATGAGACTCAGTGATTTTTGCAATGCTATTATTTATTTGCTGTTTTAGAAATTGGATGAGGCAGGGTGCCAGGATGAGTAGATCCCCAATGCCCACTACAGGACCAAGGAAGGGAAGAAGCCAATCTACCAGAGGGTTTGATATAAATATGACTTTCTTCTCAAATGGGTATTTTCATTTTTAAAGAGATAATGTTCAGTTATTGGTAAACTGTATTTTGTTCAAATATACTAGTTTTATTTCTCATGGATCTTAGTCTTCTCTCCTAGAAACAGATGTAGTATATCAAATAATATGTGCAATCTACTAGTCAAATAATACTTCATACTTCTTTGGATGTATGAAAAAGGGCACATAGTATTACTAATGTCTGTTTACTTAACTATAGGTGGATACTAGCCTTGAAGTTTTCCAAAGTAGGAGACATCTACTTCTGCCTATAAGCATTTACCGTGAATAAGGTACATAGCAATATTTATGTTTTAGAATCATAATACAAATTTTAGGCATTTTAGTTGAAAAAATATTGGATTATTAGATTGCTTTTAAAAGCCTTAAAGAGAACATTTGCTTGGATTAGAATTCTGTTTTATCTATTTTAATTTTTTAATTTTAATTTATTTTGTGGTGAGCAGAGGTCAACATCAAGTGCTTTCTTATTTTCTTCATCTAAACTTTTGTGATAAGGTCTTCTCACTGAAACTAGAGCTTGCCATTTAAGCTAAAGTGATTGGCTAATAACTCCTTGAGAATCCCTGTGTTTCCATCTCCCCAGTACCATGATTATGTATGTGCACTGCCATGTCTTGTTTTGTTGTTGTTGTTGTTTTGGGTTTTTTGTTTGTTTGTTTGGTTGGTTGGTTGTTTTTTTGTGTTTTTTTTTTTTTTTGTAGGTTCTGGATATCCAAACTCTCAGATCCTCATATTTACACATTATTATGCCTACTGAGCCATAGCCCCAGCCCTCAGTGTAACATATTTTTTTAATTTTTTATGAAATAGAAATACCCAAGTCATGAAGTATGCCTGTTGGTAGTACTGGTCCTCTATCATTTCTTCTAAGTTTCCTTTAGTGATATGATTCTTTTTTTCAAACGTTTTATTGACTTTTGATGAATTTCATAATATGCACCTAATCCCACTCATGTCCCCATCTCTTTGTATCCAACCTCTGCCTTTGTAACCCCATACCCGCCCACCCCCAAAAATAAAATAAAAAAGACAAAAAGACAAAAAAGAAAAAGATCTCATTGTGGAAGCCATAGTGTCTCATAGTGTGTCATACAGTATACCCTTTTGCCCATACATCTTTACTTGCAAATATTCATTGCAATTAGTCATTGGTCTGGTTCAAGGCCTCTGGCTTTGACTACACTATCTATAATGGATTATAACCAAGACTCCTTTAGATGTTCTGTTGTTGCCCATTGTCACAGAGATCCTTCAGCTTTGGAACTGCAGGATCAACCCCTTTACTTCCTCCCGCAGTTTGTAGATGTGGGGTGGATGTTAGGGTGAGCCAACTCCAAGTCCTGGATCTGGACCTGGGTGGTAACTGAGTTGGTCAGCTCACTTTCACCACCAGCGCCAGCTCTCTAGCACTGCTCACCCACCCCCAGCTCACCCAGCAAGGGAGCCTGCTTCACTTCACAGATAAGTAGCAGGGCCAGCACCCCTGAGCCCACACCCTCAGGGCTAGCTCTCCAGTGTTCATGCCCTCCAGAAATCTCTACTATGCTGCCCAGGTGAGGTGCAGGGCCCACTGTCATGATCCCAGAGCCAGCTCTCCAGCCTGCCAGAGATGGCTAGGAACAAGAGGGTCAGAGAAGACATCTTTCCAGTACCTTGGCCACCACAGGGCAGAAGAGTAGCATGGCCAATTCTCCCAAACAAAAGCCCTGCCAGCTATTATACTGCCTAGGTTAGATACAGGGCCTGCTCTCATGACCCCAGGACCAGCTGTCCAGCTGGTCATAGGTGGTGAAGGACAAGGTAGGGAGGACATCTCTCCAGTGCCCACACCACCTCACTGCAGAATCAGAAGAGTAGCCCAGTCAGCTCTCTGGAGCTCATGTCTTTGGTGTCCAGCTTGCCTGCACTCCCACTACCAGGGTCAGCTATACTGTGCTACCCAGATGAGGTACAGGGCTCACTCTCTGGAATGCTGCAGCCAGTGAGGTTTGGGGCCAGCTCTGCACAGCCCTTGGACATCAACATGATCCCAAGTGGGAGCCCAAATCAGGGACATCTGCCCCTGCTGCTGCATGACCACAGACTCAAATATGACCCTCAGCAGCATGGGCTGGGACTTCACTGTGAGCTCAGATGGCAGGGAAGGCTACTCACATCAGGCTATTCCACTTCACCCTTGTTTCTCCAGTTCCACCTCTCCATTCAGCTTCTCTTTCTCTCCACCACATACTTGCACATCATAGTGACTTCTGCTACAGAAAGGCCATGCATCAGGCAGGTGGGTGCTTCCTAGTGATAGGATTCTTATTGTATAGCCACATCAACACCACCTGGGAAGTTGTTTTAAGTGCATATATTCAGGTTCTCCATTTGACCTACTCATTCATAAACTCTGGAAGTGGGATTAAGAAGCATTTCACAAAGCCTCTATGTAACGATGCATCCTACAAGTCAAGAACCTCTATTTCAGGGCAGTTGCTTTATCATCATTTCTTTGGTGCACTTGTATGTATATGTGTATATACATATAGTATGTAAGAATATGATCAGGAACATCAGATTATTCATGTGTAACATGTATCAAAATGCTCTTTGTCTATTTTTCTTTCTTTAGACTGGTTTCCTCATGACTTTACTCCATGATAAGATGAAAATTTGTTTCTTGTCTGAAATATCCACCGTATCATCATACTGACAATATAGAGTTCTCAAAAGTGATCTTTACAATGTAAGTTGTAAATCATTCCTCATTCTCTTTGAATATAAACTTCTAATATTAATATAGCTGGAAACTAGTTAGTGAGTTTCACTTTTACTTCTGTGGTCATAAGGATAAGTTTTTGACAAGAAAAACAATCATAATGTATTTATTATACAAATGACCATTTCTGACCCTTTGTGAGATCTTGACAATTCATTTGCCTTACTTACACTACAGATGGATTTAACCAATTAAATAACTGAAGCAACTTATTTTTATTTCAGTGTCGACTATAGTCCTACATATTATATTATACATATTGTAGGCATGCTAAAATTAATTGAGCCAGATATGAAATATGTCTGCTTACAGGATGAATGAATTGGAGGAAGTCAGAGACTAAGAACAGGGTCTTCAGCAATTGACTAATATGAATCTCACATTCTAAGAATGATTAAGGATTTCAGCTTTTGTACTTGTATTCAGGCTTATGTAGCAAATATTTAAAGGAGCTTTGCCTTGAGTTTGGACAGTTAGCCCATGAAAATATATGCTTGTAGTTTATATTCAAAGACTACACATTCTATAACTGAGAGCTCTGGTTTTTTTGTTGTTTGGTTGGTTGGTTGGTTGGTTTTTCTTTTTTTTTTTGATTGTTTGTTTTTGTTTTTGGTTTTTTGAGACAGGGTTTCTCTGTGTAATAGTCCTGGCTGTACAGGACTCACTTTGTAGACCAGGCTGGCCTGGAACTCACAGAGATCCAGCATTGTGCAATAAGCAATGTGGATAGTGTTGCTGTACTGCTTCTAACTTTATGATGATAGGCGCACAAAGATTACACTGAGTGGTGCTTTCTCATACAAGAAATTCTGTTTCCTAAAAGATTTGTTTAATATTTAATATTTGATGTATGGAGATTGACCATGATATAGGAAAATGACTGTTAAGTTATATATGATAAGTCATATTAATTTAGTGTTATACATGTTTATCAGAAAATTAAAATAAATAGTAGTTATAAAAGAGAAGTGTAATATTATGGCCAAATCTTGAATTATCCATGTAAGTAGAGATCAGCATTTGTGTAAGTGTTATGGATTCCATATTAATAAAAATCACTTGTATCTATACCTTCATGTGCTTATGTATAGCTATATGTTTATATATATTATGTATAATATATACAACTATTTTGTATTATAATATTGTATATTGTATATTATATAGAATTATATAATATATTATATATATTATATAATATATGTTAATATGATATATGTTAATATAATATATGTTAATATAATATGATAATTATGATGTTTTAAAATTTTGTAATTAACATTTATGGAGCATATAACATAAGTACAGGTGACAGAAAAATGGTAGTTTAAAATTCTTAAGTTAGTAATAATGTCCTAATTTAATCAAAAGTAGAGTTTTTATAAAATAGACATTTATTTAGTTTTAGCAGGAGAATACTAAAATAAAAATCTGAACTGATTATTTAAAAATGTCATTTAGGAAATTGAAGGATGTACTGATCAATGACAGAATTTCCTCACATACTAACAAATTAACTTCATGTATTCGTATTTAACAAATGTTAATGATAAATTTGTTTTTTTTTTTTGGTTTTTTCAAGACAGGGTTTCTCTGAATATCTCTGGCTGTCCTGGACTCGCTTTGTAGACCAGGTGGGCCTCGAACTCACAAAGATCCGCCTGCCTCTGCCTCCCAAGTGCTGGGATTAAAGGCGTGTGCCACCACCGCCTGGCAATGATAAATTATTATACACACATGGACACACACATACACACACACAAATTTGCAGGCTAGTCTAGAGACTAGAAGACTTAGAGTCATTAGCATAGGTGGTCAAAAGAAAAATAGAATGCTGCACACTGATGAGCATTTTATCTATATCACATTCCTAGAATAAAATTAAAAGAAATGTTAATCTTCTTTGTTTTCATTGTAAGATCTTAGTATGCTTCTATCTTAGAAATAAAATGTTTTCCCTCTCTTTCTCCTGTAATATCTGTGTTATGCTCTATTTTCCAGACTGATAACTTGAGCATAAGAAATCATAATTCTAGGAGAATGAGAATGTATTTTAAAATAGTCTTATATTTGTCTATTGAGCATTCTAGCAACCAATGTATCTTCTTGCTCTTTTCATTGTTCATTTTGCTCTCTAGATTAATTACTTAAATCCAAAAACCTGAAGTCACATCAGCCCACCCATATTTAAGGTTTGATCTGTATACTTACACAGTTTGTCAAACTGTACAAAAATCCACAATTAAAGTTGTTTAAAAGAAAACAAGCAACCCATTATATAAACCATACTAGTGTATAATTAAAAAAAACAAGTCATTAATACATATTTAAAGGGTAATATACAGAGGAACATGATAGGTTTAATATTCTCACCAACATAGATCTACTGTTACTTAATAATTGAATTGCCCAATATTGTTCTACAGATACCAAATAATATAATTCTATTGCTCTAGTTATACTTGAGAAACATGCAGCATTGAATTCTAAATATTATTCAGATAGCTCCATAAATATGCAAGATGTGATTGCTATCTACATATATCTGCTTTAAGCCTAGTATGCGTTTTTTTCCATTCCTGGAACTCAGGAAATAATGCCTAGTTCAAAGTCTATGTCCATGATAAACTTCATTTATTTTCCTAGATTAATTTCGTTGAACAGCTTTATAGGGTTATTGGAAGATACATGTAATCACTTTAGATGTCCTAGATACTTAACTATATATGGTAGTATTCATCATGCTTATACATATTATAAAAATTTATGTTCTTGAGGCTCCCCATTTGGAAAAATTTTCTGAGCATATTATATTCAGATTCCTCCACTAGATGTTTGTTAAAACTCTGGCATCATGCTTTTCTATATTCTTGTATAATTTTGTGTGCAAATATGGTAGTTTCATTTTTAATTTCCAAGTAATAGTCAATATTTCTTTCACCTGACATTAAGTCGCCTCTGGGCATATAGAACAGGTCATGAATTAAATGCTATTCTTATTCTCAAGGAACCCGGAGAATTAATAATATAATAAAAGATTTCCATAGTGGTATTTAAAATGATAACAATGAAATATATAAAATTCAATAACATTTGTGAATGTTTTTACATGTGGAATAAAGATATATTATATATTAGTTCCATTTTTTCCATGCTTTCTTATCTCACTTTAAGTTATTGGCAGTAAACCTCAGTGTTGTACTATGATTGTGCTAAATGGTACTTATATGACCAGCCACCATCACTCTCATATTTATGTGAAGATAAATTACAAAAGAACACTATTTTACTTTATGAATTCTATAATTGAAGGTAATTCCTGAGAAACATGTTTGCACTTATTAATGAACCAAAGATTTGCTATGATCATTTAACCTTTAATTCCCATATTTCTCTATGAATATATCCATTAATAACTTGCTAGTATTTAGTTTAAGTATTTTCTTTGTTAATTTGTTTAGGTAAGTCTGTTTTGAACTTTTTCATATGCTTTACATTAAATGTTGCATTAATATTACTACTGTAACTTTTTTTAAGATGCTGACATTTCCTCTTAATATTTTTCTTGCCCTCTAGTTGATCTATTGACTTCACAATGTCAGAGATCAGATTCAGCAATCTCACTTGGGATCACATCAAAACACTGGATCGTGTGTTAAATGAAGTAATCCCAGTTCATGGAAGGGGCAATTTCCCCACACTGGAGGTAAAGCCAAGAGATATCGTTCATGTTGTGAAAGATCAACTCATAAAGCAGGGCATTATTGTTAAAGATACCAGGTTGAATGGCTCTACAGCAAGTTACATACTCGCAAGCCATAATGGAATCAGCTATAAAGATCTGGACATTATTTTTGGTGTTGATCTACCAAGTGATCAAGAATTTCATGTTGTCAAGGATGCAGTTTTAGGCTGTCTATTTGACTTTTTACCAAAAGGTGTTAAAAAAGAAAAGATTACCCTAAAGACCATGAAAGAAGCATATGTGCAGAAAATGGTCAAAATTTGCAATAACAATGATCGATGGAGTCTCATCTCTCTTTCAAATAACACTGGGAAGAATGTAGAACTAAAATTTGTGAATTCTCTCAAACGACAATTTGAATTTAGTATAGATTCTTTTCAAATTCTTTTGGATTCCATGTTAGATTTCTATAGTGTCCCAAATGCTAAGCTAACCAAAGAAACCTGTCCTGTGGTTGTAGCTGAAAGTATGTATGGGAACTTCCAAGAAGCAATGATACATTTGCAATACAAGCTTATATCTACCAGAAAACCTGAAGAGATCAGAGGTGGTGGCCTTTTGAAGTATAGCAATTTGTTGGTTCATGACTTCAAACCAGCTTGTCAAAGAGAAATTAAGAACCTGGAACGTTATATGTGTTCTAGATTTTTCATTGATTTTCCTGATGTAACAGAACAGCAAAAGAAAATTGAATCGTATCTCCACAACCATTTCATAGGGGAAGAAAAAAGCAAATATGACTACCTTATGACCTTGCATGGCATTGTGAACCAAAGCACTGTCTGCCTCATGGGTTATGAAAGAAGGCAGACTCTTAACATGATCACCCTTTTGGCTTTGAAAGTACTTGGAGAACAGAATATTTTACCCAGTACAGACAACATAACTTGCTTTTATCAACCTGCTCCATACCTAGTTCTTGAGGGAGGGTACCCTAGTTATTATGTAGCATCTGGGCCACCACTAGTTTATTTCCAGCCATCCCCTACAGTGCAATATCCTGCGCAAAATAGTATGAGGTAAGAAATACACATACCAGAAGTTTTCCTTAAGTGCACCTGAAAAGCAATTTTCCAAATTCTGTAAAAGTTAACGTCTATTTTTGTGTAGTTGCCAACTATTTTTCACCAATTGCAGCTTTAAAAATTATAGTAGATAATGTATCATTTCTAAACTGTCGTTTTTAAATCATCATCAAATGTGCTGTAAAATACTTCAAATGTAATAGAATACTTGAAATGATTTTTTAAATCTTGCTGACACTCAAGACTTAAAATTTGCTGTGACTAGTATGTTAATGATGCCTGCACCTTTGGCTAAAGTATAAAATAATATTTATGTTTTAACATGAAGAAGTGTACTGAAGACAGCTTACAACATTTTTATGTTCAATTACTTCCTTCTTACAGTGTTTTTTTCTTCCTTAGCAAATAATAGCAATAACATTTTTGTTCTTAAACTGAATGTATCTGTTTTCTAAGATAACAAATTTAAACAATAAAACAATGAATTGTACCTGTGTTTCCCAATAAAATTTATTCGGCTGAGAACACTACTGAAGTTTGAAGGACCACTGAAAAAATGTTCTGAAAAACAGGAATTTATCCTCTTTATCATAAGAATTTAGCTAATCTGTGGATCAAAAAAATACCTTGCAACTGAACAACCAAGAACATAACTTACTATGCAGGGTTTTTTTTTTTTGGCATGTATATAAGTTGAAAAGAAAAACAAGACAAATTCTGAATGTGAAACTTTTCTACCATCATCTCTTAAGATAAATATAAATGGAAGAGAAAAGAGAAATACCACCACCAACAACAGAAAATTAGAAATTTTAGCCATGACATTTAAGATTATTTACTTATTTGATCAACATCCTAATACATCTGGAAAGGTTCGCCATTAGTAATTGAAAGCGCTTATCACTAAATGAAGGCCTTTTTACATTTTTCCAACACCAAAGATTTGTTTCTAATATATTGCTCAATGTTAGCTTTCAGTTAACACTATACTTTTTTGAGTAACTGCATACATTTGCCATTATTTTGAATATCTATTCAGAACATGAGATACCCACTAGCAAATCTATGAGTGGGATTTAAAATGAGTTTGCTTTATATAATGAAAAGAGCCATTGATCTGTTATCTGGGATGATAGAAACAATCTATTTTGAATGAATACCAATAAGGCCATCAGAAAACTTCAAGTATTTTCTCATCACAACATGAACCAACAATAAAAATCTGGAAATGTGCTACAGACTGTATTTAAAGTCTCTTCTCAGTATTATAGTATTGATTACAAAAGTATAACTTCTACTGAATTGTTCAAATAACCAGTATTTCTGAATTTTTGTAAACATACAAGACTGGCCACTGGTATATTTAAAAATTACGTGTGTAATACAGAATCCCAAGGCCTTAAATATTTGGATTTACTCCTTCAGGCAGATAGAAAATAAAAAATTATTAACTACTAAATTAAAATATTGTATCAATGCGTCTATCTACATCTTGTATACAATATCTTGTATAGTGATCCTTCTTTGTGTCCTAATATACACACTTTATTTTTCAGAAAGTAGGAATACATATACATAAAACTGAAGTTGCACATCAGTAACCAAAATAATTCTAAAAGTTACAGGGGAATTACTTGAGAAAGAAAGGATTATGTTAATGATGTAATTGCTAAAGGTTCAGTATTTCCCATAGTAGTTCAATAATGGCATTTTGAAGGTGTTTGGAAGCATCTTATCACATTTGTGAGCCTGTTGCTTCTTACTGGCATTTGCTCCAAACTCTTTATTCCTAAGAAGCACTTTTTCCATATCTTTATCCAGAAGCTTTAACTTGTAATATAGGGATAATGGACTAAAATGTATATAATTTCTTCTCACATTTTAAATGTCTTGTTCATTGTTCTCTTATGGAAATGGCTCAATGTAAATATATATATATTCTCAGGTTAGAGAATTCAAGCATGCTGATGGGAATGATACCATAGAAGACAAAGCTTTAGTCTTCCTCATGACTTTGTTTCTCAGACTAACATCACCACGCTAAGCCTTCCTTTATTGCCTACTACCCAGAAATATTATGTATGCAATAGCATGTCAGCATCTCTCCAGGACTAGTGTTACTGTCTTAAGAGCAGAACTAATACATTCTGTTCATTAGTTTGATATGTGGGATTTTTTTGTTGGTAAACAGGTACCAACCTTTTTACCTAAAGTCACTCATAGAAGGCATTCAGTTATTTTTAAAACTCCATCATGTCATTTCATTACCAGACACACACCATATTGCCTTTGAATTTTCTAACCAATCCAGTAGTAAGTTTTATTCTGGAAGTTGTTTTTATTTTTTATCCCTGTCATCGAGCCAAAACCAAAAAAGAAAAAAAGATGTACTTCAAACATTTCTATCAGTTGAATTAATTTGGTTTCAGCCACAGACATATTCTTTTAAAGTAGGATATTCCTATATTCCATAAATATCCACATATTATAAAATATCTAATAGAGTATATAAAACTTTTAAATTCAGAAATAGTCTTCTGATAGTCACTAATATACAGCTTTAAAAGGAAGGATTATCTTGTTTGGGGTGATACCATACCACCTGGAGTATACACTACTTGGAAATCAATTTTATGTCATTAATGATATTTGAACACAACACATTTTGTTGTACTTTGCTTTGCTATGGAAGGATATGAGATTATTTGAATGAATTGGAACAAAACTCATTTTTATAAGTGTGCACCTTGAAAAAACAACAGATGTTATATATATGACTTTTTATGCATGTGGTTTATATGCCCCTTTCAACAGACAGAACTCCCTGTCATATAAAAGTAGTGCCACATACATAACACATTTTTAATCCCTCAAAATAAAACATTAAGCCCTGTAAATAAATATATTGGCCTTCTTAAGACAGACTGTGCATCAAGTAGCTACTCCATAAAATTATTCCAAATTTAAAATTATGTGTTAAGTATCAATCCAATTAATTTGATGATTTCTTACATAATTCTAGAGTAATAGAGTAATACAAATTATTCTCTCTAAAATGCTAACTCACCCACTACATATTATATATATGACCCATGCATATATATTCCTTAGGCTAACTTACAGAACCCAGAAGTCTGGCATTAGATTCTTATTTAAGAGTTTGTAAAGATCTGGAGTTAATGAAAAATAACATTATAGAAGAGTATGCATATCTTAACTAATACAGTACCTGACCATTTTATTTTTACTATAGTAAAAACAACTTGAAAGTGTTCTATATAAAATGAAGGCTTAATTACAAAACAAGAAGGTAAAGATATTATTAAATCCTTAACTTGTAAAATCAGAATTATAAGGGAATTCCTATATATTTGCAGTAGTCTGATCCAAATGTTTTGAAAATTAAAAGTAATATTAGTAAGGCATTGATGTCTACATTTTCTATTTTAAAGGATTTTACAATTTTATTACCTCCCACAAATAAAATTAGTTAATACAACCCATATAAGAGGACATTTGAAAAAATGGAATTGTAAATTATAATTTTATCTAAGCCATATAGGTGACTTACTTGAGCATAAGTATTTCTTCATAACTTATCTTCTTTATGGATTTAAGAAATTAAAGGCAACTTTGATACCCTAACTTATAAAACCCAATGGTTTTTTAGGCAGTAAACTCCAAACACCTGTTGTTCATTAGCTATTGAAATTCTATTTTCATGATCAAGTAAAATTATTTCAGATTCTACCTACAGGTTAGGAATGAATGTAAGTTAAAACTTGTTTCAAAAGTAAAACCGTCTTCTTTGAAAAGCACCCAATTGATCTTTAAAGTGAAAAGTAAGATATCCTTCTATATAATTGCATATCTATGTACCAAAACAGAAACTATATATGTGAAGTTACATGATTTACTCATGTTGAGGTCTGTATTTAAACATGCTATCCATAGAGCTATATCAACTTCAGTGGCTGTTTACTAAAACAAGAAGAATACTTGTAGAAGAGATATACAGATCATGGCAATCTTGACAGCTTCCAAAAGAGCATTTCTACATTTTGTTGGAGGAAGGTTTTGATGCTCTCTTTATTTAAAATATATGTTTAACATACATAAAATATTAGAAATATACTTTTTAATAGAGTATCACATAGTGTTTTGGTACATGTGGTCATGGCTGTTGCTTAAATCTGATTAGTATATGTATTTCCTCAAATACATGTCTTTTTTTTAATACCTTATTTTTTTTTCTTCAAGGTACATCTCAGTCACAAACCCTTCCCTATTCCCCCTTCCTATCCCGCCCTTCCACCCTCTTCCCCCCAGAAGTTTCCCCTTTCAGTCCAACAGATGGTTACTTCTCTTATAACAGTAAATACTATACAAAACATCAGATATATATATGCCACATTTATGAGAGTTAAATGGCCCAGTATACCTCCCCAATGTCCAGTTTATACATATTTGGCCCCTGACTTTAACATTCTACTATCTAACCATCTCCATGAGTTTAAAGGTCTATATCTGACTCAACATTCATACTAACTTGCAACACACTTTTAAGAGTATCTTCTTAGATCTATTACACCCTCTTGATTCCTAAACAACTCAAAATTTAACTATGAGACTCTAGCTGTCTATTCTTCAACCACCTCAGAGACCTGAGAGGGATAAATATATCTGCTTATATAGGAAGTGCAGGGCCTGCAGCTTCCAAAACTAAGAAATGACATACCAGTGACTGCCTGGACAGTTCCCATTTTCTCTCCATACATTTCTGCATCAGTCTTCAGCCTTTGGGTCCTGTTTCTCTGACAGACATTTGTTGTAGAGCAGGGTTTATGAAGGACTTACCTACCCTGTCTTGGCAGAGTTAGGCTGTCGACTTGTCTTTTTTCATGGTGAAAACTTTGAACACTTTCTAGATTTTTGAAATTCACAGGATATTAATGTTATCTGTAGTCATGCTACTGAAGAGCGAGGTCATAATTCATCTCATTTTTCTTCCACATTTTCTTCGTTTTCTAAAATGGTACTTCTGTTTTTCACTGACAGTATAAAAGTTAAAACTAGGAGTAATTGTTTAGTGTTTACTTTAGAAAAGATAGATTCCTAGTAAGGAGGGAGTCTTTAAGAGTTAATTAAATAAAATTGTGTTCATGGATGTTCTACAAAAGAAATTCCCATGTATGCATTATATAGAGTACAATTTTAGGTTCTCTGATTTTCAAGATTTATCTTACTTAAGACATGTAAAAAATGTTAAATCAGAGACTGTGATTCTGGAAATATATGTTAACTTTGTGATTCTTGAAGAATCCTTACATTCTACACAAATCACTCAGTTGGGTTTTTCTGTCATTTAATGTTCTATTGGGTATAATTCATAAGCTAACTTCTTTTTAGTAGGACACATTCAGAGCCATTGTGCTTTGACCAGTTGTTGCGATCTTGAAATGATCTGGAGAATTGTTTATGTAGTTACATTAAAAATTAACATCAAATCACTAAAATTATAAGTTCACTATCTAAAAACATACAAGATACACATTATATAAATATTCCTATGGCATGTTACATTAAAAGATAAGATAATAGGAATTTGCCTTTATAAATTATATTGTAATATTACATATATTGAATAATATATTTTAGTGCATTTTACATATTTTATTCAGTAAACAACTATCCCAGTAAGATTAAAAATAACCTATTTCATTAGCTGGAATTTTCAGGTATCCAGATATCAATCCATTACTGTTAGATAATATTTTAATATGGCTATGTTTACCATTTTATAGGTGACAGTGTAAAAATCCAACTTCCTCTTTTTTTATTTTTTTCCTTTATTTTTTATTTCTTCAAGTCACATCTCAATTGCAGTCCCCTCCCTATTCCCCCTCCAGTCCCACTCTCCCACCCTCAACCCCCCATCCTCTTCCCTTTTTTTTTCTTTTAAGTTCAAGGTATATCTTATTTCCCCCCCTACAGTTTCTACTTTCAGTCCAACAAATGGCTCTTTCTCTTATAATAATAAATACAATACAGTACAACAGAAGTAATTAGGCCACAGTTATGAGGGTTATATGGCTTAACGTACATTCCCAATGACCAGTCCATATGTATTTGGTACTTGACTAACATTCTACTATCTAAACATCTCCATGAGTTTAAAGTTCTATATCTGACTCAACATTCATACTAACTTGCAACACAATTTTAAAAGTATCTTAGATCTATAACACTCTCTTGACTCCTAAACAACTCAAAATTAAATTATGAGACTCTAGCTATCTGTTCTTCAACCACCTCAGAGACCTGAGAGGGATAAATATATCTGATTTTATAGGAAATACAGGGCCTGCAGCTTCCCAAACTAAGAAATGACATACCTGTGGCTGCCTGGACAGTTCCCATTTTCTCTCCATACATTACAGCATCGATCTTCAGTCATTT
>CAJQZJ010030397.1:0-19354 GCA_907164525.1 Lophiomys imhausi | reverse complement strand
TGGTTCGGGCCCCAAACAGGTTTACTACGACCCAAATCAGCAGGAAGTCATTTTAAGAGAGCGATGTCCCATGCCCAGAGGGTGGGGAGGGTGTTTCTCGGCCCCCCCTTTTGGTTATTTGAAGGATAACTGAAAACTCTGTTATTTAGGGGAAGAGATTACAAGCTGTTAAATGGTCTTGTTAAATGGGTTTTGGAGGTTAGACCCAAGGACTTCCTTCTTTTCCTTTTCTGTATCCTTCTTTCTCTCCTATGTAGGAGTGCATGGACTTGAGAAAAATGAGACATAGACATAGTACGGGAAGGACCAAGAAGAAGGGACAGATTATTGAATATGCCCTTATACATTTGTATATTGATACAAAATTAGTACTATATTTGGCTAAAGTGGTATTGACCATTGTTTATTGTGCAAAATTAAGAGTGTATTGGACTACATCGGTATTGATCTTTGTATATTGATACAAAATTAAGATTATTGTTGGCCACAATGGTATAGACCCTGGTATATTGACGTAATATTAAGATTGTATTGGGCTACATAGGCATTGATCTTTGTATATTGATACAAAATTAAGAGTATATTTAGCCACAAGTGAATAGATCTTTGTATATTGATACAAAATTAAAGGTAACGCTTCCTAATGGTATTGTACCTAGAGATACTTAAAAATGAAATGTGAATCTCTGGCCTCTTGATACCAACCGTCTTAAATTGTTTAGGATATTTAAGAAAAACAAACTCCTAGTCATGTAAGCATGTCACTTTGTTAGCTACTATGACAGTCTATCACAGATATTCTCTAAGCTACTCAGAAATCAAGTTGTTAAGAGACAAGCAACATTTGCTTATCTAAATACAAGAGATAGATAGGGCATCTTCAAAAACCACAAGAGATCTGCAGAACATGACATTCAAAGATGTTGTCTTAAATTAAGTTTTTTTTTATGATATTGAGATGTATCAGCTCCTGACAGCACCCCCTATTCTACTCCAAGTAGAAGATAAGCATCGAAGAATCTCCAGTGTGAGATGGTTGAATCAGTGGCAAGCCTATCTCTTGGCATGAAAAGACCCCTTGCTCCAACTGCAGACAGACTGCTGTCCAAAAAGGACAAACCTTGGTAGCAGGGAAGTCGACAGCCTAGCTCTGCCAAGACAGGGTAGGTAAGTCCTTCATAATCCCTGCTCTACAATAAATGTCTGTCAGAGAAACGGGGCCAAAAGGCTGAAGAGCGATGCTGTAATGTATAGAGAGAAAATGGGAACTGTCCAGGCAGCCACGGGTATGTCATTTTTTGGTTTTTGAAGCTGCAGGCCCTGCACTTCCTATATAATCAGATATATTTATCCCTCTCAGGTCTCTGAGGTGGTTGAAGAACAGATAGATAGACTCTCATAGTTAAATTTTGAGTTTTTTAGGAATCAAGAGGGTGTTCTAGATCGAAGAAGATGTTTTTAATAGTGATGCAAGTTAGTATGAAAGCTGAGTCAGTTATAGAACTTTAAACTCATGGAGATGGTTAGATGGTAGAATGTTAAAGTCAGGGGCCAAATACGTATGAACTGGACATTGGGAATGTACGCTAAGCCATATAACCCTCAGGGGCCAAATATATATGAACTAGACATTGGGAATATATACTGGGCCATCTAACTCTCACTCTCATAAATGTGGCATATTTATTTCCATTGTTTTGTATAGTATTTACTGTTATAAGAGAAGGAACCATTCGTTAGACTGAAAGGGGAAGCTGTGGGGGAGAAGAGGGTGGAATGGTGGGACAGGAAGGGGGAATAGGGAAGGGTTTGTGACTGAGATGTAACTTGAAGAAATAAAAAAATAAAGTATTAAAAAAAAAAGAGTTCAGGCAACTGCTTTGCACTCCATTTTAAAGACCAAATCTGGAAATTGTATCTAATGCATAGATGTTCTGTTTGCATAGGAAAAATTATACATAATTCAGCCAATCTCCACTCAGGGTCTTGGCGGTACATCAACATTTGGCAAACGGGTGGAAATTTTTATCTTTCCTGTGATAGTAAGATACTGAAGACATGGCATATCAATTTTATGACATGTTGTTTATGCCAGTTTTTCAATTAGCTCACGAATTGCCTCTCTGGCTTCTATCTTGTTGAGCCCTCTATACCAAACAGTTCATCATGGCAAGAGTTTATTGTGGCAAATAGGCACAAAGAGGCTCTGATGCGGTCAGCTCCGAGCCTGTGAAACGGGCAGATAATGCTTTACAAGTAACAGAGGCAGAGCAGTGGACCAACGGGGGCCAGAGCAGAATGGATTTCCTAAGCCACAGGCGCCTGAGCTAAGAGCACAAGACACAAAATTCATGAGAAGATGGAGAAGGAAGTCCAGTGATACTTTGGTTATTGCAGCAAGAAGAAAGTTTGTTCTGCTGTTGGGAAATCCAGCCAGGATGGGAACTAAAGACCTGAATTCAATCCCCAGAACCCATGTTAAAAGAGAGGGGTGGGAGCATGGTGGCAATACTTGTAATCCAGCACCGAGGAGGTGGGAGGTGGGAGAGGAAGATTGCTGTGGCTTGCTGCCCAGCCAGTCTAGCTGAATCAGTGACTCCCAGGCAAGGGAGAGACCTTGACTCAAACAAAAAAAAAAATGAATAGCAACTGAGGAATGCCTGCTGAAGTTGAATTGTTGTATCTGCATACAAGCACACATACACATACATGTGTGTGCACATACACACCACACGCACCTATACACACATGCATATACACACATGCATACATATATACACACATGCATATACAAACACACATACATACATATACCACACTCAAAGTGGAACTGAAAAAGAAATCCAAGGAGGAAGTGTGAATCAGAATATTCAGGACAAAGATGTCTCAGACTGTCATTGGACTTGCATTCATTCTTCACACACATGGAATGTGAGATGGTGGAACTGAACCTACAACTGTAACACTGCATAACCCAGAGGAAGCAACAAGAGGCCCTCACTGATAACTGGCCTCTGTCAATGAGAGCAAAATCTGAAGGAAGGAAAGGTGAAAAGACATGTCAGCTGACTAGTCAGGGGGTGTGAACTAATGTGGGAAGCATGGCCTAAGCAACACTTCACATCACTGTGCAGTTATACACACTCCAGATATCAAAGCCTGGGCTGCTAGTGGATGGCCATTTGAACACAAGAAGCATGCCTTATTTCCACCAACACTGGTTTTCTGTCTCATAGTTTTTGAACTTGGTGTTATGACTAAGTAGCATACATGTATTTGTGTGCTATGTATGATAATAAGATATTTAAGTATGATACAATATGTTTTCCAGGTACAACAGTGGGTTTGGGTTTCAAGTAACATATTAAAGTGACCCACATTCATTGTATTGTGCAGTAAGTATTAGCCTGTGAGGTCAGAGAGCCCTGGGTGAAGATGTGGCTTAGTGAGAAACAGTCTTCAGCAAGGGGAAGGTCTTGCCTCAAGCCAGTCAGGGAAGGTGCTGGGCTCTTTGAAAATTTCCTCTGAAGTCTGAATGGAAGTCCGTAGCATGCTTTGCAAGAACCCTGTCTCTGCCCCTGTCCTGAAGAAACTACATAGGCAGCTCACTAATCAGACAAAAGATCTTTTGTAAATACACTGAGCACATTCCAGGTGGCCAGTGCCTCTGGGTCAGAAGTTAATTGCAGTTAATGTGTTTAAAATTTTAAATTTTAGTTTTATTTGTATGGCTGTTTTGCTCACTTGCATTTTTTGTGTATCATGTATGTGTGGAAGCCAAAAAAAGGGCATTGGATCTCTTGAAACTGGATTTTTAGGAAGTTGTGAGTCACCACACAGGTGCTGGTAATCTACCTAAAACAAACCAGTGCTCATAACTAGTGAGCAATCACTCCAGCCCCCAGCCAATCCATCTTTATACACATAGTGACATTGCTAAAACTTTAGATGCCTTTGTGGCATTTATATAAACAAAGACAGAATAAACTTGTGTGCACCTGTGTATATTTTACAGAGAATAGTATACATCATAATAGATAATAAAATCATAGCTACAGCTACACATAGAGGATTAATATACAAGAATGGGTGACTAAGAGAAATCTTGTGACCTATGATGACAGGTCAGCACGTCTTTTCTCCATTTTCACATCTCCATTTTCACAAATGTCACATAACCAGTGACATTTCAGTTAACTGGTTGTTAAAGGACCAGGGGCTTTGCCAAAGGTCCTCAATGTCATCCCAATAATCATTACAAGCTCTCAGAACTTACATTTCACATGTCAGCATTCTATTTATTCTGTGGTACCATCAGGAAAATGGTGATTTTTATTCCTATCAAGGTGTCAAGAGGTGTCAGAGAATACTGACAACTCAAAACATAAACTACTATCCTTTCAAATGGCCAGGAGCATCAAACAATTTTCTAAGTCTCAGTGTCCTTATTCTATATGTGAACCTTACCTCAAACTCCTAGTGTTGTGTCATAGTCAAAAGTAGCATCATGCAATCATTTCACACAATGAACAGTACATGATAATAGGTCAATAAACATTAGCTACCACCACCATAGCTACTACCACGGCACATCAAATAATTATGTCTTGGATGACTAGAAAATACAGACAACTTAATGATGAAGATCAACTGCAGGTCTTCACTCCATTGACTTGACATATCGGAGAAGACCCTGATAAACTTTCCATAAGGACTTAGCTGTTGGGGTAGTGTTAAGCATTCTAAATGTTAATTAATTGGTCCTGCAGGTGGGACTTCCTGAGATTAGAACAGGAAGCCTGTGCTTTAGACAGAGGATTAAGGCATTGCAGCCAGGAGCAGAAAGAAAGAAGCACACACCATGAGTTAGAAAAAGGAACCTCATTCCACATGGTCAGGAACACTGGCATAGCATGGAGAATGGCAGCCCAAGGGGACATATGTATACATAGGGTCATATTTGGGTAATAGAATTAAGAGCTAGCTTAGGTGGGCCAAGATTGCTCCATTCAGGCCAAGGCTTTTTAAAATCCATGTGATGTCTCTGTGTGCTTTTTTATAATGGCGGCTTAAAGATTAATGGTTCCAAACCAATTAACAATAGTCTAAATACTCTTAAACAATTTAATTAATTATTTCTACAAATGGCACCCAATGCAACGTAATTTAACTGTTTTTTTCTATATATGGTGTCCAACTAGGGCAATTAGAATCCATGCTTTCAGTGTGAGAAGGTCCGGGTGAAAGCCGGTTTCCTAGCCAAAAAGCAGGGAACTGAACCCAAATGCATTTCAAAAGTGCAGCTACCTTAATAAAAGCTGTGGCTTGCAGCAAAGTCAGAGAGCTAACGCTTAGCTCTCCTTATGTACTAAAAAACTAGAAGCCTTCTAAACAGAACTTGAGAGCAGAATTAATCGCCTAGATTAAAAATGGAGGAATTCATAATGCCTCAATACATTTGGATTCCAATTGAGTTTGCTTCTCTTAGCATGCAAATGATTTTTACCCTGATAATTGTGGTTCTGTGTATCTTTTTTGTGAAAGTTCAGACTAGGATAGTCTTAAAGGAAAGAATTTATAGATGGAATGCTAAATTACCTACAATGACAATGAAGGAAAGAGGGAGGCCTTTCCTGATAAATAAGGCAAAATTGATGGCAGCTGGAGCTAAGAGCTCCCTGGCTATGAGGTGCTTCTCAGGGCTTTCTGGCAAGGGTCCACCAATAAAATACAGATTCCAAATAACAATGAACAAAGCTTTAATTGCAGCATGGAATGGCATGGTTAGGCATGCCAAGGCTTTTGGAATGTTGTTTCTTTGTTTGATTTTTGTTTAGATGTCTTTGATTTTCCCATATCTGGAGGTAGAAAGAATATTTTGTGGATTGGCATTGCTTAAAAAAAAAAGAGATTTTTGAAGATTTTGGGCAGATTTCTAATTGTCATTACAGTTCAAGGTTGCTCTCTGGGTTACAGAGATACAAAATTTTGGATTTAAGTGAAATATTTGAGCAGGGTGGTACTGGCACACACCCTTAATCCCTTAATCCCATCACACTAGAGGAAGAAGCAGGCAGGTCTCTTGATTCTAGACCAGCATGGTTTAAACAATGAAGGCAGGGCAAAACCTGCTGATAAGGCTGCTTACTAAAGACAGTCTAGAATTCAAAAATGACACATTTTTTCCTTGATGTTAAGTTAAATAATGTCTTTATCGATATAATGGATAAACACACATAATCTTAAATTTACATAAGAAGAAAAGGGTCACAAGCCAGTCTCATTAGTTGTGGGGCTCCCACTGGAGAACTGGTTTCAAGAGGCATTTTGCCCTTAAAAGAGGTATGTTAATCGCTGGGTGTGATGGTGAACGCCTTTAATCCCAGCACTTGGGAAACAAAAACAGGTGGATCCCTGACCTTTACCAAGGTCAGCTTGGTCTACAAAGTGAGTCCAGGACAAGAATACACAGAGAAATCCTGTCTTGGGGCGGGGAAGGAGAGAGAGAAAGAGATATATTCTGTTAATCAATGTAAGGACCCAGAGTAAGGCTTGGGAAGAACATGCAAACAGCATGCCTCCCACAGCCAACAGTTAAGAAAAGCTAATGTAAGATAGCATATCATGCTATTCTACACCAATCTCCTTAAGAATGGGGTTTCCATGGGAGATTTGAAACTCAAACTCATACAAAATGGTTTAATTAATGTTATTGTTTAATAAGGGTAATTCAATTATTTAAGTTCATATTTTGATCTCAAAACTTGGGAGATAAGGAAAAAACAGGTTCCTTGCGTGTTCAAAGCCAATCTAAATCTACAGAGCTCTACAGAGCAAATCAAGACAGCCCAAGTTACAAAGAGAAACCCTGTCTCAATAAGGATAGATATATCCACATAGAAATTAAATCTACAAAGAAAGGATAAAAGGAAAGAAATAAAATATATAAATGCATACCTTTGATCCCAAAAGATGGGAGACAGAGACAGAGACAGATAGGTTCCCCTTGAGTTTGAGGCCAACCTAATCTACAGAAAGCCAGAACAACTTAGAATATACCTGTTTTAATCAATTAATAAAGTTATGTCAACTGTAGAGGAGAATACTTAAAATCCATACATTCTTATGCTGTATTTTAAACTTAAAATAGATTATATACAGCATATATATGTAATACTATTACATGCCATATTTTTATATGGCATGAGTGGAGACTTACAAATGTCTTTCCTCTGTTCAAAGAACAGAAAATATTACTAATTAATTTGTGCATCCTGCACATCCAAGGCATTTGGTAATTTCAGAACTATATGTTATTTGTGAGAAATTATATATTTTCAGAACAATGGGACCAGAGTTCAAAGAAGATAAGACAAGTTACCCAAATGATCCAGACTCACAGACTGCCTCAAAAGCTGTTCCTCAAACATCTACGTCAATAACAACTTCAAACAGCTTGCTGAGATGGTCCAGCCTCAAAGACTATTCCAGAGAGGACTTCAATAAAGCCTTCAACTTTCCTACCAAAGTCCAGCTTCGAACTACAAATTGCTCAGAACATTCACATTGTTGAGCACATAGAGACTGGACAACAAATGTTACAATTTACTTGCTTAACCATTTTTTTTTTTCATTTTATTTGAGCCCCCAAACAGGTTTTCTGCATCCCAATTCAGCAGGAAGCAGTTTTAAGAGAGTGACGTCCCATTCCCAAAAAGTGGGGTGGATGATAAATGTTGTTTAGAGGAATGGTTACAAATTATTATATGGTCTTGTTAAGCAAGGTATAGAAAGTTAGACTTGGAGATCTCTTTTTCTTTTCTCCTTCTTTCTCTCTTATATAGGGGGAAAGCCTTGAAAAGGAAAAGAGGGGGAATATATGTATATAATATACAAATGATAAGATATAAGGAGAGATTATTGAATCTGCTCTGAAACTCAAAACTATTGTTATTCTTAAATAAGGTTATCTTTCGAGACATTGGTATAGAATTTTGTATATGGATAGAAAAATAAGGTCAAATTTTGATTAATTGGTATAGAAATTTAATTTATATTTAGACACATATTATTTATATTTCAACTTATATAAGGCATTGTGCCTATAAGAATCATTTAAAAGTATAGGTTTATTTCCAATCCTTTTGTGGGTGGCTATTCCAATCTATTTAGGAGTCTAAGTAATACAGGTTGATTGCTGGCTAGTCAAGTTTCTGGTCATGTCAAATACTAGTTTTAATTTATCACAAAATAGACTTAATATGTTAAACAAATAGTAAATTGTTAAAAATATACATTTTGTTTGTTCATAGAGGATAGATGATAGATAGATTTATTAATAAATCGATAGATGTTTTCAAAACCCTCAGAGACATACAGAAAATGGCTTTTAAAGATGTTTTTATTATTTTAAGAATTGTTTGATTTAAGATAGTCAGCTCCTGACAGCTCCCATTTGATTGGAAGAAGACAATGAGCATCAAAAAGAAATCTCCCATGAGGAGATAATTCCTCAAAAAGAAATCTCCCATCAAGAGATAATTTCTACTGGGCAAAAATGCCCCTGCTCTCTCAACAGTCCAAAGATGGACCAGAGTTTAAATGCAGGTAAGTCATTGTCCTGATTCTGCAGAGACAGAATGGGAAAATTCTTCTTATTTCCTGCTGCACAATTTAGTCTGTGGAAAATGGTTGGCGAGAGGCTGAAGATGATGCTCCAACAATATCAAGAGATATTTGGGACTGTATAGGCAACAAACTGTCATATTTCTTTTTGGATGTTGCTCTCCTATGCTTCCTACTCACTCAAATAATAACTTTATCTGTTCTTATGTTTTTGATAGGGGTTGAAGACATAATAGGTATGAAATTTCAATTGAACTTGAGTTGTTTAGAATTTAAAAGGATATTTGCAAGTCTAATTAAAATCTAGGTTTATAAATATAGGATATGATAGAAATTATTTAGGTTCAGAACTTTAGATAGATGATTTTTTTCTTCTTTAAGATTGCCTGATACAAATAGGCTAAACATTATATGCATAATTTTTATATATGGTTTTCTTGATTGTTTTATATTTGTTCTTATTGTTTTTACTATATGAGTTAAAAATTAGCCTTTTTTTTTAAACAAAAGGAGGGAATTGTTGGGGTAGTGTTAAGCATTCTAAATGTTAATTAATTTGTCCTGCATGCTGTCTGTTACTTACATTGACTCTGATTGGTTAAAAGAAATGCTGAGGCTTGAGATTGGGCAAAGACAGAGAAAGGTGGGACTTCCTGAGATTCAAACAGGAAGCCTGTGCTTTAGACAGAGGATTAAGGCATTGCAGCCAGGAGCAGAAAGAAAGAAGCACACACCATGAGTTAGAAAAAGGAACCTCATTCCACATGGCCATGAACATTGGCATAGCGTCAGAATGGCAGTACAAGGGGACGTATGTATACATGGGGTCATATTTGGGTAATAGAATTAAGAGCTACCTTAGGTGGGCCAAGATTGATCAATTCAGGCCAAGGATTGCTATAATCCACCCCATGGTGTCTATGTATAAATTTATAAAGGTGGGTTAAGAATTAAATAGTTGGGAGGGCCAAGATGGCGGCGACCTACACTGACGCATTTTGAACGTGAGGAAAAAAGAGCAATAAAAAACACAGAGTTAGGGGCGGGCCAAGATGGCAGCGACCTACACTGACACATTTTAAACGTGGGGAAAAAAGAGCCGTAAAAAACACAGAGTTATTGGGCACTGTGCAAAAACCGGAGGGGCTAGACCCCCCCCAGGAACACTCACAGTTCCCAAGGGACTGTTAAAAGTCCCAGGGCAAGGCTCTCTCCCCATCTCTCGCAGACACGGAAGCCATTAAACCCGGGATTCAGGAACTCCCATTTGGAGAGGCACCTGGTAAGATCGATCCCAACTTACAGCAGGCAGAATCAGGGTCCACTTGGCCATAGATCGCTGGCCTATTGGGCTCCCCACACCTCAGGTAGAACTTATACCCACTTAAAAAACTTTGCGAGATAGTGGAAGTCTTAGCAAGGAACAAACAGGGGGCTCAGCGGGTGGTCCGCAGCCGCTCGTGAAGTGGAGGGTGGGAGGTTCCAAGAGAGCGCAGGAAGACGGGAACACAAAGGCGGGCAGGAGGGTCCGAATCCCGCGCACTTACTGCAAAACTAAATCAAAATCAGATTAACAGCTTAAACAGCCCAATAACACCCAAGGAAATAGAAACAGTCATTAATAATCTCCCAACCAAAAAAGCCCAGGGCCAGATGGCTTTAGCATGGAATTCTACAGGACCTTCAAAGAGGAACTAGCACCATTACTTTTCAAACTCTTCCACCACATAGAAACAGAAAGAACACTGCCAAACTCATTCTATGAGGCCACTGTCATTCTGATTCCTAAACCACACAAAGACCCAACAAAGAAAGAGAACTTCAGACCAATCTACCTCATGAATATAGATGCAAAAATACTTAATAAAATACTAGCAAACCGAATTCAAGAATACATCAAAAGTATCATACACCATGATCAAGTAGGCTTAATCCCTGGAATGCAGGGATGGTTCAATATACGAAAGTCTATCAATGTACTTCACCACATAAACAAGATGAAAGAAAAAAACCACATGATAATCTCGCTAGATGCAGAAAAAGCATTTGACAAAATCCAACACCCCGTCATGCTAAAAGTTCTGGAGAGAACGGGCATACAAGGACCATACCTAGAAATAATAAAGGCAATATACAGCAAGCCAGTAGCCAACATCAAATTAAATGGAGAGAAGCTTGAAGCATTTCCTCTAAACTCAGGGACAAGACAAGGATGTCCACTTTCACCATATCTCTTCAATATAGTACTTGCAGTCCTTGCTAGAGCAATAAGACAACTAAAGGAGATCAAAGGGATAAAAATTGGAAATGAAGAAGTCAAATTATCCCTATTCACAGATGATATGTTAGTATACATAAGCGACCCCAAAAACTCCACCAAAGAACACTTACAACTAGCTGATAAACAACTTCAGCAAGGTGGCTAGATACAAAATTAACTCAAAAAAATCAGAAGCCCTTCTTTATACAACAAACAAATATACCAAGAAAGAAATAAGGGAAACAACCCCCTTCACAATAGCCACAAACAACATAAAATACCTGGGGGTAACTCTAACCAAGCATGTAAAGGACCTATAAAACAAGAACTTCAAGCCCCTGAAGAAAGAAATGGAAGAAGCCTTTAGAAGATGGAAAGATCTCCCATGCTCATGGATAGGTAAGATCAACATAATAAAAATGGCTATCCTACCAAAAGCAATATATAGATTTAATGCAATTCCTATCAAAATACCAACACAATTCTTTAAGGACGTGGAAAAAGCTAGTCTCAACTTCATATGGAACAACAAAAAGCCCAGAATAGCTAAATCAATCCTGTACAATGAAAAAACATCTGGAGGTATCACCATCCCAGATTTCAAGCTGTACTACAGAGCAACAGTAATAAAAACAGCATGGTACCGGTATAGAAACAGACCAGTGGATCAATGGAATCAAATTGAAGACCCAAACATGGACCCACACACCTATGGCCAACTAATCTTTGACAAAGAAGCCAAAAACACACAGTGGAAGAATGACAGCATCTTCAACAAATGGTGCTGGTCCAACTGGATGTCGACTTGCAAAAGAATGAAATTAGACCCATACCTATAACCTTGTACAAAACGTAATTCCAAGTGGATCAAAGACCTTGACATAAGGCCAGCCACACTAAAGACACTAGAAGAAAAAGTAGGAGAAACCCTCGAACTCATTGGCACACGTGACAATTTCCTGAACAGAACACCAACAGCTCAGGACCTGAGATCAACAATCAATAAATGGGACCTCATGAAACTGAAAATCTTCTGTAAGGCAAAGGACACTATCATTCGAACAAAACGGCAACCAACAGACTGGGAGAAAATCTTCACCAACCCCACATCTGATAGAGGGCTATTATCTAAAATCTACAAAGAACACAAGAAACTAAATGCCAAGAAACCAAATAATACAATCAAAAATTGGGAGACAGAGCTAAATAGAGAATTCACAAAGGAGGAATCCCTAATGGCCAAGAGTCACCTGAAGAAATGCTCAACATCCTTAATCATTGGAGAAATGCAACTCAAGACGACACTGAGATTCCATCTCACACCTGTCAGAATGGCTAAGATAAAGAGCTCAAATGACAGCACATGCTGGCGAGGGTGTGGAGAAAGGGGAACCCTACTCCATTGCTGGTGGGAGTGTAGACTTGTGCAACCACTATGGAGGTCTGTCTGGCGATATCTTAGAAATCTGGGAATAACCTTGCCTCAGGACCCAGCCATACCCCTCCTGGTATACACCCAAAGGACCTCTCACGGAGACATAGGGAAGTCTCCTCATCTATGTTCATAGCAGCCTTATTTGTAATAGCTAGAAACTGGAAACAACCCAGATGTCCCTCAACTGAAGAATGGATTAAAAAATTGTGGTACATCTATACAATGGAATATTACTCAGCTATAAGAAACAGTGAAATCATGCAATTTGCAACCAAGTGGATGGATCTAGAGGAGCTCATCCTGAGTGAGCTAACCCAGTCTCAGAAGGATGCGCATGGCATCTATTCACTTTTAGTAGGATTTTAACTATGTCGTACAGGATATCTGTACTACAACCAACACACCAAAAGGAACATGGACATAATTTTTTTTATCTTTTTCTTTTTCCTTCTTTTTTTCTTTTTTCTTTTTCCTTTTCCCTTCTCTTTTTCCTCTCTTTTTTTGTTGATATTCTTTGTTTTTGTGGGTTTGTGTGTTTGTTGGTCTTTTTTTTTTTAGTATTCCCCCAGTAGCATGGAGACACCTTTCATTGGCAGTACTGCCTCGTAAGCCCCCGGCGAATGAAGAGACTCTTGGCCCTCATATGACTCCTGATCTGTGTTGAAAGACTGTTAGGCAGGGACACTCCAACCCAGAGGAACAAGACACAAGGTTCAGGGGGTAGAGCATGGGAGGGTGTGGCTGGGAATCGGGAAAAGAGGACAATATGATAAGGATGTAACCTGAAGCAACAAACAAATAAATTTGTTAACTAAAAAAAAAAAGGCAGGTTGCAGGGCTGAAACACTGTGAATGGAAAAGAGGATACAGCCATTCGGCCTGGTTTTGCAGACCTCCAGGTGTAGAGAAGACGTGCAGCTAAGGTAAAATACAAGAGAATTGTGGTATTGGCCCATGCCTTTGACTTCAGTGGAGACGGGGGTGGAGGGAGAACTGTAGAGTTTGTGGTCTTATGTATTCTGGAGTCATAAGGAGCGGGGTGGTGAGGGTGCATACTCTTGGTCCCACCATTCAAGAAGAGTACACCCTTGGTCCCAGCTCCCAGCACACTGGAGACAGAAAAGGGCAGATCCCGGAGCTCAGGGTCAGCCTGGTGCAGGGCAAACTCTAAATAGAGAAAGACTTCGAACCTGGAGTGGTGGAACACATCTTTGATCCCTTCAGATGGGAAACACAGGTCCTTGATCCCAATAATTAGATTTCAGAGACACACACATGGGATTTGGAGGGACCTAGTTTTGGAGGCTACTTACAAAAGGCCTTCTCGGTGAAGGCAGATTATCCTTTGGGATCTCAAAATATATACACTAGAGCTGGTTTAGCTCCAAGGTGACAGAATGATTTCTTCTTTAACCCGGATTGAAAGATAACACTTTGTATGTTGTCAGAAGGCCAAATTTGCTTCAGGACAAGTACTACCTAGCCCCAACCACCTCCCAAAAAAAGAAAAAAAAAAGAGGGCAATTGTCCTAGGATTGGGATTGGGGCAGGGCTCTGTTCTTATCTTTCCAGGAGAATCGAGGAGTCCATTAGGGGAGCCCGGGGATGGCTGGACAGCGGAGACCTCAGCAGAAAGCAGAATCAGGCACCAAGGAGGACAAGTGACCCAGTTGATTCTGCCTGGCAGACTTCCTCAATAGCTGTCTCCATCGGGGGCCTGCAACCACCACAGCAATCCAATGTCACTGGGACCGTTCAGCTCTACACAATGCCCCGGCCAGAACCTCAGTGAAGCCTGCAAGATCAGCTTCTGCCTACAAACCCCTTAGGTCATCTAAACAGCTGAGAACAGAAGGACTGAACAGAGAAGGAGTGTACTAACATTTTTAACCATTTTTTCCATTTGGGTTCGGGCCCCAGACAGGTCTACTACGACCCATATCAGCAGGAAGTCACTTTAAGAGAGCGACGTCCCACGCCCAGAGGGTGGGGAAGGTGTTTCGCCGCCCTTCTTTTTGGTTATTTGAAGGATAACTGAAAACTCTGATATTTAGGGGAAGAGACTACAAGCTGATAAATGGTCCTGTCTTAGTGGGTTTTGGAGGTTAGCCCCAGGAAATTCCTACTTTTCCTTTTCTGTAGCCTTCTTCCTCTCCTATGTAGGAGTGCATGGGCTTGAGAAAAATGAAATATAGACATAGCATAGGAAGGTCCAAGAAGAAGGGGCAGATTATTTAATATGTCCTTATACCTTTGTATATTGATACAAAATTAGTAGTTTATTTGGCTAAAGTGGTATTGACCATTGTTTATTGTGCAAAAATAAGATTGTATTGGATTACATCAGTGTTGATCTTTGTATATTGATACAAAATTAAGATTATAGTTGGCCACAATGGTATTGACCCTTGCATATGGACGTAATATTAAGATTATATTGGGCTACATAGGCATTGATCTTGGTATATTGATACATAATCAAGAGTATATTTAACCACAATTGAATAGATCTTTGTATATTGATACAAATTTAAAGGTAACGCTTCCTAATGGTATCATACCTAGAGATACTTAAAAATAAAATGTGAAGCTCTGACCTCTTGATACCAACCATCTAAAACAGTCTAGGATAGTTAAAACAAACTCCTAGTAATGCAAACATGTCACTTTCTTAGCTACTATGACAGTCTATCACAGATATTCTCTAAACTACCCAGTAATCAAGTTGCTAAGAGACAAGCAACATTTGCTTATCTAAATACAAGAGATGAATAGGGCATCTTCAAAAACCCCTAGAGATCTGCAGAATATGGCATTCAAGATGTTATCTTAAATCAAGATTATTTTTTATATCGAGACATATCAACGCCTGACAGCACCCCCTATTCTACTCCAAGTAGAAGATAAGCACCGAAGAACCTCCACTGTAAGATGGTTGAATGAGTGGCAAGCCTTTCTCTTGGCATGAAAAAACCCCTTGCACCAACTGCAGACAGACTGCTGTCCAAAAAGGACAAAACTTGGTAGCGGGGAAGTCGACAGCCTAACTCTGCCAAGACAGGGTAGGTAAGTCCTTCATAATCCCTGCTCTACAACAAATGTCTGTCAGAGAAACAGGACCCAAAGGCTGAAGACTGATGCTTTAATGTATGGAGAGAAAATGGGAACTGTCCAGGCAGTCATTGGTATGTCCTTTCTTAGTTTTGGAAGCTGCAGGCCCTGCACTTCCTTTATAAGCAAATATATTTATCCCTCTCAGGTCTCTGAGGTGTTTGAAGAATAGACAGCTAGAGTCTCATAGTTAAATTTTGAACTGTTTAGGAATCAAGAGGGTGTTATAGATCTAAGAAGATACTCTTAAAAGTGTGTTGCAAGATAGTATGAATGTTGAGTCACATATAGACCTTTAAACTCATGGAGTTGGTTAGATAGTAGAATGTTAAAGTCAGGGGCCAAATATGTATACACTGGACATTGGGAAGGTATACTGGACCAATTTACTCTCATAAATGTGGCATATTTATATCTATTGTTTTCTATAATACTTACTGTTATAAGAGAAGGAACCATCTGTTGGACTGAAAGGGGAAACTTCTGGGGGGAAGAGGGCGGAAAGGCGGGATAGGAAGGGGGAATAGGGAGGGGTTTGTTACTGAGATGTAACTGGAAGAAAAAAAATAAAGTATTTAAAAAAAAAGATTGTATTGGGCTACATAGGCATTGATCTTTGTATATTGATACATAATTAAGAGTATATTTAACTACAGTTGAATAGATATTTGTATGTTGATACAAATTTAAAGGTAACGCTTTCTAATGGTATCATACCTAGAGATACTTAAAAATAAAATGTGAAGCTCTGACCTCTTAATACCAACCGTCTAAAACGGTCTAGGATAGTTAAGTAAAACAAACTCCTAGTCATGCAAACATGTAGAGAGCTGCAACGTGCCGCGCCCTAAAGATGGCGCCGGTTTCCGCCTTCCACCAGCCCGACGGTGAGCACTCTCGGTGGTAAACAAGTCCATATTTGGCTAAGACCGCTGATCTGGCTTGCTTCCGCATACGTTGGCCTCTAATATAGCAACACGTGGCTTTACTTGATTGGCTGTTCATATAGTATTTAGCCTGTGGGTTGGGTCTGCCCGGGCATTCGGAAGACTGTTTTCAAGGGATCTGAATAAACTGCTTTTGAAGAGCTTTTGCGAGTTGCGTCGTCCTTGCTGGTCGAGGGGGACGCGACAAGTGGTGGCCCGTACGGGGACCCAGAAAAGACTCAGAACTCCTGCAGTCAGGGGCAGTGCACTGGTAAGTTCCTGGGATAAATTGGGACAATAATGTTTAATGGAAATAGCGAACAAAAGGTAAAATTTCGCGGAGATAGCGAACGAAAGGTAAAGTTTCGCGGAGATAGTGAACAAAAGGTAAAGTTTCGCAGAGATAGTGAACAAACGGTAAAGTTTCGCGGAGATTGCGAACAAAGTGTAAAGTTTCGCGGGAAGTTGCGAACAGAAGGTAAATTTTCGTGGGGAAGCTGCGAACCGAAAGTAAATTTTTAATCATGGGATTGTCTGAGTCACATCCAATTTTTCTGGCTCTTCAGGAGCTACTTTTAGCTAGGAATTTGAAAATTAAGAAGTCTACCCTAGAGAGATTTTTGAATGAATGCGATTCCGTGGCTCCGTGGTTTGCGGTGTCCTGGAATCTTACGGTATTCTGCTGGGACAAGTTAGGCAGGGACTTGGATTTTGCTTGGGAACAAGGTACTCTAAAGCATCGAGTAAGACCGATTTGGAAGATGGTGAGGAGTTGTTTAGAAGATAAGAGATGCTGTAAAGCAATCAAGGAGGGAGAATCAGCCTTGGAACTGCTGCAAGGGGAAAGATCTGAGCAGGTAGACAGTGAAAAGGAAAGTAACAAAGATGAAAGATTTGAGCAGGCAGACAGTGAAAAGGGAGGCAAAAAGAAGGTTCTTCTCTATCCCGATCTTAGAGATTTTAGAGATTTTGAAGACTCAGAGGGCACGGATTCTGAAGGGGAGCTACACTCTCTAATAGAACAGTTGGAGAGGACTGCTATTAGAAAAAGGGAAAAGAAAAGGGTAAAAGAGAAAGACACGTTGGCGGCAGTTGGTGTAAGTGAAGCCGTTGCCGCGGCGCCTTCAGCCACGTTGGCGTCGGTCGGTGTAAGTAAAGCCGTTGCCGTGGCGCCTTCAACTCCCCTACCATATCCAGAAGCCATTCAGATAGATCAGCCTGTTCAGTCCCTGAAAGTAGGGAGATCTTTCTGCCTGGGGATGTGGACACAAGTAAGAACAGAATTACAGTTTGCCTATCCGGCATACCAAGACCCACAAGGGAACAGGTACGAGGAACCGCTTGATTTTAAAGTAGTTAAATCCCTTGCAGAGTCGGTTCGTACCTATGGTATTACCGCTTCTTTTACAATGGCTCAAATGGAAGCATTAAGCAGACATTGTATGACTCCGAGTGATTGGAGTGGCCTGGCCCACGCCTGCTTAAGTCCAGGGCAATACTTAGACTGGAAAGCTTTCTTGATTGAGTATGCCACTGAGCAAGCAGCCATTAATCAGAGAGATGGAAATCCAGCCTGGGATAGAGATATGCTGCTTGGGCAGGGGAGATTTGCCAACCAGCAGATAGGATATCCTATTCAGGTTTATGAGCAAATAAACAAGATAGCTATCAAGGCTTGGAGATCTCTTCCTAATAAAGGGGAGGTGAGTGGGAACTTAACTAAGATTCCACAGGGCCCCATGGAGCCCTTTTCAGACTTTGTGGCACGAATGGTGGAAGCAGCAGGGAAGATTTTTGGTGACCCTTATGCTGCCTTGCCACTAATAAAACAGTTGGTCTATGAGCAATGTACCAAAGAGTGTAGAGCTGCTATCACCCCTTACAAGAACAAAGGCCTAGAAGCCTGGATGAAAGTGTGTAGAGAACTTGGAGGGCCGTTAACTAATGCTGGTCTTGCTGCCGCAGTAGTACAGTTGACCAGAAAAGGTGGAGGAAGTTCAGGAGTTTGTTTTAAGTGCGGCAAGATGGGACACTTTAAAAGACAATGCCCCAGGGGAAGGAGTACAGAAAGTACAGGATGTGTACAACGCCCAAGGCGGCCGGGGTTATGCCCAAATGGTAAAAAAGGGAACCATTGGGCTAATGAATGCCATTCAGTGATAGACATCCATGGCCAGCCTTTAACTCAAGTTTATGGTGGCGCTCGTCCAAAAAACGGACAGCGGGGCCCACGACCTCAGGGCCCACAAATATATGGGGCAGTAGAGAATCAGGACAAAGAACAGAATCAAGAGAGATGGCCAACCCTCCGCCATCTGAGAGACCACGGAGAGCCACTGCAGGCTCAGCAGGATTGGACCTCTGCTCCACCACCAGACTCGTATTAACGCCCCAAATGGGGGTCCAGTTAATTGAAACAGATTTTAAAGGACCCCTTGAACCTGGTACGGTTGGTTTGCTGTTAGGGAGGTCATCATCAGCCTTGAGAGGACTTATTGTCCATCCTGGAGTTATAGATCCAGATTATACAGGAGTGGTTAAGATCATGGTAGCCTCCCCCCCATGGTATAACAGCTATCTCTCCTGGAGATAGAATTGCTCAGTTGATCATGTTGCCAAGCTTACATGATCGCTATGAGGCAAGGGATAGAGAGAGAGGAAAAGATGGTTTTGGGTCCACGGGCACGGATCTGACTTTTCTCTCCTTGGATTTGGACCAATGCCCCGTCTTGGAGTTAAAAGTTGATGGTAAAATGATCTTGGGACTTTTGGATACTGGGGCTGATAGGAGTATCATAGAAAAGAAAGACTGGCCTTCAGGTTGTCCTGTACAAGCCTCTTCTCAAACACTTCAAGGCCTGGGTTATGCTAAGACTCCAGATATGAGTGCAAGATTATTAAAGTGGCAGGACCAAGAAAACCACTCAGGAGAAATGCAGCCATATGTACTTGAGCTCCCTATCTCCCTTTGGGGAAGAGACCTTTTAAAGGATATGG
>CAJQZJ010030396.1:983-18373 GCA_907164525.1 Lophiomys imhausi | reverse complement strand
AGCCCTGCCCCAATCCCAACCCTGGGACCATTACCCTCTTTTTTTTTGGGGGGGGGGGGGCTAGGTAATACTTCTCCTGAAGCAAATTTGGCTTTCCGACAACATACAAATCGTTATCTTTCAATCCGGGTTAAAGAAGAAAAAATTGGTTTTAACAAAATCTGCTTTAGCTCTTTCAAGTTCATCATGTGAGCTAGCTTAATATTGCTGAATAACTCCACCTGATACCACAGGGAGGAAAATTGTTCAGACTAACTTCTCTACACTTCTAACTTGTACCATAATACACATGTGATACAATAAATGGTCATTTTTTTACATTAACTTCATTTAAATAGAGTGTTATGGAGCAATAGTAACCCATTTTTATAAAATGGTATCAGTTTTTTTAATGTTCTGCTTTTGAGCAGGTATGGAGTGGACTGATAGTGTCAATAGCACTTGGTAGAAGTGATTATATGTGACTTTTGAGGGTGAGTTTGTGCGTGTGTGTGTGTGTGTGTGTGTTTACAATGTTTATAAATGCAAGTGTATGTGCTTGTGTGGTTGTGTAAGTACATGTGCGTGTGTGAGTGTGTGTATGTGTGTTTGTGTATGTAGATATGTAGGTAGGGCAAAGGTAAATCTTAGATGTCCTTTTTTGTCTACATTTTTGTTCAGACAGTGTGTCTTATTGTCCCATGGACCACCAATTTAGCTAGGTTTGGCTGGCCAGCTAGCTCCAGGAATTCTCCTTTTTCTACCTCTTTGGAACTAGGGTTATAAGGGTGTGAGTGTTCTGGAGATTAAACTCAGATTCTTATCCTTTCAGAGTAAGCAGTTTACTGATTGAGCTACCTTCCTAGCCTGTTGAGTCTAAATGTCAATGAGAAATGCATCCCCATCTTGGTTTGCTTGGAGCATTAATTCTGGGTGAAGTCAGTTAACATATAGAAAGTTTCACCAGCTCAAGACCACACTGCTAACATTGCCCATGTTACATACTCTGATATTTTGTCCCAGATGAAGGAAAAGATGTAAGGCATTACTTCATGGTTCCTTCTCATCACCTTATCCTGCCAACACAGTACCTCATGACCTAATTAGCCACATAAAAGAAAGAGTATTCAAGCCAAAGTAAAGCACTATCTTTTAAGCAATATAGCTACTATCTTGGTTAGATCAGCAATGACTGCTTAGAAAAAGACCATCATGATCATACTCTGGACTCTTTGTTGTTTGTTGACTCTTGACACTATGTCAGAGAACAAGAGTTATGCAAGGTCATTGGATCTACACCTGAAAGTCCAACCCTTCCTCAAAACCACTTGTATGAGGTTCTTCTATAATTGTCCATGGCCTTGTGGTCTATAAGGGTGCTAAAATATATATAGCTCAGCAAAATTTACTGAAAAGAGATCTACCTATGCAAATATTAGGTATTCATTATTCACACTAGGTAATGATGTCCCAGTGTGGCTTTTTTGGTGTTAGCCTTGCTCTTGTCAGTAACCCTTCACATATGCCTGGCAAATAAACACAATAAACTCATTGGTTCCTCAAGGTGAATTGTTGTGGAATTGCACTTTAATTTGCCATTGGTACCCTATGAAGAAGGTAGATAGTAAGTTTTCCCAAGAAATGAAATCTTTCAATACCAGTTGATTCTTAAGTGAAGTCCTGACTTACAAAATTCATGAGATACAATAAAATGCACACATTTCATGCTATTAGGTTTTGATAAATTTGATTATGCAAATAATAAATGAAATACATAGTTTTCCTTCTGCTTATAATATAAAAAATTTATTGATGTATGAAAGAAAAAATATATACTATCCATGCACATCTTCAATATTCACTTTAAAATGACTGTATTGTTGTAAGGCAGCCTGAAGTCTTTTATAGGAATGAATGATCTTTTCCCAGGGCATACTTTGGAGTTATGATATGGAACATCATAATATGATCCCTGTAGTAATATATTTTCCAACAATTCTGTCCTAGTGTCAGAAAGTCTTTATCTGACCCATTGGTTATCATAAAGTACCCTCTTTATAAAAAGTTTAATGCACTGAAGAAACTCTGACAAATGCAATGTAGATTCTACATTAAATACTGACAAGCAAGATATAGGCATGAAAATCCTCTGTAGTCTCCTTGGAGAACACCCCAGGAGAAGAGGTAAACAATACTGTTTATGAATAAGGGAGAGAAGAAATTCCAAGTTTGGGGAAAGGGTGGTTGAGAAAAGTACACCTCAGTAGTGATTTAATATTACTCAACAGGAGACTTAGCATTGGGGAACACTTAGACAATACTGAAATAATAAGGATAAAATTGAAAAAAATTGTGGTGGTTTCACTTTTTAATCATAATATCTTAAGTATCAGCTCTATATATACTTAGTTTTGTGACTATTCAAAAATTCAGATATGGACAATTACTTTAGAATATATGTTATATTCTTACTAATAATATTTCATTATATTTTATTGTATGCCACAATTTATTAAACATATTTGCGTGTTGAGAAAGAGATAATATGGTAACCCCTACATAACTTCAGTTAAGGAATCTGGAAGAACTTATTACCAAATTATATACTACATTAAATTGGAAAGATCACCCTCAAACTCTATGCCATTTGACAATTTTAAATTACCTTTGAAAGCTATTCCTTATTTCAATTGCCAATGTATATTTATAAAGCTTAAAGCATATTGTTCAGTTTTTAGGTACAGCTTATACATTTTTTTTCTCCTCACAAATTCAAATTTAAAGGGTCATCATAACAAACTCCAAATTGACCACATTGAATTTAGAACTTAGAATTGTTGAAGTTAAAGGGGGGTGGTTGTCTTGTCTTAGAAACCTTTTAATTGCACAAGTATTTTACTTTTTTAATGGAAAGATATCTTGCAGAAGAAATGAAATGAAAGTTAGATTATAGATTAAATAGAATTAGTTAAAGTAAGATAATTGTGAAGCTACTTCTCTAGTTACTTGTTACTTGTCTAGTTACTTGTTTCTGATTAATATACAGAACATTTCTCAAAAGGGTTCAACATAAAATTCACATCTCCAAGGATGAAACCATTTGTTAACTTGGCCCCACATCAGGAAATAGCTGAGAAAGTATTTGGAATATTTATTTCCATGTGAAGTTTAAATAGTTATTTCTATGTCTTTTTCATTTTGATTGGCTATGTACTTTGGGCAAGTGATTCTGAGTTTCAGTTGCCTCATCAGAAATGTGAGATTTATTTTTGACTACCTGAAGTCAAGGAGTCAGAGGAGATGCACTCTTGAGGTCCCTTCCCAATTTAAGGCTAAAATTGTAATCTTTCCTTGTTGGTTACCATTTTTCCTCCATGAACCTTTCATTCATGAATTTATTTAAGCCCTTTTATACTTGATTTATATTTTAGACTTCAGGGTAATGAATTCTGCTGAAATTCTAATTCCCTTTCCTTTAAAACTCAGTCCCTAAAACACTGGAGTACTCTAGAATAGGGCTAGTCTTGGAGGACTTGTTCCAATCTGCCTGTTCCTTAGTGCCAATTTATCCCAGGCTGATCTGAGCACTAGAATTGCAAAAGAAGAGCTGAGGTAAAGTGAGAAATAAATCTAAGCCTTGTCTTGGTTTCTTTCCTAAATCATCTACAGTTATAACCCATGAAGCATTTTCTTTGTGAATTTGAAATTAAATCCTCTGATACTTAGTTTAATAAAAATTAACTTATTTAATTTAATATGTATTTATCATTATCAGATAACTTGTATAACTTGGGGATGGATATTTGTTATGATTACTTATTACATTATAAGTTTTTACAGTCATCACAAAAGAAATAACAATAGTATTATATAATACAAGAGAGTCAGACCTAAACCAATTAGACGAAGATGTACATTCATCTTCTAAGAAAATGGAACTTGGCCACAGCCAATATTAATTATGGGAACAACCATCCAAGCTGCATTTCTTATTTCAGTGACATGGTCTGACTCTGACTCTGAATGTTTTGCCAATATTGTTTTATAAAACAAAAAAAAAATGTTTTCAATCATATGATAGATGCTTTCCCTCATTTATATTAGTTTTTTTTAATTTCATACATATATTGACCATGTTCATGTATCCTCCATCTCGACTCAGATTCAACCCTTTTCCATATCTACCTAACATTTTGGTTTTGCTCTTGAAAAAAAAAATCCATGAAGTCTAATTAGTGCTGCCCATGTAGTGTTGTATGTATAGCTTTTCAATGGAGCATGGTTGACCTACTAGGAGACACATCATTACAAAGACAGACTCTCCCTCTTCTAGAACTTATCTATTACCAATAGCTCCTTAACTAGGGATGGTACTTCATGAGCACCTCTCTACTTTGGGTTGGCATTATGTTCAGCTTGAGAGATGCAGCTTTTGTGCATGACTTCACAACTTTTGTAAGTTCATGGGAAACTAAGCTGTTGTCTTTGGAAAACACTGTTTCCTTGTAGACAGCCAAATACATAGATTTTCTGAGAAATGCGATTTCAATTTTGCCTTTATAAATACCCAAACGTAGAGATCCAAGATGGTGCCATCCATAAAGCATGGTATCTGAGCAGTGGGTGAAAGAGATTAGTCACTGTGGAGTGAAAGTGAGGTTCCACAGCTGACTGTGAAACCCAGACAGTGTCTGAATTTCCAGGGTTAAGATTGAGACTCATCACCATTTGAAACAGTTCACACAGGCCTTAGAAACACCACCCTGAGATCAGCCAGCTCAGTCACCCATCTGCATAGGAGTGCTGACCAGAGCAGATCTAGCCCATGAGTGGATCCAGCCCACGGCTCCAGCCACAGATCAGTGGCCCTGCCTGTCTGTCTAATATCCAGCTTCCATGCAGACCTGCGCACCCAACAAGGAAAAACAACCAGACCACAAGAGCAAAGGTAAGTAAGATTTTCTTTCCAGAGTTCCCAACATGGTGGTGCATTATGAACTTTAGTGAGTGGCAGAGTTTAGCAATTGGGTTTTATTATTATTTTTACTATACTTAATTTATACACTCTAATTTATATTGTTATACTTAATACCTCTACCTCCCTTCTACCTATTGTACCTCCCAAACTCCCAACACTAGGTGGGAGAGAAAGAAGGTTAGAGGGAGAAGGGACATAGTTCTCTTTGAGCTACTTCCTTCTGATTAGGGTCTGTGGGTTCTTTGGGGGTAATACCAGTCTCAGTACAAGTCCAGCAAACCAGGAGACAGCAGCAGAAAGAACAAGCAGCAGTTTGGGGAAGCATCAGCAGTCAGAAGAGCAGCAGCCTTTTTCTTCTTTGTAGCCCCTTTTCTACAACTTCTTTGTAGAGCCCTTTTTCTACTTCTTTCTAGAACTTTTTCTCCTACTTCTTTGTAGAGCCTCCATCTCCTCAGGAGTCTGGATTTTTATTCCTCTCTCCCAAGTGCTCAGAGTAAAACCTGCTCAGCTGGTTAAGCCATGCCCTGCTAGCTCTTAATACTTTACACTTGTGTCATAAGCAGACTCACACCGTGGAGTAAGCATTCCAACAATTGGTTTTAATAAATTAACACCATAACTGAGACCAAACCCAGCCCCACCAAAGCAATCAGGATCTGAGACTGAATGCAAACAGAGCCAGTGACAGTGTGTTCCCCACAAGCCCTGGGGTGGGTCACTCACCCAAACACCAGACCCTTTGAAGCAGTCATTAACAAGCATACTGACACTGGCGCTTGTCTTGGGTGGAGCTCCCTGCCTTTAGAGTCTGCCTAGCTGATGAACCAGAATGACTGTATCAGGGAGGGGAGAACACAGACCCAACCACAGCTCAACCTGCCTTTCTGAGGAGACTAGCCAGCTCTCAGATCCTCACAGGATAGCCCCCTCCCCACTCCAATACCCTGTATATAGGTCCAATTGGGTCACAACCAGTTGAGGAGAGTGGCAATCACTCTCTGAGAACTAGTCTATTACAGGAACCTACCCACCATCCAGAAGTGGATACCAGGATCTTAAGATTACCGAGCCCCAATGAAATGTGATGTTTCAGCCTTTTACTACTAATTGTCATAAACTGTTTAGGATAACTAAGAAATGCAGACTAATAGTTATGCAAGCCGGTCATTTTGTTAGGTACTATGACAGCCTATTATAGTTATTTTCTAAGCTAATCAGAAATAAAGCTGCTAAGAGACATGCAACATCTGCTTACCCTAATATAAGAGATAGAAAGGGCCTCTTCAAAAACCTCAAGTGATCTGCAGAATATGGCTTTCAAAGATGTTTTCGTAACTTTATATTTTTTTATATCGAGACATATCAACTCCTGACAGCACCTCCTATTCTCCTCCAAGTAGAAGATGAGCATCGAAGATTCTCCAGTGGGAGATGATTGAATTAGTCGCAAGCCTATCTCTTGGTAGGAAAAGCCCCTTGCTCCAACTGTAGACAGAATGCTGTCCAAAAAGGACAAAACCTGGAAGCAGGTAAGTCGACAGCCTAGCTCTGCCAAGACAGGGTAGGCAAGTCCTTCATAACCCCTGCTCTACAATCAATGTCTGTCAGAGTAACGGGGCCAAACGACTGAAGATCGATGCTGTAATGTGTGGAAAGAAAATGGGAACTGTCCAGACAGCCACTGGTATGTCTTTTCTTAGTTTTGGAAGCTGCAGGCCCTGTACTTCCTATAAAATCAGATATATATCCCTCTCAGGTCTCTGAGGTGGTTGAAGAACAGATAGCTAGAGTCTCATAATTAAATTTTGAGTTGTTTAGGAGTCAAGAGAGTGTTATAGATCTAAGAAGATGCTTTTAAAAGTGTGTTGCAAGTTAGTGTGAATGTTGAGTTAGATATAGAACTTTAAACTCATGGAGATGGTTAGATAGTAGAATGTTAAAGTCAGGTGCCAAATACATATGGACTGGACATTGGGAATGTACGCTAAGCCATATAACCCTCACAACTGTGGCCTAATTACCTCTGTTGTTTTGTATTGTATTTATTATTATAAGAGAAAGAGCCATTTGTTGGACTGAAAGGGGAAACTGTAGGGGGAAATAAGATATACCTTAAACTTAAAAAAATGGGAATAGGATGGGGGGTTGAGGGTGGGAGGGTGGGACTGGAGGTGGGAATAGGTAGGGGACTGCGATTGAGATGTAACTTGAAGAAATAAAAAATAAAGGAAAAAAATAAAACAAAACAAAACAAACAAACAAACAAAAAAGATTACCCAACCCCCAGAGCAGGGTTTTTTTACTGACCACCAAGGCCAACTGGCATCAGAAACAACCACATAGCACCAGGGTCAACCAGATGACTAAAGGCCATAGCAAGAACACAATCAAAAAAAAAAAAAAAAAAAGAAAGAAAGAAAAAGAAAAAGAAAACAAAGCAATTTAACATCTCCACAACCTAGCTATAATGCAACAGAAAACCCTGGAAATCCTAACACAAATAAAACAAAGAAAAATGACCTTAATCCTATGCTTATATCAATAATAGAATGCTTAAAGGAGGAAATCAAATACCTCAGAGAGGAACAACAAAATACTCCAAAAGAGGTGATGGAAATGAATAAGCGCTTAAAGGAATGGAAAATTTGAAAAGGGAAGTTGAAGCAATAAATAAAGGGAAAGATGAGACATCCATGGAAATGGAAAACCTTAGGAAAAGAAAAGGAACTACAGACACAACAACACCAACAGAATACAGAGATGAAAGAAAGGATCTCAGGCATAGAGGATAAAACTGAAGAAATTGATACATCTGTCAGAGAAAATGTAAAATCCAAAAAAGTCCTGACACAAAACCTTCAGAAAATCAAGGACACTATGAAAAGATGAAATCTCAGAATAATAGGAATAAAAGAAAGAGAAGACTCCCAGCTCCAAGGACCTGCAAATATCTTCAAGAAAATCATTGAAGAGAATTTCCCAATTCTAAAGACAGAGATGCCTATAATTGTACAAGAGGCCTACAGAACTCCAAATAGATTAGATCAGAAAAGAAAAGCCTCCTG
This sequence comes from Lophiomys imhausi, assembly GCA_907164525.1. NCBI lineage: Eukaryota > Metazoa > Chordata > Mammalia > Rodentia > Muridae > Lophiomys > Lophiomys imhausi. Next base: position 10,351 of record CAJQZJ010030396.1, on the reverse strand, counting down.
ACACATAATAATCAAAACACTAAATATACAGAACATAGCTCAGCCATCAGAAACAACAAAATCATGCAATTTGCAGCCAAATGGATGGAAATAGAGAAGCTCATCCTGAGTGAGCTAACCCAGACTCAGAAGGATGCACATGGCATCTATTCACTTATAATCGGATTTTAGCCATATGATACAAGTATGGCACCAAAGGGAACAGGAACATAGACTCTGTTACCTGTCAATGAGACACTTTGCCCTAGTGTGGCTGCCTTGTAGGCCCCAGTGTATGAGGAAGCTCTTAGCTCTCATATGACTGCTGAACTGGGTTGGGGACTGATATGTAGGGACACTCCACTCTGGAGGAGTTGGATGGAAGGGATGGGGGTAGACTGTGGGAGGGCGGGACTGGGAGGGGTTGAAAGAGGGTACTGTGATGGAGATGTAACCTGAAGTAATAAATAAACATTAAAATTAAAACAAAAAAGCAAATACAACCCATTCAGTCCATTAAAGGAAAGAAAGAAAGAAAGAAAGAAAATACTAAAAAGCTGCTTGGAAAAAGTAACATATAATGGCAAACCTATTAGAATCACACCTGACTTTTCATTAGAGACACTAAAAGCCAGAAGGGCCTGGACAGATATCTTGCAGACCCTAAAAAACACAAATGCCAGGACACACTACTATTTTCAGCAAAATTGTCACTCCACACAGATGGAGAAAACAAGATATTCCATGACAAAGCTAAATTCAAACAATGTCTATGCACAAATCCAGCTCTACAGAAGATGTTAGAAGCAAAACTCCAACCCAAAGACATTAACTAAACACAAGAAACCACGGGAAGCAAATAACAAACAGCAGCAAAACCAAAAGAAGAGAAGTTCACTCACACATTACTTCCACCAACATCAAGATGGCAAAAAGTAACAATCACTGGTCATTAATATCACTCAACATCAATGGCCTAAATTCTCCAATAAAAAGACACAGGGTAGTAGAGTAGATTTGAAAACAAAATCCCACATTCTGCTCCAAACAAGAAACATACCTCAGCAAAAAAAGATAGGCATCATCTCCAAGTAAAGGGCTGGGAAAAGATATACGAAGCAAATAGACCCAAGAAGCAAGGTGGAGTATCCATTCTAGTATCCAATAAATTAGACTTTCAACCAAAGTTAATCAAATGAGATGGGGAAGGATACTACATACTCATCAAAGTAAAAATCCACCAAAATGACATCTCAATACTGCACATCTATGCCCCAAATGCAAGGGCATCCACATTTGTTAAAGAAACACCACTAATGCTCAAATCCCACATTGAACCCCACACATTATTAGTGGGATACTTCACCACACCACACCACTCTCACCACTGGACAGATCAATGATACAGAAACCAAACAGAGAAATAAGGAACCTGACAGACACCATGAATCAAATGGAATCAACTGATTTCTACAGAACATTTCTCCCAAAAGCAAAAGAATATACTTTCTTCTCAACACCTCTTGGAACCTTCTCCAAAATCACCCATATAGTAGGTCACAAAGCAAGCCTCAACAGATACAGGAAAATTGAAATTACCCCTTGTAATTTATCAGACCATCATGGAATAAAGCTAGACTTCAACAATAACAAAAACAATAGAAACCCTGTAAACACATGGAAACTGAACAACTCTCTACTCAATGACCACTTAGAATTCAATGAAAATGAAGACACAACATACCCAAACTTATGGGATACATTGAAAGCAGTGCTAAGAGGCAAGTTTATAGCACTAAGTGCCTTCAAAAAGAAATTGGAGAGTTTCCATACTAGCAACCTAAAAGCACACCAGAAAGAGCTAGAACAAAAAGAAACAAACACTCCCAAGTGGAGCAGATGGTAGGAAATTATCAAACTCAGGGCTGAGATCAACAACTTATAAACAAAAGAACAATACAAAGAATTGACAAAACCTAGAGTTGATTCTTTGAGAAAATCAACAAAATCCTAACTAACAAAGGCAGGGGGAAAATACCCAAATCAACAAAATCAGAAATTAAAAGGGTGAAATAACAACAGACATTGAGGAAATTCAAATAATCAATCATTAGGTCCTACTTCAAAAACTTGTACTTCACAAAATTGGAAAACCTAAAAGAAATGGACAATTTTCTTGATAGAGTCCACCTACCAAGGTTAAATCAAGAACACATACACAAATTAAACAGTTCTATAACACTTAAAGAAATAGAAGAAGTCATTAGAAGTCTTTCAAGAACAACAACAACAACAACAAAAGCAAGCCCAAGGCCAAAAGGTTTCAGCTCAGAATTCTACCAGACCTTCAAAGACCAATATTCTTCAAACTCTTCCAAAATAAAGAAACAGAAGAAACACTGCCAAACTCATTCTCTGAGGCCACAGTCACACTGATACCTTAATCACACAAAGACCCAACAGAGAAAGAAAATTTCAGATCAATTACCCTTATGAACATGGATGAAAAAAAAATACTTGCAAACCATATGGATGATCACATCAAAAGTATCATACCCCAAGATCAAGTAGGCTTCATCTCAGGCATGTAGGCATGGTTCATCATATGAAAACCATTAATGTAATCCAACACATAAGCATCCTGAATGAAAAACAAGACATGATCATCTCAATGGATGCTTAAAAAGCATTTGATAAAATCTAGCACCCCTTCCTATTAAAAGTCTTGGGGATATCAGACATACAAGGACCATACTTAAACATAATAAAGGCAATTTACAACAAACCAATAGCCAACATCAAACTAAATGGAGAGAAACTTAAAGCATTTCTTCTAAAATCAGGGACAAGGCAAGGCTGCCCTCTCTGTCCATATCTCTTAAACATAGTACTTGAAGTTTTAGCTAGAGCAATAAGACAACTAAAGGAGATCAAGGGGATACAAATTGGAAAGGAGGAAGTCAAAGTACCCCTGTTTGCATATGATATAATAGTATACATGAGTGACCGCAAAAACTCCACCAGAGAACTCCTAAAGCTGATAAACTCCTTTAGCAAGGTGGCTCGATACAAAAATCAATTAAAAAAATCAGTAGCCCTTCTTTACACAAAAGATAAATGGGCTGAGAAATAAGTGAATCAATACCCTTCACAATAGCCACAAATAATATAAAATACCTGGGGGTAACTCTCACCAAGCATGTGAAAGACCTGTATGACAAGAACTTCAAGTTCCTGAAGAAAGAAATTGAAGAAGATATCAGAAGATGGAAAGATCTCGCTTGCTCATGGATAGGTAGGATCAACATAGTAAAAATGGCCATTTTACCAAAAGCAATATACAGATTCAATGCAATTCCTATGAAAATACCAACACAATTCTTTACATATCTGGAAAAAACAATTCTCAACTTCATATGGAATAACAAAAACCCAGAATAGCTAAATAAATCATGTGCAATAACAGAACATCTGGAGGTATCACCATCCTGGTTTTCAAACTGTACTACAGAGCAATAGTAATAAAAACAGCATGGTACTGGCCTGGAAACAGACGGGTTGATGAATGAAATCTAACAGAAGATCCATAAGTAAACCCACACACCTATGGTCACTTAATTTTTGACAAAGAAGCCAAAACTATACAATGGAAAAAGGACAGCATCTTCAATAAATGGTACTGGTCTAACTGGATGTCAACTTGTAGAAGAATACAAATAGATCCATACTTATCATCCTGTACAAAACTTAAGTCTAAGTGGATCAAAGACCTCAATATAAACCCAGACACACTATCATTAATAGAAGAGAACTGGGGAAAAGCCTGGAACTCATTGGCTTGAGTAGCAACTTCCTGAGCAGAACACCAATAGCTCAGGTGCTAAAACAATCAAGAAATGGGACCTTATGAAATTGAAAAGCTTCTGTAAGGGAAAAGACACTGTCTTTGGAACAAAACAGCAGCCTACAGACTGGGAAAACATCCTCACCAACCCAACATCCAACAGAGGGCTAATATCCACAATATATAAAGAACTGAAAAAATTAAACACCAAAAAAAATCAAATAATCCCATTAAAAAATGGGGTACAGTGCTAAACCAAGAATTCACAGAAGAGGATCTCTAAAGACTGAGAGACACTTGAAGAAATGCTCAACATCTTTGGTCATCAGGGAAATGCAACTTAAAACAACTCTGAGATTCCATCTCACACCCATCAGAATGGCTAAGATAAAAAACTCAAATGATAGCTCATGCTGGCAAGGATGTGGAGAAAGAGGGACACTCCCCCATTGCTGGTGGGACTGCAAACTTTTGCAACCACTTTGGAATAAATCTGGAGATATCTTAGAAAATTGGAAATAGTTTTACCTCAAGACCCAGCCATATCCCTGCTGGGCATGTATCCAAAAGATTCTACACAAAACCACAAGGACAATGCCTCAACAGTATTCAGAGCAGCTTTATTTTTAATAGCAAGAAACTGGAAACAATTCAGATGTCCTTCAACTGAAGAATGGATAAAAAAAAAACCTATGGTAAAGTTATACAATGGTATACTACATAGCTATCAGAAATAAGGAAATCATGCAATTTGAAACCAAATGGATGAATCTAGAAGAGCTCATCCTAAGTGAGCTCACTCAGTCCAAGAAAGATAAACATGTTAGCTATTCTCTTATAAGTGGATATTAACCATATACACAGGACAACTATCAGAATGAAACAGATTGGAACCTAGAATAACTATCCTAGGAAAAACTCCACCCAACAGTGAGTAAAAACAATGAGATCTGTTTAATCTGTTAACCTGATCTTGATTTAGCTTCGGTAGGTGGAATCTATCAAGAAAATTGTCCATTTCACTTAAGTTTTCAAATTTGGTGGAGTATAGATTTTTTAAAGTAGGACCCAAATATTGTCTGGATTTCCTCAATGTCTGTTGTTATTTCTCCCTTTTCATTTCTGATTTTGTTGATGTGGGTTTTTCCCTCTGCTTTTTAGTTAATTTGGCTAAGGGGCTGTCTATTTTGTTGATTTTTTCTCGTAGAACCAGCTCTTGGTTTCATTGATTCTTTGTATAGTTCTTTTTGTTTCTAAGTTGTTAATTTCAGCCCTAAGTTTGGTGATTTCATGCCTTCTGCTCCTCTTGGAAGTGTTTGCTTCTTTTTTCCCAATTCACCTAGCTTAGCTGTTAATTCGCTAATATGAGCTGTCACAATTTTCTTTTTGAAGGCACTTAGTGCTATGAACTTTCCTTGTATCTCAGCTTTCATTGTGTCCCATAGGTTTGGGTATGTTGTGCCTTCATTTTCGTTGGATGTTAAGAAGTCATTGATTTCCATCTTTATTTCTACCCACAAATCCAGCCCTACAGAAGATCCTAGAAGGAAAATTCCAACACAGAGAAGATAACTTCACCCAAGAAAACAAAGGAAACAGAAACCTCCACAGCAACGAAACCAAAAGAAACACAGAAGCACCACCTATACCAAAATAATGGGAAATAACTACCTCTGGTACTAATATCCATCAACATCAATGGATTCAACTCCCTAATAAAAAGACACAGGCTTACATATTGGATTGGTAAACAAGACCCATCTTTTTTTTTGTTTGTTTGTTTTGTTTTTTTATTAAATACTTTATTTTTTTTCTTCAAGTTACATCTCAGTCACAAACCCTTCCCTATTCCCCCTTCCTGTCCCACCCTTCCACCCTCTTCCCCCCAACAGCTTCCCCTTTCAGTCCAACAAATGGTTCCTTCTCTTATAACAGTAAATACTATACAAAACAGCAGAAATAAATATGCCACATTTATGAGAGTTAAATGGCCCAGTATACCTTCCCAATGTCCAGTTCATACATATTTGGCCCCTGACTTTAACATTCTACCGTCTAACCATCTCCATGAGTTTAAAGTTCTATAACTGACTTAGCTTTCATACTAACGTGCATCACTATTATAACCATCTTCTTAGATCTAGAATGCCCTCTTCATTCCTAAACAACTCAAAATTTAACTATGAGACTCTAGCTGTCTATTCTTCAACCACCTCAAAGACCTGAGAGGGATAAATATATCTGATTATATAGGCAGTGCAGGGCCTGCAGCTTCCAATACTAAGAAATGACAAACCAGTGATTGTCTGGACAGTTTCCATTTTCTCTCCATACATTCCAGCATCAGTCTTCAGCCTTTTGGTCCTGTTTCTCTGACAGACATTTATTGTAGAGTAGGGATTATGAAGGACTTACCTACCCTGTCTTGGCAGAGTTAGGCTGTCGACTTCCCTGCTACCAAGTTTTGTCCTTTTTGGACAGCAGTCTGTCTGCAGTTGGAGCAAGGGGTTTTTTCATGCCAAGAGATAGGCTTGCCACTAATTCAACCATCTCACACTGGAGATTCTTTGATGCTTATCTTCTACTTGGAGTAGAATAGGGGGTGCTGTCAGAAGGTGATATGTCTCGATATAAAAAAAAATCTTAATTTAAGACAACATCTTTGAATGCCATATTCTGCAGATCTCTTGGGGTTTTTGAAGATGCCCTATCCATCTCTTGTATTTAGATAAGCAAATGTTGCTTGTCTCAACAACTTGATTACTGAGTAGCTTAGAGAATATCTGTGATAGACTGTCATAGTAGCTAACAAAGTGACATGCTTGCATGACTAGGAGTTTGTTTTTCTTAACTATCCTAAACAGTTCAAGACGGTTGGTATCAAGAGGCCAGAGCTTCACATTTCATTTTTAAGTATCTCTAGGTATGATACCATTAGGAAGCGTTACCTTTAATTTTGTATCAATATACAAAGATCTATTCAAATGTGGCTAAATATACTCTTAATTTTGTATCAATATACAAAGATCAATGCCTATGTAGCCCAATACAATCTTAATATTATGTCCATATACAAGGGTCAATACCATTGTGGCCAACTATAATCTTAATTTTGTATCAATATACAAAGGTCAATACCGATGTAGTCCAGTACAATCTTATTTTTGCACAATAAACAATGGTCAATACCACTTTAGCCAAATATACTACTAATTTTGTATCAATATACAAAGGTATAAGGGCATATTCAATATCTGTCCCTTCTTCTTGGTCCTTCCTGTGCTATGTCTATGTCTCATTTTTCTCAAGTCCGTGCACTCCAACATAGGAGAGAAAGAAGGATACAGAAAAGGGAAAGAAGGAATACCCTGGGTCTAACCTCCAAAACCCATTAAACAGGACCATTTAACAACTTGTAATCACTTCCCCTAAATAACAGAGTTTTCAGTTATCCTTCAAATAACCAAAAGGGGGGACGGAGAAATACCCTCCCCACCCTCTGGGCATGGGACGTCGCACTCTTAAAATGACTTCAAGCTGATTTGGGTCGTACTAAACCTGTTTGGGGCCCGAACCAAAATGGAAAAATGGTTAAAAATGTTAGTACAATCCTTTTATGTTCAGTCCTTCTGTTCTCAGCTGTTTAGATGTCCTAAGGATTTTGTAGGCAGATGCTGATCTTCCAGGCTTTACTGAGGTTCTGGCTGGGGCACTGTGTAGAGCTCAATGGTCTTAGCGATATTGAGTTGTTGTGGTTGTAGGCTTTTGATGGAGACAGCTATTGAGGGAGTCTGTCAGGCTGAATAAACTGGGTCACTCGTCTTCTTTGGTGTCTGATTCTGTTTTCTGCTGAGGTTTCCGTTGTCCAGTTGTCCCTGGGTTCCTTGAATGGATGCTTTGATTCTCCTGGAAAGATAAGAACAGAGCCCTGCCCTAATCCTAACTCTGGGACAATTACCCTCTTTTTTTTGGAGGGGGGGGGCTAGGTAATATTTCTCCTGAAGCAAATTTGGTTTTTTGACAATATATGAAGTGTTATCTTTCAATCTGGGTTAAAGAAGAAATTATTTTGTTATTTTGGAGCTAAACCAGCTTTAGTGTATATATTTTGAGATCTCAAAGGACAATTTGTTTGTATTGAGTAGGCCTTTTGTAAGTAGCTTTTAAACTTAGGTCTTTCCAAATCCTATGTGTGTGTCTCTGCATTCTAATTATTGGGATCAGAGACCTGTGGTTCTCATCTGAAGGGATTAAAGATGTGTTCCACCACTCCTGGATCAAAGTTTTTCTCTATTTAGAGTTTGTTTTGTATCAGGCTGACCTTGAGCTCTGAGATCTGCCTGTTTCTGTCTCTAGTGTGTTGGGGTTAAGGGTGTACTCTTCTTGAATGATGGGATTAAGGGTGTGCACCCTCACCACCCTGTTCCCTGTAACTCTAGAATTTATAAGAACACTAACTCTATGGTGCTCCTCCCGTCTCTGCTGAAGTTAAAGGCATGGGTTAACACCACATTTCTCATGTATTTTACCTTAGCTCTACATTTTTTTGACACTTGGAGGTTTATAAAGCCACGTAGAACGGCTGTATGCTTTATTTTATTTACAGTGTTTTAACATTGTTACCTGCTTTTTTTAATTAATAAATTTATTTGTTTGTTGCTTCAGGTTACATCCTTATGATATTGCCCTCTTTTCCCGCTTCCCAGCCCCACCCTCCCATGCTCTACCCCCTGACCCTTCCGTCTTGTTCCTCTGGGGTGGAGTGTCCCTGCCTAACAGTCTCTCACCACAGATCAGGAGTCATATGAGGGCCAAGAGCCTCTTCATTCACCGGGGGCCTACAAGGCAGTACTGCCAGTGAATGGTGTCTCATTGCTACTGGGGGAATACTAAAAAAAAGACAAACAAACACACAAAACCACAAAAACAAAGAATATCAACAAAAAAAGAGAGGAAAAAGAGAAGGGAAAAGGAAAAAGAAAAAAGAAAAAAAGAAGGAAAAAGAAAAAGATAAAAAAAAATTATGTCCTTGTTCCTTTTGGTGTGTTGGTTGCAGTACAGATATCCTGTACGATATAGTTAAAATCCTACTATAAGTGAATAGATGCCATGTGCATCCTTCTGAGACTGGGTTAGGTCACTCAGGATGAGCTCCTCTAGATCCATCCATTTGGTTGCAAATTGCATGATTTCATTGTTTCTGATAGCTGAGTAATATTCCATTGTATAGATATACCACAATTTTTTAATCCATTCTTCAGTTGAGGGACATCTGGGTTGTTTCCAATTTCTAGCTATTACAAATAAGGCTGTTATGAACATAGATGAGGAGACTTCCCTATGTCTCCGTGAGAGGTCCTTTGGGTGTATACCCAGAAGTGGTATGGCTGGGTCCTGAGGCAAGGTTATTCCTAGATTTCTAAGATATCGCCAGACAGACCTCCATAGTGGTTGCAAAAGCCTGCACTCCCACCAGCAATGGAGTAGGGTTCCCCTTTCTCCACACCCTCGCCAGCATGCGCTATCATTTGAGCTCTTTATCTTA
>CAJQZJ010030395.1:0-13846 GCA_907164525.1 Lophiomys imhausi | reverse complement strand
TTTTTTTATTAACTTCAATTGGAAGTCTATTTTGTTTGATATTAGGGTGGCTACTCCAGCTTGTTTCCTGGGTCTATTTGCTTGGAAAACCTTTTCCCAGCCCTTTACTCTGAGATACTGTTTATCTTCAATAGTGAGGTGTGTTTCTTGTATACAGCAAAAAGATGGGTCTTGTTTACGGATCCAGTCTGTAAGTCTGTGTCTTTTTATTGGCGAGTTGAGTCCATTGATGTTGATGGATATTAGTGACCAGGGGTTGTTATTTCCCATTATTTTGGTATAGCTGGCTGTCTTGTGTTTCTCTTTTGTTTAGTTGCTGTGGAGGTTTCTATTTCCTCTGTTTTCTTGGGTGTAGTTATCTTCTCTGTGTTGGAATTTTCCTTCTAGGATCTTCTGTAGGGCTGGGTTTGTGAGGAGATATTGTTTGAATTTGATTTTGTCATGGAATATCTTGTTTTGTCCTTCTATATTGATAGAGAGTTTTGCTGGGTATAGTAGTCTGGCTGGGCACCTATGTTCTCTCAGGGCTTGTAGGACATCCGTCCAGGCCCTTCTAGCTTTTAAAGTTTCTGAGGAGAAGTCAGGTGTGATTCTGATGGGTCTGCCATTGTATGTGACTTGGCATTTTTCTCTTACAGCTTTTAATATCCTTTCTTTGTTCTCTACATTTGGAGTTTCTATTATTATGTGGCGAGAGGAGTTTCTTTTCTGATCTAATCTGTTTGGTGTTCTGTAAGCCTCTTGGATTTTTACTGGCATCTCTTTCTTTAGGTTTGGGAAGTTTTCTTCTATGATTTTGTTGAATATATTTCCTGGACCATGGAGTCGGGCATCTTCTCTTTCCTCTATGCCTATAATTCTTAGGTTCCATCTTTTCATTGAGTCCTTGATTTCTTGGATGTTGTGGGTGAGAGATTTTTTAGCTTTCTCATTTTCTTTGGATGTTGTACTGATTTCTTCCATCAAATCTTCCATGCCTGAGATCCTGTCTTCCATCTCTTGCATCCTATTTTTCATACTCACATCAGTAGTTCCTGTTCTCTTCTCTTGATTCTCCATTTCCTCTTTTAACTCTGACTGTGTTTTCTTTATTGTTTCCATTTCTATTTTCATGTCTTGAATGGTATTGTTTGTTTTGTACATTTCCTTCTCCAGTTTGCTTGTTTTTGCCTGGAGATCTTTCATTGCTTTGTCCTTTTCCTGTTCAAGCTGGGTCACCTTGGCTTGGAGCTCTTTAATGGTGTTATTCATTGTTTTGACCTGTAAAATTGTGACTTCTTTGAATTCCTTCATAGTTTTAAATTCTTCTTGAAGGGACTCTATAACTTTCCATAATGTAGAATTGTCATCGTTTTCATGTGTTTCAGTTGTGGTGAGGTGGTTTGGGCTGGACGGAATAGCATTGCCTTCTTTTGTTGGAGACATTTCGCTCTGTTTTTTTTTTGGGGGGGGGGTCTGGGGCCTCTGGCCATGTGGAACTTTTTTTTGCTGTCTTCTGGACTTGGGTCCAAAGGGGGCGCTTTGGTGTAGGAGTAGCGTTGCCTTACTCCACCCCTATAAGGTGAGTCATTCAGCCCCGCCTCCCAGGTGGAGACCTAACTAATCCAGGTGGCGGAGTTGTGTACAAGTAAACTCTGGTTCCCCGCCGGAAAGGCCCGTACTAGTACAAAAGTCCGATATACGACAGTTTCAAATATCTCGCAGTTTGCCCGGGGTTGGTTCCTGTAGCGGATAAATCTGCAGTTCAGCTCCAGTAGCCTTGCCGCTCCCATGGCTTGGAAACTGGCCAATGACATCACAGACTGTGATCTGCGGTCTGAAGGCACTTTGCAGTGGAGCTCTGCTCACTTCCAAGGGTCACAACCTTTCACCAGATAATTGGATCGTCTGTGTGAGACCTGGGAGTGCCCAGCAGGGTGGGGATTATCTATGTGTGGGTTCTAAATCTGCCGGCTGGGTATTAGGTTGGAACTTACCGGGGGTCTCTCCTGTTGGGGGATGGGTTATCCTGATTCCCGGGTCCAGAGGCTTCCTAGCGTGTCCGAGAGTGGGAAGGGGCGTCCTGCCCAGGGATCTTCCGTGGTCCCTGTGTAGCTGGGTGAGATTTAGAAGGGGTCGTGCCCTTTGTACAGCATCCTGCAACACTTGCCGCCTTGTGACTGTTGACCCCGAAATCAAAATACGTCCACACCGGCCGCCGCCATCTTGGATCCCCCCAAATACATTATAATTTAGGCAATGTATGACCTTATCTGTATCCACTCCACCATCTACCAGCACCAATATTCTTTGACTCTGTGACTTCATAAATTACATTTTGTTTTTCTCTCATCTTTACTGATTTCTTCAAAAATATATATGTACATATGCATGCATACATGCTAGCTATATCCTCAATGACAATAGAGCATTTGCTTTCTCTTCCACATCTTCAAGTATTGTGAACTTTAAACACAAATTTAATAACAGACAGCTTATAACCTGGTATAATTATTTAATGAATTTTTAAAGGCTTCCTCACAAACTTCCCATCACCTTCCTCTCAAAAAAATAGTACAAATGACTAATAAAACTTTCTTGACAGATACTAATACCTGAAATTATTCTATTCCTAAGCAAAATAGTAGACAAGGGGAATACAAAAAAAATATTGACTACCTACTATGCACTGGAAACTTTTATATGGATTAGCTCATTTATTCTTCAGAGCATTTCTGAGTATAACAGCCCCCCACTAAGAAACAGGCTTGTGGTTTGGACAGTCACCCTCATTATGCTGCAACTGTGATCACAACTCCCTTTGCTTTTCTGAGTAGTTCAAGTTAAGCACAGGTGATAAGAAATATTCTGCACACAATTTAGAATAGAAGATGGATATGAAGCAGCAGACAACATCTTATTCATATATAGAAAATGGGTGGGGAGCACCAGCTCTTGCTGACCCTCATGCATGATGTCCCTTCTTTTCTGGCTCAGTTTTGGTATATACAGTTCAGACCTACTAAGCCTCCTCCTTCAGCTCCTCTGAATTCTGAGAGAGCATGCACAGGCTAAGAGTTCTCTAGTGCCCCGGAGATGTACTCTTTCAGCTTCTGTGGGTCAGAGACCGGGTATGTGTTTAGCTCCATAATGAAATGCAGCGGATTGTTCTACATGACATCCTTGCCTTTGAACTTGGAAGCTTGGAAACTGTGAGGTATTGATAGGGATTTCACTTCTCACTTGTTCTAGCATGTACTCATAAGGTCTACTTGGTGTCCCCTAGCTCCCATCTGTCTTTCCTATTCACCCTTCTGGTTGCAAGTGTAGCCTCAGATATAGAACACCAGTTTTTGTGTTAACAATTTAACCAACTCCTACTACTGCGTAAGGTCAGGTCCCTACAAATGCATTGCAGCATAGCATTCCTAATGACTCTGCTTCTGTGACTGAACCCTGAATGATACAAGACTCAATGAAGTAAGATTATTTGCCAAAGGTCACAAGGCTAAGAAGAATTATAAATCAAAATAGGTATCTCTGAGTCAAAATCAATATTTAAATATGTATGCAAGTATGTATGTATGTATGTATGTATGCATATATGTATGTATGTATGTATTTATGTATCCACATAAGTTCTGGTGAGAAGTAGTGATTTTCCCAAGATGTTAAGCATTTGTACTCAATGCTACCAAGCCTATACCTTGCTTTATTTTCTGCCACAGACTTTATCACCATTTAACACACAAAATCTAACATACTGAGCTATTATATTTTGCTCAGTGCCTGAATGCCTGACTAAAATGTAAGTCTCATGAGGGTCAAGTACATGCTTATTCTGTGCACTCATCTCCAGGGCCTAGGAAAACATTTTACTCCTGACAGATGTTCAGTATTTGTTACTGAATGAAGAGAAATAAATCACACAGTTAATAATGACAACAACTATAAGAATCAAAACTTGATCAAGGACAATTATAGGGAATGTTTTGGGTCTATCTTAAAATAAAAAACTAGTAAGAAAGCATGAGATACTCCAAAATTGTCAATAACTTAGATCATTGAAATGAAAACCCAATAACAATACAAAAGTGTGCTGTATCTTCAACCTGCTATCTCTGACAACTCATTTGTAGAATACTGATATTTTATGAACTATCCTCACTTGCAGGTTAGACATTGATGACTTCTGGTCTTTATTTCCTTAGGACACAACACCAAAAAGATAGGAAGCAGCTCAGACCCGTAGAATCTCAGACTGTTAGAGCCAGAAGTACGTTAAAGATAACCTTTCGTATTATAGGTGAAGACAATGAAGCTTGGAGAAAAGTGAGTTACCTAAGGTCACAGAGCTAGATATGGGTTTGTTGCTACCTAGATACCAATCTCCACTCTACTGTGACCCTGAGCAAATTACTTAACCTCTCTAAGCAGTAAAAGGAACAAAATAGTATCTGCTGCAGAGCTGACATGAAAGTTAAAGGAAAACAGTACATGAGAAACACTCAGCCCCATGCCTGGTACTAGAGAGCATCAAAAAACAATGGTTATTGTCCCTGCCAGATACATTCACAGGTATATAGAATGCAACCCATCAATACAAGCCCTTCTCCTCCTTTGCTCAGGCAGACATCTAACTCACACCATCTAAATCAGCACTGATACTTTTTTTATTGATACTTATTTTAAATACTTCGTATGATGAGAGTTTCTGAAACCTCTCCAAGAATCAAAGAAATCTCAATAAAAATGCAAACTTCAAAAACAGGGACACTTACTTGCTGAATAAACAGATTCGTTGCTAGATTTCTTTAGCTAGCATATTCCTCTGGCACATTTAAAATTGGAATTGTTTACCAGGAGTGCATTTGCTCTCTACCATTTCAGGATGAGGAGCAGTGGCAGAGTTCCAGGCACACCTGCATTCATTTCAGTCCATCTGGAAAGTTTCTGACAACCTCATTTTCCCCAGTGTAAATTTTCTGGTTCCCATGCTGTTGTCAATCCTCCAAAAGCTGATAAAAAGGAAAGGAAGTCACATTAAAGGAGATTCTTCTCTGAAAAGACTTAAGTAAAACTCTTATCAAACATGGCATTTTGCTAGAAGTTTCTGAAATGGACAAAGAAATTGAGAAATTGAGAAATGACTGTGCACAGGCCTTGGAGTTGTGCCCTGTCAGCTGCTTTTTCAAATCTCATTCTTCAGATGACCACATTCTTCTAGCACCTCTTCAATCTAACCCTGTCACAGTTAACTAGAAGATGTTACTACCATGCTGAATAGTTTTCCACAATCTGTGAATGATCTGTTCAGAAAGTCATTGTAGGAACTGTACCTATTGTGTACTACAAAGGAAAAACTGAATTCATGTTTCCAACTATAGTCCTGCACTGCTCAATGACACATTCACACTCTGAGCGGCTGGGGGAATGGTTCAATGGATAAGAACACTTGCTCTGCAAACATCAGGACCTGAGTTAGAATATCTAGCTCTCATAGTGCATACGTGTAACCCCAGTATTCAGGAGCAGAGACAAGTGGGAAATCACTGGCTGGCCAGTCAGCCTAGCCAAAACAGTTAGGTTTCACGTTCAGTGAGAGACCCTGTCTCAAAGGTATAAGATGGAATGTGATAGAGAAAGATACTTGCCATCCTCCTATGGCCTCTGCATGTACATGTGTGCATAAGCATACCCACACACATACATTCATGCACTATACACACACATGCATACTCACACACTATCAAACAATATGCACAACCAAAAATAGATACAGTCTGAAAAATACATCATTGGACCTATTTGCTGTACAATCACAAAATACATGCACATAAATAATATAGCTACAGTCTTGCTAGATCATATAATCTTATGGAACTCCTATCATGTACAACTTATCACTGATTGAAAAGTTGTTATACAGTGGGTTGCCTATTTCTACCATTCACTACTTGACTTATTAAAAGGGCTGTCTTTCACTTCTATCAAACACTGATATATATCAAAAACAAATATGATACCGGGCGTGGTGGCGCATGCCTTTAATCCCAGCACTCAGGAGGCAGAGGCAGGTGGATCTCTGTGAGTTCGAGGCCATCCTGGTCTACAAAGTGAGTCCAGGACAGCCAGGGCTACACAGAGAAACCCTGTCTCGAAAAACAAAACAAAAAAAAAACAAATATGTATCCCATATATAGAGAGAGACATTCTGGTTACAGACATATGTGTATATATTAATATATATGTATATATTTATTCCCGGGGCCTTTGTTAAACAAAAACTAAAATTCTGAGGGGGCACTGCTGTACTCTAGAGGTAGGGGAGAAGGAAAAAGAAAGACTAGAGTACAATTTCTAGCCCATTCACAGATCGCACAAGTACTAAAATGACGACTAGAGCCTCCTACATACTTCCAATAGGGAACATCATAGGAATCACTGTTATGTTTCACATTATATCACTTTGAACTTGATATTGGTTATATGAAAAACTTCTAAGATAGCCAAGGCTAGGTAATAAAATCACCCTACTATGCTCTACCTATGGCCAGTTTCATAAGTAGAGCTTAAATAGGTCTTCTTTGTGTGTAATATGATTGTGAATATGTATTTGTGTGTGTTCTAATGTGTGCATGAGCATATGTACATGCCTGTGTGTGTCTGTGCATGTAGAGGCCAGAAGTTGACACTGAGTTTCTTCTGTAGTCACTCTCTACCTAATGTTTTGAGATAGAGTCTCTCACTGAGACCAAAGTTCACTGATTCAGCTACACTGCCTGACTAATGAGCTCTGAAGACCCACCTGACTCAGTCACCTCCACCCATTGACCCCCGCACCCCATACCCCTTCTGCAGTGTTAGAATTACAGACAAGCACCAACATACCCAGTTTTTTTACATGGTGCTAGCAATCCAAACTCAAGTCCTCATACTTGCACTATAAGCATTTTATTATCTGAATCATCTACCCACCTTCCAGATACTTATATTCACATGACAATAAAACCTATAAAGTAGACACTTTTGAGCATAAAGTAAGAGTTAGAGATGTGGAGTCTTAAAGGATTGAGATGGAACTCAAACTTTATCACTGACAACCTAGGTGCCTCCCACTAAAACAATAAATCTCCTTAAATTTCTATTTTATCATCTGTAGCATGGACGTTACCACAGTACTATTTCACTGGATTATTGTATTAAATGACACAAAATACATATCACAATGTCTGGCACTTACTTCATGATACTTCAGCATAGCTAGTGATATTATGCCTGTTCCAATGTATTTTTGTTTTCATTTTAGAGTCATTCAGAAGTTCTCATTAGGGTGCACAAGTAGTAACATGAAACCAGAAAAGACTATATTCCAGATGTGATGAATCAGCTGAATCAGAAGATGTCTCAGCTACCTGTATCTCAAGCGCAGTATAGTACTTCCTCTTTGCTAAATCATATCATGAATGTCAAAAGGTGCTTTCACTTCCTGACCTGTTTAACTTTTGTGATAAATATTTCAAAATGGGCTTTTTTACTGGTTAAAAATGGTTTAAACTCTTTCCCATATCCTCTCACCCTTGTATAAATAAGGTATACAAAGCTAGGAAATTTCCATTTCCTAAGGAAAGCTAAACATCTACAAAGTTCTATTCTATTCACTGTTTCTGTTTTCTAAATGCCTTTTATTATTTAATGCCTACTATAAAGACTAACAGCACTGCTACTATGAAGGCCATCCTTGGGGACAGGGGAGTAGAAAATAACAGAGCTTTGTTCTTTTTTAAAAGGCAACTCTTACGTATGTATTTTAAAGTCTGCCAGAATCAATGCTTGAAAAATGCTTCAGGCGAGGTGTTGTTGAGTTTTGTGGGCTTTGTTTGTTGTTGTTTTGTTTTGTTAGCGACAGGGTGGCATTATGTGGTCTATGCTGCTATGCAACTTGAGGCAATCTTCCTGCCTGGGCCTCCTGAGTGTTAAGATTACAGGCATGGGCCACATTACCCAGCTTGAAGAACTCTGAAATTAAAAACATAGCATACCCAACAGGAGCAGAGGAAGACTTGAGGAACAAATTGGCTCATGGTAGGAGAGACCATAACTGTATTTCCGTTGTTCATCAGCTGCACCCTGCTTATTAGAGAACTTTTTTTATTAAAGCTACCTTTCACGTGTGTAGCTTCTTTCCCAACTTCTGTCTTCCAAGAGTTCTCAGTTTGTTTATAATTATTAAATATAATAATTAAACTTCCAGTTATTTCCCCTTGTCACAGATTATCACAGCTAGTACTTGTGACCTTTTATAATTTTATATCAGAAACTGTAATAAAACTGGCAACTCAGAGTTGAAAAAGATAGTTTTTTTTATTTGTTTCTTTAATTTTTTACACCCAATGCATGTTGATAATATTCTTTCCCCTCCCCCAACTCTTCCTAGATCCTTCCCACCTCCCTACCCATGCAACTTTATGATCTATCTCTACAATATCTCTCAAAACAAAATAAAACAAAGGTCAAGACAAACAAAAAGGGTAAGAAAGAAAATATCAAAACAAAAAAGAAGCAAACAAAAACTATGGAGTCCATCTTGTTCTGGACAACTACCCCTTGGCATAGGAGTAATACATTAGGTAACATTCCGTTAGTAACAACTGTTTTCTCCTCTTCCAGCAGGTATCAATTGCAATAGCCTCTTGGTTAGGGGTGATACTTGTGTCTACTTCCCTTTCTCTGTGCTGAGATTTTATGTGGTTTGAACTTAAGCAGGTCTTACACATGCTGGCAATGTCTCTCTGAGTTCATATGTGTATCAGCTCTTTTATTTATGGGAGACACTGCTTCCATAGAGTCACCTACCCCTAGTTCTTATAATCTTTCCACCTCAATGTCCACCTAGATCCTTGAGCTTTGATGGGATGGGTTTAATAAAGATTACCCATCTAGGGCTGAGTGCTCCAAAGTCTCTCAGTCTCTGCACATTATCCAGTTGTGGATCTCTTTGTTAATTACTATCTTCTGCAAGAAGAAGATTCTTTGATGAGGATTGAGTGAAACACTGCTCTATGAGTATATCAGTATGTCATGAGGAGTCATTTTATTGCTATGTCCCTAGTAGTAGTAGTAGTAGTAGTAGTAGTAGTAGTAGTAGTAGTAGTGGTAGTAGTAGAAAGAGGAGGTAAAGAGGGTAGAGGGAGGGAGGAGGTTTTCCCCTAGGCCCATAACATATCTAGTCTCAGGTTGTTGGCCACTTTAGCAGTATAGGGTATGGGTTCCATCTCATGGAGTAGGCCCTAAATCCAATAAAAAGGTTCTTGCTTACTCCCATAGTATTTGTGCCAATTATACCAGTATATCTTGTAGGCAGTTCTCTGTTGCAGGTCACAGGTTTTGTAGCTGATTAACAATGATGATTACTTTTCTCCTTTGGTAGCATGCAAATTATCCTCAAGTACCATGAATACTAATCAGTAGGGGTGAAACTTATGGTTATACAGCAGCTCAATTTCCACGTTTGATGATATAAGCAAGGGTGTCATCAGTAATACAACCTTAGCACCAGGTTATATATGAGGTAACCAACAGCTTTAGAAATGGATTGTGATGTTTAGGGGTTCTATGCAAACTTTTTATCCAATAACTCAACAAGATGTAGGCTATTCTTGGTACTGGAGGTTCTACTTGGTGGCATTAGATGGATTTTGATTTGTTTCTTGAAAGAAAAATCACAAAACAGGTCAAGTTCCATCCTCCCATGCAGACTGGAAATAGTCATGTGAACTACAGCTTCTACTTTGGCACAGATTGCTAGAGGCAATATGGACCTTATACTGTTATTTTCTTCAAGGAGCAGAGCATGTAGTCTTAGAGGCTAATACAAGGACATTTTCTTGAGCCCAAGAATTAAAGGCAAACATGGACAATATAGGCAAGTCCTATCTAAAAACAAAAAGTTCCTGTGTGTATCAGAGAATCAGGAAGGCACATACAAACTGTGAGATATGCACACCCACAAACAAACAAACAAACAAAAAAGCTCAAGAAAGGTTATAAGTGTATCTCAGTGACATAAAGCACTTTTCCAGCATGTACACAACTCTGGACTCCATATTCAACACTGAAAATAAAGAAATAGGAAAAGAAAGGGGCCTGAGTATACAAGAGTAGTACAGTCAATAGTGAGGCATAGATGTAAAAGAAGATCGAGGGTCCTAACCCTGACTGTTGAATTATTTACTACTAATAGACCAAGGTGAGGGGAAATCATTATGTTTAGTTGTATGTCCACTGGTGACAACACCAGACTCCAGAGGATAGTGCCATTCTAGTAGCAACACAGATGTCTTTAGTTAAATGAAATAGATAACAAAACAAAACCAATAGTCTTGAACCTGAAAAAAACAAAAAAACAAAAAGACTGACAGGGACATGGAAAGGTTGACTGGTATGGACAAAAGATAGGAGAGGACGGGCGAATAGAATAACCAGAGTGCGTTATGTATATGGAGGAACTGTCAGACAATAAATCAGAGGTTTTCAACCTGAGGGTCACAACCCCTTTGGTGTCAAACAGTCCCTTCACAGGGATTGGCTAAGACCATCAGAAAACACAGATATTTACATTATGATTCATAACCATAGCAAAATTAGTTATGAAGTAGCAACAAAAACTGATATGGTTAAAGATCACCACAACCTGAAGAACTGCACTAAAGGGTCGCAGCATTAGGAAGGTTGAGAACCACCGCAATACATAAAAAAGGGAGAGAAAATGAAAAGAAGGAACAGACTCTAAAAAATTCTAACGTCTAACATCTAGCCAGCCTTCTGTCCTCATGCAAATAAAAACCAAAAGCTAAGACAGAGTTGTAAATAGTGCAGTTAGCTATTGAAAAAGCACAACAAAAAAATCAATCTAAAAACCCTGAGAATATCTGTTATATTTTTTCTTTCCTTTCATATTTAGTTCCTTTTTTCCTCTTCCTTTTATCTTTGGTTGGCCCCAAACATTTACGGTAACCATAAAAATACCAGCTAACAGTAGATGTGGTAAAATACAAACTTCAGGGGCCCAAGATACTAAGAATACAAACTTAACAAAAATAGTATAGAAAAGTAACCAAACTAGCAGCAGCCACAGTAATAAGTAATAATTGCCACAATAGGAAATAATATCAAATTCTGGTTAAGGTAGAGATTCCAGTTTCCAGAACTACCACACCAGTATTCAAAACATGCAGTTAAAAAAAAAAAAACAAGGAATGTAAAGATTCAATAATGTGTCTCTTTAGATCTACAGGAAAGAAAATACATAATTAAATCAGTTCCTTGAGATGTCCTGCCATTGGAATTACAACACAAAGACTTCGTATGAGCTATTAAATATTCAAAACCTGGTCTAGAGATGGCTTGGTGGTTGAATAATTACTGCTTGTGTAGAGAACCCAAATTCGATTCCTAGAACCCACAAGCACCTGCATATGCATGGCATACACACATACACATAAACAAACATGGTAAAAACAAATATTTTTAAAATATATTCAAAAACCTAAAGGCAACGTGGGCAGAAACTGAAAAGGAACCAGAAAAACAATGTCTCAATAAATACAGAGTATCACTAAAAGATAAAAATAATTAGGAAGCTTCCTCATCTATGTTCATAGCAGCCTTATTTGTAATAGCTAGAAACTGGAAACAACCCAGATGTCCCTCAACCGAAGAATGGATTAAAAAACTGTGGTACATCTACACAATGAAACACTACTCAGCTATCAGAAACAATGAAATTATGCAATTTGCAGCCAAATGGATGGAACTAGAGAAGTTCATCCTGAGTGAGCTAACCCAGACCCAGAAAGATGCACATGGCATCTATTCACTTATAATCGGATTTTATCTATATAGTACAGGAAAACTATACTACAACCAATGCACCAAAGGGAACATGAACATAGACTTTGTTACCTGTGAATGAGACACTTTGCCCTAGTGGTGCTGCATTGTAGGCCCCAGTGTATGAGGAGGTTCTTGGCCCTCATATGACTGCTGAACTGGGGCAGGGGACTGATATGTAGGGACACTTCATTCCAGAGGAGTGGGATGGAAGGGTTAGGGGTAGAGGGTGGGAGGGCGGGACTGGGAGGGGTAGAAAGAGGACACTATGATGGAGATGTAACCTGAAGTAATACATAAATAATTTTTTAAAACACAGACAAAAAAGATAATAATTTAAGGCATAACAAAATGAAATATCAAATTTACCAAATGAGTTCAGCAAATTACTGAGCAAGCAAACTAAAGAATCAGCAAATATACAGATAGGTCACTTGAAATTATTTAGAGGAGTCAAAAGAAATAAGAATCAAGAAAAGGGAATAGAAGCTGAGCCTGAAAAAAACACTGAAGATGTTAAGTGTATTCATGTGTATCCATACATAAATTCCCAGGAGGAGAGGCAGGACAAGGTAAAAAGAAATTTTATGGGGAAATAATGAACAAAACTTTACAAAATAGGTAAAAACTGAAACTAAAACAAAAACAAAACATTGAAATACATACCCAATAAGTATTAAAGGAAGTTAAGGTCTCCTCAGTAAGAAGCAATTCATGTCGGGTGCTGTAAACCTGGCCAGCTACCTGTGGCTGGTGAGTGAGGTCATGAATCCTAGAGGAGAACTACCACTGCCATTCTAAATACTTTCCTTATACCTACAAATAAGTATAATTCTCACACACCATCAAAGAAGCGTATTTGCAGCATATGGAGAACATAGATATTCTCAACCAGTCAAAATGAAGAGAATAACTGACCATGAATTGTCCTACCTCCAACTAGTATATCTTCAACATAACTCCTACACTTAAGGCTCAGTAAACATCACAGAATAGGGGGTGGAAAAATTGTAAGAGCAGATGAACGGGACATCTCCTGTGATATAGTAGCTTCTATATAGGATAAGGAAGCTACACCTATAAAGTCTCAAAAATATGGTCATCTAAGCAACAACTGAACAATGACATCATTTAACCTGCTGATATGGATGGGGAAAAATCTCACAAGGCCCCACCATTAGATGAACACCAATGGACGGCTCCTGAGTGACAAAGCTAATTGTCTTCATGGATAAGTTCCTTCATCCATAATCTAATTCCAAGTAGTCACCTCTAAACAAATACACATATAAGCAACACTAAATGAACTCACCAGGTTGTATATATATATAGCAATAATTAAGGAAGAGGTCATGAATTTTTGAGGGAGTGGGAATACACATAGAGGGAATTAAAGGAGAGAAGGAGGGGTAGAAATGATGTAAAGACAGTACTCATGTATGAAATTCTAAAATAAAATTTAAAAGTAGGGCTGGAGAGATGACTCAGTAGTTAAGGGCACTTCTTGCTCTTATAGAGAGCCTAGGTTCAGTTCCCAGCATCTACATGGTGGCTAGTAAACATATGAAATTCCAGATCCAGAGGATCTGAGGCCCTCATTTGGTCTCCACACTCACTGCATGCACACAGTACACAGACATGCATGCAGGCACAACACTCATATACATGAAATGTAAAAATAAGTATTTTTTTATTTTTTAAATTAAAATTATACTGCTTAATAAAAATGAAAAGACCTTATCAATAGAAGACATGCCATATAAAAATGCTAAAAAGAATCATGTGGGATGAAATGATAGCATACTACAGATTGACCCAAATACCATATGAAAAAAAGAACAATAGCAAATGTATTTAGAAAGGTAAGTATAAAAACTGCTAAACAGATCAAAGAAAGAATATTAAAAGCTGCAAGGGGAAAAGCTCAAGTGACATATAAAGGCAGACCCATCACAATTACATCTTTCAACAGAGA
>CAJQZJ010030394.1:0-12199 GCA_907164525.1 Lophiomys imhausi | reverse complement strand
ATGGGGAAAACCACAGCAGCTGAAAACGGACAATGGACCAGCCTATACGGCTCAGTCCTTTGTCTCCTTCTGCAACCAGATGGAGATACAGCTTAATCACGGATTACCATACAATCCTCAAGGACAAGGAATTGTGGAGCGTGCTCATCGCACCTTGAAAGAATGCTTGCAAAAACAGAAAGGGGGAATAGGCCAAGGCCGTACCCCCAAGGAAAGAATGTCTTTAGCCTTATTTACTTTAAACTTTTTCAATTTGGATGTTCAAGGCTGCTCAGCAGCGGACAGACATCAGGATTCTCATGGTCCACCTAAAGGCATGGTGAAGTGGAAGGATATTTTGACAGGCTCTTGGCGGGGGCCTGACCCCGTGCTAACATGGGCGAGAGGGTCTGTTTGTGTTTTTCCTCAGGATCAACAAGATCCAGGGTGGGTGCCTGAATGCCTTGTGAGGAAGATTCATCATGAAGACCTTCCTAAGGATCCTGGTGATAGTAGCAGTGAGTATGTCAGGAATGACCAAGCCGAGATGGGGGATCCTGTCGATATTCCTAAAGCCGATGCCGGTCAGACATGATGCAACTCTGTTTCCACGCTTAGTTAGCAGTAATAGAAGCCTAGGCTTACCCTACCTTCCCTTTGATGATCAGAAAAGCCCTATAGAGGGTAATAGAAATGTCAGCTTGTAGGGTAGTGTGTGCTTTTTAATGAGCTTCAATAGGTCAGATGATACAGAATGCATTAAATTGTCTCAGCAGTCAGCAGATTTTTTACCACAACTCAGGTTTGGGGGTAGAAGTGGTGGTTTGTTTTCAGGCAACGGTTCTTGCCTTGAAGGATGGTGGCCCACACGAGTCTCTGACCGGGACCCCCCCAGACAGCCACACTGGGCACCTTTTTGTAGAGGATCCACAGGAGAGGAAGGACCTTTTCCCTGGACTGGATGTCAGGAGCGCAGAGCAGTTTGGGTTCAACAAGATTATTTTTCCTTTAGCCCCATGATTAGTAATATAGTGAATAAGTCTTGTACAGGAATGCTTGATATATCTACTAGGGATCCTCAGCAGACTGCCACCAATCCTTTTGATTTGTGGCTTTTGAGTGGGGTAAATGAAAGTTGCATGGACTTGGGACCTGTCATTATGCTTGGGGGAGGAATTTATCAAAGAGGTAATTTTTCCCTAGGGTCTGCTACCAGATTGGATTTTTCTAGCGGTAGTGGCTCTGGTACTTGGAAATCTTTGTTTCATTCTTACCGCAATAAGACCTTTTCAGCTTCGCCAGTATGTCTCTGGCCTCCTTTTCTGTGGATTGTAAGTAATGGGAGTGCATCCTTGGGTGAAGAAAAGTTAGTATGCACTCCGGGCATATGTTTTTATGCCCTGTGCTGGAATGCCACAGCCTTTCCTGTGGCTGTGGTGACTAGAATGCCTCGATATATACCAGTTCCTGTAGAGGCCCCTAATACCATGATGCTATTCAGGTTCAAAAG
The DNA here is from genome assembly GCA_907164525.1 of Lophiomys imhausi. Lineage (NCBI taxonomy): Eukaryota > Metazoa > Chordata > Mammalia > Rodentia > Muridae > Lophiomys > Lophiomys imhausi. The sequence goes on along the minus strand of CAJQZJ010030394.1, from coordinate 10,710 downwards.
AGATTTTGGCATCACTGTAGCTATCGTTACTGCCATCACTATTGCTGCTATGGGAGCTACTGCCTCAGCCATTGCCTTGTCTAGTTCTATACAGACTGCCTATGCCCTGAATAATATCTCAGCCACTGTAGCCCAGGCATTGGATACTCAGACCTCTATGAATTCTCATCTCAAAGGAGGACTTATGATAGTTAATCAACGCATAGATTTAATACAAGAACAGATTGATTCTCTTTGGCAACTAGCACAATTGGGGTGTGAGTGGAAAATGCAGGTTTGTGTGTTACTTCCGTGCAGTATCAAAATTTTACAAAGGCTGCTAATCTGTCTAGACAATTGTCAAAGTTACTCTTACAGGATTGGTCAGCTGAATTTGAAAATTTGATGAGAGAGCTGAGAGCGACAATCGTCCACATCAATTCCACTTGGGTGGATCTGAGCCTGGCCACTGGTTTGACTTCCTGGATACAGACGGCTATGGATCATCTTAAGGAGTGGGCGGGTGTAGGCCCTTTGGCGATACTGATGATACTAGCCTCTCTGGTTTGCCTATGGTGCATCTATAAGATGAGAGCCACACAGAAGCGTAATGCAGCCATGATTATACAGGCCCTTGTCGCCACTGAGGCGGGCCAGTCCCCTAAGGCATGGCTCGCTGCCATGAAGCCTTAAATCTTCACTGAGCATAGTCCCTGCCCACTGAGGTATTCGTTCCACGGATATTAGGGTCTGGCAAGTCAATGACGGGTAAGTCTCGGCCACCTAAGACAGGGCAGTCCCGAGTGGGGAGGCTGATCCCGAGACGGGTAAGAGTTTGAGCACCGCCCTCCTACAGGCTCAGGCCCACCGTGAGATCCCCAGATATGGGGATTACGTAGCCTTTCCAGGGACTTCTACCAACTTTAGAAAAAATAAAAAAGGGGGAATTGTAGAGAACTGTGACGTGCCGCACCCTAAAGATGGCGCCAGTTTCCACCTTCCACCAGCCTGACGGTGAGTGCTCTCGGTGGTAAACAAGTCCATATTTGGCTAAGACTGCTGATCTGGCTTGCTTCAGCATACGTGGGCCTCTAAGATAGCACCACGTGGCTTTACTTGATTGGCTGCTCATATAGTATTTAGCCTGTGGGTTGGGTCTGCCCAGGCATTCGGAAGACTGTTTTCAAGGGACCTGAATAAACTGCTTGAGAAGAGCTTTTGTGAGTTGCGTCATCCTTGCTGGTCAAGGGGGATGCGACAGGTATACATATGCTATAACATACCTCTTAGTAAACTAGAAGAGTTAAATGGTAAATTTTTGACACACATCATGACATACAAAGTGATAGTACAGGCTAGGGGTGTTAATCAAATATGTAAAAATCGGGAAAAATTCAAAGATCAACTTCTCACAATTAATAGAATAATTACATTTACAGGTACCTTGCTAATACTCCTTTGTGTCTGTTTTTTGTAAGAGGCCTTTCCAATTAATTTGATCTTTGGAGTAAATTAATGTTTCCTACAGTGTATAGTGATCATGAAATGATCCTATATGGATTTAGCAGCCAGATGTCTAATAAAGTAAGATGCAGCCCAAGGATTATAATTGCCAATAAAAAATTCCACATTTTTGGTCACATTTAGCAAAGCTTATTTAACAGATGAACATTACCAAAATCAGCCCCACCTGAATAGTAGCCTAAAAGACCACTGTTGTGGAACACATTATGTATAGTATGTCATAATTAATATTTGGTTGGACTTGATTCTTATACAAATGAATCAGCAAATTAAACATAGGTTTGTATAACTCCCCCTTTCATCAGAAAGGCAATATATCTGGAACTTTCTCCTAAACATAACAGATATCTGAACTATGAAAAAGAAAAAATGAAAGATTCATATTAATAGTAAGAATTGTTATGTTAATTATGAGTTATTTGTACTCTGTACTATTTTTGCCTTCTGCTGAATAGCCATTATCTTACTCCATGTTTCTCTTTCAAATCATTTGGAAAATATGAAATGAAGAAGCCAAATATGGAGATACACTTTGACATCTGCATTCTGAACTGTTAAATTAAAATGTTCATGTAAATGCTGCCCAACTCAGAGCATAATTACGAAAGGTTCTCTGAAAGATGTTACAGTCAAGAGAAGCTAGCAATAACACTAATAACGAGCAAACCAGAAAATTTCCAGTTGTTAAACCCAGCACCAGTTTGTCTCTACTCTGGATCCCAGATCAGGCTGTCCTTGTCATGTTCCATCATTTCATAGGCCTTTGTGTCTGTATGAACCAGAATGAAGATATATAGAAGACACATTAGTAAAACAAACAGATAAATTCTATTCACCTTCCCATCAGAAAGAATTCAGCCATTGCTTCACAGCCTAGTACAAAGTAGATATGTACACACACACACACACACACACACACACACACACACACACTTTTCTGGGTACCTAGGAAAAGAAAATGAGTTGGTCAACATCTAGCTAGTCTTTCACACAGAAAGAAAGAGTTTAGTACACTTGTTTTAATGAAAACAATGATACATATTATGGTAAAGTTCCCATTGCAATTCATCCAAAATGCAACTGATGAACAGGCTACAGCATATGTAACAACTAAAAGATTTAAATGACACCTCCATGGAGATTGAAAACTCATTATCAGTCATAACAAACGTTATGAGTTCCATTAATCCATTCATGTTTCATTTGATGAAACATTCAGTCTACCTGTGGTAAACACCATTATAGGCACTAAGCAAGCAGAGATACACTTTTTCTTCCAGTGATAATAATGAGAGAAACCTCTTGTCATGGATAAATAAGAATCATAATTCTTTTTGGACCCATGTTGCTGGAACAGTCTAGGAAAATACTGAACAAGGGCCAAAGACCAAGACAGGTGGTGGGAGAGTAGAAAGCAAAAGGCCATGTGTGCTATGTTGATAGCAGTTTAAGCTCTAAATGGGAACCCTCTGAAAAAATAAGCACAGACGCACCAAATCCAGATGGATGCTTCTTAATATCATTCATTCTGCCTATTGCATAAAGAACTAGCAACCTGCAAGGAGAAGGATGCATGTATACATACTCTTTCTAGAAGAAATTTTCTACAAGAAATGTGATAGTAGCACTAATGCAAGTGTAACTTGCTTTCTTTGTTTAGTGATGTACTCCTACCACGTTTATAAAGCAGGAAGTCTTCTCTCTCTCTCTCTCTCTCTCTCTCTCTGTGTGTGTGTGTGTGTGTGTGTGTGTGTGTGTGTGTGTGGTGTGTGGGGGTGTGGGTGTGTGTGCACTCGCACATGTGTAGGTCAGAAAACAACTTTGCAAAAGTCATTCTCTCCTTCCACCATGTTGGTTCCAGTGATGGAATTCAAGTCATCAAGACTGATGGTAGGTGTCATTACTCACTGAGTCATTTTGCTGTCTCTGATATCATGGTTGTTAATGGTGAAAGAGTAGGCTGCTTGTTGGCCATTCCATAATGTGTTCTGGGAGAGTGAATGACAGTTTATGCTCATCCAGATCCCTTGGCTTCATGTCCTAGCCTAGAGCTAAGATATAGCAAACATGTGTTGCTATTGTTTCCCTGAGAGGACAAATAATATTTTGGACTTTGTTAGCTAATGTATAAACAAAACGTATATAGAAAGAACAGAAGAGTGTGAGTGATTGATATTAATTTACTTTAAGAAATTCACTTGTGTGATTGCAGAGACTAGCAGTATAGAATATGTAGACTAGGCTAGCATGTGGAGACCCAAGGAAGGGCTAACTGCACATCTAAATTCAAATCAAATCTGCTGACACAATTTTCCCCTCTTAGGGAAGGCAGTTTTCTTTTTTCTCTTAAGTTCTTAAACTGACTCAATCAGTCCCCCATATATTAGAATTTACTCAGTCTCCTGTATTGAATGTTAATTATTAAAAAACTATTATAGAAGCATCTAGAATAATATTGGACTGAATTTTTACTGTTGCCTAGTCACAATGATACATAAAGTGAATCATCAAATGGGCCATATGGCCTCTGTTGTAATGTTGACTTCAATGTTATATGCTATAACATATATGAAAATAAACATAGCTACATGTAAACAAGCATATATAGCTGTGTCCCAGCAAAGATTTATTTACAGAAACAAGTATGAGGCTGGATATGACACATAGACACAGTTTGTTGGCAATTATCCTTAGCCACTTTCTAAGTAGGACATTGGACAGGTAAGTTCTTTAAACATCAATTCTCTGTGACAAATGTGAATGATAATCCAACTCAAATGAAGGTATTACAAATTAAAAATGGTATTTATGGACCACTCAGCATAATATCAGGCACATGGCATATGCTTTAAAAATATCTCCCCTTTATTATTAATACCTCTTGAGAGCTCAGTCCCTAGTACCATTTATAGTTGCTGCTTTGACCCATCTGGAAGGGCTGGGATGGGGCGCAGGCTGTTTCCCACTTTCCTCTGCATGGCCCTTATGTTTCTCCATGATTTCCATCTGTCATCTCTTTTATTATTCAGATGCGTTTTCTTTCTATCTTTGGAATATGGACTACAATTTGTTGCCATGACTCCTCTCATTCAGGAAATTGCAAGGAGGCAGCTTCTGAGCCATCGTCTTATCCTGAAAGTTCCTGACATTTAATTTGATAGTATTAAATTAGCCAGTAGTAACTCTGTGAGAACAAATATGTATAAACACCATCCAACATTAAAATGTTCACTAAAAGACTCTGACATTGGTTGAACTGTCAAATCAGATTAGTTTTGTGTGCCAATCTGCAAAAAATGGAATTACACTTTGTTTCTATTCACATCTTTATTTGTGGTCTGTTGGGGTATCTATCTTTCTGTAAGGCTCCTTTTACCTTTATTCTATATCAAATTACTTGTACATATTTTATAACTGTTTTTCTGTTGTGTTACTTTTTCTTACTGATTTGTAACATATCTTTGTTATATTAAGGAAAATAGTCTTTTGCCAGATATGTTAGTGTCTTTCCATTGCTTATAGTAGACTTTTTTTCTTCATGTTTTAAGGAATGTCCACATTTTCCTCTATAGTTCCTGGCTTTGGTGTTGGACTTAAAGTTCTTTCAAAGATTCTATAAATAACTTTTCTTTTATGATTATCAGTATCTATTTTACATGTTCTCTGGGGGAAAACATAATAACTGAAAGTTTAATGGTTTGTAAAATGTACTCAGAGGTCTAAAATTGCCTTTTTGATGGGATGACAATGGAGTAAAACTGGTTCCCACTGTAATTTCTGAAGTTTCTTCTCTTTGCTTTGTGCACTTAGATGCACTCACTCTGTCATTAGCTCTCATCCTTCTGAATAACCAGTTCAAAATAGAAGAGGGACACTTTTGTTGATCAAGAAAAACCGGCACGGTGATATAGAACCCTAACTTTCACCACACTATATTCTTCTGCCAATCTTTGAACAGAAAGTGGTGACTCAGAGAGGTGATATGAGGAGCAACAGAAACACTTAATTTTCAGCGGCATCAGAGGCAGAGTCCCTATAAGCTGTATTCAATGCTTGGCATCAGTGCTGCCCATTAAAGCAGGATTGTCCCTAGCAGAGCAGCTCTGCTAGGGAATTCTAGCTAAGTGGTGAGTGACTATCTGGACACTATTTATCTGGACATTTGTTTCTTGTACTTCAATGGGCCTCTTAAAGTGCCAAGAGGGGCTCTTTTACTTGCAACTTGTAAATCTGGCTGATAGAGAAACCAGACATTACAATGACTATCTGAATTAGTTTGGCTAGCCTGGTGAGCCTACAATAAGTAAGTACTCACGCTGACATCAACCCCTTTTGAGAACTTCTAATAATGGCCTTTATTTGTGCTCTGATAGCAAAATTAACTAGATTCCACCCACCAAGACATGCCTTCTACCCCCAAAACAAATGCCTCTCTAGCTGGTCTTACACTGAATTTCTTACAGGTTACATGGTAGTGGAAAGATGACCATACTTTATCCCTGTTGAGGCTGTAGCAGCAGATACAGTAGCAGGAATCAAATTTCCTGCAGCCAGAAAAGGAAAAGAAAATGAGACTCCTTGCGATAATGTTAGAAATAATAATTTTCTACACAAAAACTTGGTTGTTTTGCCTCTGAACTCTTCTTTGGTAGAGATTCTGGAAAATAATAAGGAAGTTAGTATCCAAGGAACTGGAATTCAAATTAAAAAGCTTCTAGAACATGTACTTACAAGACATAACTAAGACACACAGTCACGTTACATTGAAAGTATGACTTGTTCTCTTATTCCAAGAGCATTAATTTAAATATCATCTTTTGCAGGGTAGCACAACAATTGCAATCTATTATTAAAGTGTAGGAAGTGAACATTTATGAAAAATCATGGTCCTGTACCAACAAATAGACTTTTTATGTAACTACTGACCATAATACATATTAGATGCTGGGAAAAATCATGAGCAGTTTAATTTTTAATAGAAGCTGTGTTTAACCCATCCTATCTCTAGGAAATTGACTTAAGGATGAGGTAATACCTTAGATAAACAACTTAGGAAGTCTATCCAAATTGCTCAAAGTGCTTTGGAGACATGAGCTAATTTAGTCTTGTAAATAAGTTTGTGTAATTGGATTCGTGTCCACTGTTGCCTTTGAAACTGTCTCATGGGAGACAGTTAGCTAAGCAAAAGTGTATTTGGATAATGCAGACTGATTCCCAACCTCAGGACACATTTGGAAACCCCAGATAATATCCTCAATTACTAAGACTAGAACTCCTTGTTATGGTATAACAATCTTCCAACTATGGTCTTTAAGAGCTTCAAAATGAGGAAACAGCTGTGAGGATATGGGAGGGTGTGTATGTGCATAGTGTGTGGTGTGTGTCTGTGTGTGCGTGTGTGTGTGTTTTTATGTGTGTGTGGTGTGTGTATGTGTGTGCCTGGTGTATTTGAGATTATGTGTGTGCTGCATGTGTGTGGTGTATGTGTTTATGTTTGGTGTGTGTTTGGTATGTATGTATTTATGTCTGTGGTGTGTGTGTGTGTTTGTATTTAGTGTATATGTGTGTGTTGTGTGCCTGTGTGTGTGGTGTGTACATGTGTGTGTGTTTATGTGTGGTGTGTGTTTATGTGTGTGTGGTTTTTTTCGTATATGTGTGTGTGTGTTCATGTTTGTGTTGTGAATTGGGGGAAACACCTGAGAAAATTAAGCTAGTGATTGTTGTATTCCTTTTGAAAACATTCCAAGACCACACAGATTTGGATGGTATTAATCTTTGCTTTCTTTGAACTTCAGAACTCCTGGGTAATTCTCAGAATTCAGTTGAGTGGAAGTGATTGCTTTGGATGTCCTCTTGGAACAACTGCCAGGCTATTCTCATAGAATCCCATTTTAAGATGACTGGTACCACCCTCTGTGATGGCATGCCTACCCTGATTGCCCCTTCTTAACTGGGGCAAATGTCTTGCCAGTTTCTGGCAGTGTTGTCTTGTTCTGATATATGACTCTGTATCAAAGCCTCTTCCCTCTCTGGAAACTACCCTCAGTGGAATGTAATGTTTTCTCCCAAAGCTATGGCCCCTTACTTGTGTACAGTCTTGTTCAATGACTCTCCAATGAGGGTTTGATAGAAGGCCTTGACCCTCACTCAGTGTAAGACAGCTCTTAAAGAACATAGCAGTTCTAAAGCTCACTGTGGAGTTAGCTGAGGGTGTGTGTTTCAATTAACCTTTCCCTGAACCCTGTCCTGCATCCTTTAGTTCCCCACAGATCCCTTCTCTAGAATGCTCTTCAATGAGCTTCCTATATAGTGATCTTCATCTCATCCTCTGCCTCCAGACAACTCAAGCTGACAGTACCCACTTAAAGTACAAGGCAGCATCTGGGAGAGTCAGAATAATAACTATACACTCCAAGCAATTTGCAGCCAAATGGATGGAACTAGAGAAGCTCATCCTGAGTGAGCTAACCCAGACTCAGAAGGATGCACATGGCATCTATTCACTTATTGTTGGATTTTAGCCATATAGTACAGGATATCTATACTACAACCAGCATACCAAAGGGAACATGGACATAGACTTTGTTTCCTATCAATGACACACTTTGCCCTAGTGGTGCTGCCTTGTAGGCCCCCAGTGTATAAGGAGGCTCTTGGACCTCATATGACTGCTGAACTGGGGTGGAGTACTGTTATGTAGGGACACTCCACTCCAGAGGAGTGGGATGGAAGGGATAGGGGGTAGAGGGTGGGAGGGCGAGACTGGGAGGGGTGGAAAGAGGACACTGTGATGGAGATTGTAACCTAAAGTAATAAATAAATACTAAAAAGGAAAAAAAATAAATATGTACTCCTACCTAATTTACATCTTGTAAATTTGTATTACCTACAATTAAATCACTTCTGAGGAGAGTGGTGGGTAGGCTTGCCTGTTTGACTTGTGTTTATAGCTGACCAGGCCTATGCCAGAAAGTGATTCCAGGAATGGTAACTGCCTACAGAAAAGCCAGGAGATTTAGAAGAGAACACAACTGTAGTCATTCTGAGGAAACTACTGTCAAATTTCTACTTTGAGACTTAAAGAATAAATAGGGGAAGAAGTAATAAATATTGAGCATCTACAATACAATCTATGAAGAACTGATGAGAAAAAAACAAAACAAAAAAAAACCCAACATGAACAACAACAAGGGCAAAAACAAACAAAAATCCCACAAACTGAGGGAATTCTGTTGCAAATCTAGGTAAGTGAACAGTAACTACAGAGTCAAGTGTCACCAACAGAATACAAGAGATGGAAGAGAGAACCCTAGGCATTGAGGACACAATAGAAGAGACATGTACATCAGTCAAAGAAAATGTTCAATCTAAAAAAGTGCCTAACACAAAGCATCCAGGAAATCTAGGACACTATGAAAACACCAAACTAGAAGAAGAAGACTCACAGCTCAAAGGCCCAGAAAATACTTTTAACAAAATCAAAGAAGAAAATATTTTCTAACTAAAGAAGGACAGGCTTGTAAAGGACAGGCTTGTAAAACACCAAATAGATGGGGCCAGAAAAGAAAGTCCCCTCACCACATAATAATCAAAACACAAAATAAAAGAAATATTAAAAGCTGCAGGAGAAAAAGGCCGAGTAATATATAAAGGCACACCTATTAGAATTACACTCAACTCCTCAATGGAGACTCTAAAAACACAGAAGTGTCTGGACAGATGTACTGCAGACTCTAAGAGATCACAGATGCCAAGCAAGTTTACTATATCCAGAAAAACTTTCATTCACTAGTTATGGAGAAAACAAAATATTCCACAATAAAGTCAAATTCAAACAGTATCTATCCACAAACCCTGCCCTATAGAAGGTACTAGAAAACAAGAAGGAAAACCCCAACCCAAGGAGACTAACTACCCCTACGAAAACACAGGCAATAAATAACCTCACACTAGCATAGCCCAAAAAAGAAACACACACACAACACCACCACTACCACTACCACCACCACCACCACCAAGAACAGCAACAACAACTATAACAAAATAACAGGAATTAACAATCATTGATCATTGATATCCAAGAAACAACTTCAACACCAATGATAGACAATGCCTCAGGGTAAAGGGTTAGAAGAATATAGGTATACCAAGAAAATAGACATAAAAAACAAGCTGGAGTAGCCATTGTAGTGTCTAATAAAATAGACTTTCAACTAAACTTAATCAAAAGAGATGGGGAAGAACATTTTATACTAATCAAAGGAAAAATCCACTAAGATGAGGTTTCAGTTCTCAACATCTATGTCCCAAATGCAAGAGCACCTACTTTTGAAAAAGAAACATTACGACAGGGGCCAAGATGGCGGCAAACTGCACGGACGCATTTTTGAATGTGGGAGAGAAGAGCCATAGAAAACACAGAGTTGTGGGACACTGCAATAACCGGAGGGTCTGGCCCCTCCAGGAACACGCACAGCTCCCAAGGGACTGTTAAAAGTCCCAGGGCAAGGCTTTCCCCCATCTCTCGCAGACACGGAAGCCACTAAATCCGGGATTCGGGAACTCCCATTTGGAGAGGCGCCTGGTAAGATCGATCCCAACACACAGCAGGCAGAATCAAAGGCCACATGGCGATCGCCCACTAGCCTACTGGGCTTCCCATACCTCAGGAATACCTTATAACTATTTAGGAAATTTTGCAGAATAGTTGAAGTCTTGTGGTTTTTTTTGTTTTTTGTTTTTTGTTTTTGTTTGTTTTTTCGAGACAAAGAAAAAGGGCGCTCAGCGGGTGATTCGTAGCCGCTCCAGCCGGAGCAGAAGGTGGGCGGGCAGAGCAGTTGAGGAGGGAAGCAGACGCTGGCGGGAGGGGCCGAAGCTCCGCCCACCCACGGCAAAGCAGCTAGGGCGGGAGGCCGGCTCTGACTGCGGGAGGAGCTGAAGCTCCGCCCACCCACCACAAAGCAGCTAGGATGGGAGGCCGGTTCAGAAGGCAGGAGGGGCCGAAGCTCCGCCCACCCAAGGCGGAGCAGATAGGGAGGGAAGCGGCCAGGCCTGTGGCGGAGAAGCCTAGTGGGTAACCAGAAGCCAGGGCACCATAGCTGGATTCAGGTAAACCCAGACACATTAGGTGTGGAGCCAGGCCCTGTCAGCCTCCGTGACAACAAACAAAGCCCACAAAATCTGTGCCTGGGCAAACAGGTCCATACC
>CAJQZJ010030393.1:0-10360 GCA_907164525.1 Lophiomys imhausi | reverse complement strand
AAAAAAAAAAAAAGAATCTACAACAAAGACTGTGTTCCTGACGACTGAGGACCTGCCCCAGAGACTGTATCATTCTAAAAGGTTAGAAAAATAATTATCAATAGGTTTAGTGGATAGGTTAAAGGGGTTGTAGGAATTTATAGGATTAATAGTTAAGAAATTGTTGGTGTTTGTTATAAGTGAATGTAGTAATAAATAAATAAGTGTTAAATAATAATTTAAAAGATCGGTTACAGTGCACCACCACAGCCTTTGATGGCTTGAACTTCTGATTCCCCTGGCTTACCATCCTGTGTAGCTGGGTGGCCTACACCCCCACACCTGATGTCCTCATCTCCTGTGAGGGCCCTGGAGGCCCTCAGCTCACCTTCATCATCACACCTAGTGCATATCTCTGATCTTCCCTCTTTGCAGCAGCCTTTGCTTCCGTGGCCTCTTTTGCTTTCTCCTGTGCTTGCAAAATAGATTTTTCTCTTATGCTCTGCATCACCTCTTTGTCAACTGCAACATAAGGAAAAGTACTAAATTGGGATTATGATTAATTTGTTTTCTTGAGGAGAGAAACACTGATCTGAGTAAGACTTCTTTTTTTTTTTTTTTAAACATTTATTTATTTAGTATACAGTATTTGGTCTACATATATGCCCAGGCACCAGATCTCAATGTAGATGGTTGTGAGCCACCATGTGGTTGCTGGGAATTGAACTCAGGACCTTTGGAAGAACAGCCAGTGCTCTTAACCTCTGAGCCATCTCTCCAGCCCATGAGTAAGACTTCTTTAGATGCAATTTCATAAAAAGTGGAAAAAAAGTTTGAGACAGCATCTTTTATATGGCCCAGGGTAGTTTTGCACTTGTGATCTTCTGGCCTCAACCTCTTAAGCGCTGAGAGTTCAAGCATGCACCACCTGGAGTCACCATGACACCTAGAGTGAAAACATTTTTTTTTTTTTTTTGGAGACAAGGTTTCATGTAGCCCAGCTTCCCTGGTGCTTGGAGTAGAGGTACATACAGACTGAGCTCTCATGAATGACACCCACCTCATGTGAACAACTTTCACTAAAAAAACTTACCTCCTGGCATAGAAAGGGTCTCCCACATAATTGGTTCCTTTTTATACAATGTGAAGAGAATCGTGTCATTCCCAATCTTGGCTTTACTATTCCCATCATCTATGGGAGCATAGAGAAACACCTCAAATAGAAATGGAGGGAAGTTGACCTGTTCAGAAGGGAGAAAACAGGATTTAAGTTAGTTACACAAACTAAAGACACTGCCACTAAAAAAAAGTCTGGGCTAGAGAGATGGCTCGGTGGTTAAGAGCACTTGTTTTTGCACAAGACATGGGTTCAATTCTCCACACCCACATGGAGACTCACAACCATCTGAACTCCAATTCCAGGGGTTCTGGCATCCTCTTCTGAACTCCAAGGGCATCAGACAAGTGCATGGTACACATACATACACAGAGGCAAAACCATACACATAAAATAACATAAATAAATTTACAATTATTTATTCCAGAAAAATACCATGTTAGGGTGGGGATATAGTTCCTGGCATGGCATTGAATGCCTGTAATCTGGGCACACAGGAGGTGTACGAAGGACATTCCGGGTCAGGATCAGCTACAAAGTGAGTTTGAGGCCAGTCTGGCTATACTAGACTTTGTGTGTGTAAGTAATTTTTCTTAAAACCCCACTGAATTTATTCCAAGTAGCATAATTCAGCAAAGTGTATGAGGGTTTATGAGGAAACAATTGATGAAAGTAATCTGTGACCTGAATATGTCTGTACGAGACACCACACTGGCAAGAGATTTGTTTTTGTTGTAGTTGTTTCTGGGTTTTGTTGTTGTTGTTGTTGAGACAGGGTTTCCCTGTGTATCCTTGGCTGTCCTAGACTCGTACTGTAGACAAGGCTGGCCTCGAACTCACAGAGATCCGCCTGGCTCTGCCTCCTGGGAGCTGGGATTAAAGGCATGCGCCACCAAGCCTGGCATTGTAATTGTTTTTTTTTTTTTTTTTTTTGGTTTTTCGAGACAGGGTTTCTCTGTGTAGCCCTGGCTGTCCTGGACTCAGTTTGTAGACCAGGCTGGCCTCGAACTCGCAAAGATCCGCCAGCCTCTGCCTCCCAAGTGCTGGGATTAAAGGCGTGCGCCACCACTGCCCGGATTGTAATTGTTTTTTTAATGACGTCTCTGTGTGCATGTGCAAGGGTATATGAGTACCATGGCATGTATGTGGAGGTCAGAGAACTGTGAGAAGTTGGTTCTTTTCTTCCTAGGGATTGAACTGAAGTTGTCAGACTTGGTGGTAGTGCATTAACCCATTGACCCATTTCACCAGCCCTGAATTTTTGTTTTGTTTTGTTTTAGGTTTTTCGAGACAGAGTTTCTATGTGTATCCTTGACTGCCCTGGATTCAGTTTGTAGACCAAGATGGCCTTGAACTCACAGAGATCTGCCTGCCTCTGTGTCCTCAGTGCTGGGATTAAAGGGATGTGCCACCACACCCGGCTCCTAGATTTGCTTTTTAAAATAGGACTTTAAACTGAGGTCTAGCAGCCGGGTGTAGTGGCACATCCCTTTAATCCCAGCCCTTGGGAGGCAGAACCAGGTGGATCTCTGTGAGTTCAAGGCCAACGTGGTCTACTAAGTAAATCCAGGACATCCAGTACTGTTACACAGAGAAACCCTGTCTCGAAAAACCAAAAAAAAAAAAACAAAAAACAACCAAACAAACAAACAAAAAACCCCCAACAAATTGAGGTCTAGCCAAGGATGATGGAGCATCCCATTAATCCCAACACTTGGAAGTCTGAGGAAGGAGGATTGCCTAAAGTCCAAGGCCAGTGAGGGCTACCTAGTAAGACACGCCCACTTGCCCCGCCCCCAAGCCATTGGGGTTGGAGAAAGGGCTCAATTGTTAACAGGATTTGGTTTCCAGCACTGACATCATGGCTTATAACCATCTGTAACTCCAGTTCCAGGATATCTGACGCACTCTTCTGGCCTTTGCAGCCACTGCACACACCCGGTGTAAACTCATACACGCAATTCATATATATCATATATGCCATAAATGTATATATACATATACAGGCTAGAAATGTGTGTATATATATATATATATATATACACACATATACATACATATGTAGGCTAGAAATGTAGCTCAGTGGCATAGTATACACAGGACGTTGGGTTTGTTCCTTAACATGAGAAAGATTAATTAAAAATTAAGACTATAAATTAAAAATTAATAAAATATTAAAAAGTAAAAGCAATGGGCACAGCACAGTATTTCAGCAAGGCAGCCGCCGCACCTCCGCCCCGCTCACCTTAAGGTAAGTTTCCCCGCAGAACACGTCGGCGTCGCGCACGCACACGCCGCGCAGTGGCAGCGACAGGAAGACCGCGGCCGTCGTCTGCTGCCAGCTGAACTCGCTCACCCGCACAGGCATGGCGGGACCGGGGACGCCAGAGCCACCTTCCGTCGCTAAGAAGCCGGTTCGGTTGCTAGGGAAACGAGATCGCGGGGCTGCCATTACTTCCGGTCCTTAGGGCCCTTCCGGGTCAGGGGTCCAGTCGGGCTCGCGGCTTCCCAGCATACCCTGTGCGTATCCCAGTGGGCTCTGGTCAGACTTGAGCTTGGGACGTCTGGGTTCCGGCTGCTTCTGAGAGAATGAGGAAGAACTGGACCAGGTTATGCCCTTAAGGAAGGGAGACAAGACGGATCGAGGTCAAAAGACTGCCCTGTGAATACACGGCTTTTCAGATGGTCCGAGTTCAGGTCCCAGTAGCAGGGTTGGGCTGCTCATAAGCATTGGCAGCTCCAATCTGATACCCTCTTCTTGCTGACACAAATTAATTAAAATAAATACAAATAATTTAAAGTGGATTTTTGTTAAAGAGAAGCTGTGATGTGGCTACGTGGGAGAGGCTGGCTTGCCTTGGGTTGCATTCCCAGCACTGGAAAGGAAAAAAGCTGAGAGCTTTAGAATGCAGAGGGACCTGGGTCGATAGAGCTGGATTGTGTACATTGTGGCTCTCATGCACGTTTAGAGTCAGGACATTTAGTTTTCTCTGACCAGTGCCGGGCATTGGCAGTGTGGTGGTCTGTAATCTTAGGAGCCTTTAGTTGGAGACCACTCTGATAAACACAAGTTCTGTCTCCAAATATAAAGCAACATTTGATGTTCCTGTTCAGAGGCTCTGTCCATCACACATGGAGCACTGGTGTGTATTGGTGTGCATCTGCCAAGCCTGGGAAGGAACCTAAACTTCAAATGTGAGTCCTGGAAAAAGGATCCAATGACTCACAAATAACTTTGCTACAACTCCAGATAGTAGGATCTGTTGGGTTTAAGCTGAAACATTCTCTGATAGCCTACATCAAACTTCAATAGTATGCACCAGACTCCAGCTGCCGAGAAACTTGAAGGTTGTGTAGTTCAGCTCATGTCCTTATTGTCACATACTATTAGCAGAAATTATTGAGATCCTGAATTCATTCCAAATGCTCTCTCTACACTACTGCCCTAGGCCCAGTTTCTACATTACTGTAGTATGATATGAATGATAAGTGTAATTACTTTAAGTACTAGAAAAGTTATTTGCACATAGGAAGCTGCATTTTATTTGTTTGTTTGTTTGTTTGTTTATTTATTTATTTTTTGGTTTTTCGAGACAGGGTTTCTTTGTGTAGCCCTGGCTGTCCTGGACTCACTTTATAGACCAGGCTGGCCTCGAACTCACAAAGATCCGCCTGCCTCTGCCTCCCAAGTGCTGGGATTAAAGGCGTGCGCCACCACCGCCCGGCGGAAGCTGCATTTTAAACTTAATTTTTTTCCTTTGGGAGAGCATTTACAGAAACTTTCAAATGCCAATGTAAATTATTCCAGAAAGTTTAGGACCAATAGAGTTGGGTTAATATCATTCCCCTGGTGATCGTGATAGGTTTTGTCAGCAGTACATTATCTCAAACTTTGGGTCCTTTGGAACAATGGGAGCCATCTTAGCATTCTTTTGTCCCTCTGAGCTGAGAAACTTACAAATCCTGTGGATTTGTTCCATTTCATTGTGCTTTTGCCAATTTCTCCTTTTTATTCTATTATTCTTATCATGTCTTAAGCTCTTGTCTTTTTTGTTCTCTACACACACACACATACACACACACAACCAATTGTGGTGGCTCAGACTTGCAATCCCAGCCCTTGGGAGGCAGAGGCAGGCAGATATCTGAGTTTGAGGCCAGCCTGGTCTACAAAGCGAGTCCAGGACAGCCAGGGCTACACAGAGAAATCCTATCTCAAAAAAACAAAAAAAAAAAAAATTTTTTTTTTGATATTCCAATCCTCATCCTCTCCCTCCCCTCTTCCCAGTCCCACCATTCTACCCACTTCTCATACCCTCCCTCCTCCACCCAGTACCAACCCACTCTGGCACATCAAGCTGTATCAGGACTAAGTGCCTCCTCTTCCATTGAGGCAAGATAAGGCAGTTATGCTAGGAAAATGAGCTCCTGAGGGAGGCAACATCATCTAAGTCCAGGATAGACCCCTTTCTGATTATTAAGGTATCCACTTGAGGACCAAGCAGCCGTCAGCTTCATATGTGTAATGGACCTAGGACCAATCCTTACAAGCTGTTTGCATGGTGGTTCAGTCTCTGTGGGCCCCCTTGTGTGTATCTCTAAACCTCTAAACCTGCCCAGTGCTGGGATTATACGTATGTGACCCCACATCTGATTTACTAATGCCACATTTTAAAAATTTAAAACAAAAGATATGGGCTAGAAAGATGACTCAGTGGTTAAGAACATGGGCTGCTCTTCCAGAGGACCTGGGTTAATTCCCAGCACCCACATGGCAGCTCACAACTGTCTGTAACTCCAGTTCCAGGTGATACAATACCTGCACACAGACATACATTCAGGTAAAGCACCAATGCACATAAAACTAAAATAACTAAATTATTTAAAATATTTTTTGAGTTAAAAAAATGTGACCTAGCCGGGCGGTGGTGGCGCACGCCTTTAATCCCAGCACTTGGGAGGCAGAGGCAGGCGGATCTTTGTGAGTTCGAGGCCAGCCTGGTCTACAAAGCGAGTCCAGGACAGCCAGAGATATTCAGAGAAACCCTGTCTCGAAAAACCAAAAAAAAAAAAAAAAATGTGACCTAAACCAGGCTGGCTTCAAACTCACAGAGATCTTCCTGCCTTTTTCTCTGCATCCTAAGTTTTAGGATTAAAAGTGTGTACCACCATGCTCATTATGCAGTTTCTTTCTTCCTTTTTTTTCTTCAAAACACTTTATTTCAGTAAATCAGTCCAGAATGCCTGAAAAAGCACATTAGCAGTTGGTTAGGGCAATAAGAGCCCCCACAACATTGCCCATGTGTTCCCGCAAGCTCCTTTGTGCGGCTAGTGATCTCCATCTCCGTCACTATGAACTCCAGATATTCCTTCTTGACAGTGACCTTCGCCAGTTTCTTCTCCTGCTCCTGTTTTGGCTTTTTGCTCTCTGGACCGTCAGTCTCCAATGACAGACATAGTCTCCATATTCGAACTCTGGATCTCCTTCACCTCCACATAGTCAGTGACCGGCTCCATATCAGCAGCACCACTGTTATGCTTCCCTGGCTGCTCCGGAGGCCGCTCCAGGCCGCCGGTCTCGGTCTCTAACTCCAGCTTCACATCTCCCTCGGTTGCCATTTCAATCTCACCCCGCTGCCCTATGCAGTTTCTTTTAAACTGTATTCCTTTTATGTGTCTGGGTGTTTTGCCTGTGTTTCTGTGTACCGTGTTACATTCATCTATTACCCACAGAGGCCAGAAGAGACCATCAGATCCCCTGGAACTAAAGTTACAGAAGGTGATGTCACCATGTGGTTGCTGGGAGTTGAACTCCAAAGTTTGGAAGAACAGCCCATCTCACCAGCCCCTCCTAACCCCATTCCACCTCACCCCACTCCACCCCCTGCCCTGCTCTGCCCTACCCCAAACCACCTTCTTGATCCTGGTGTGTCTCTTCAAGGTGAGTATTTAGTTGTATCTTTCTGCATTACTCACGATGTTAAAGTTGCACAGATTTAAGCTTCTCCACCTCTGCCCTTTGAAGAAAAAAAAAAAAAATGTGAGTATCAGGCCCTGACCAAAAGGCTTTGTTCCATCAGTATACACTCCTGGCCAACTCCCAACCAGAGCCTCCCTAAACCTTCGTTGGCTCTGTTTCATCCAAAGCCATGCACTGCCACCTACCCATCCTAATGAGAGATAAAGATCAACTCTTAAAATAACCAGGCCTTCTCCTTAAAAACTACCTTTATTTAAAAGAATATGAAGTGGAGTGGCACCATAGGACACAGACTGACAACACTTGGTTACTCAAGAATGCCTCCGTACATCATTTCCATGATAGTGAGGCTACAGATGGACAGTCCTTACCCAGCACACATATGACACAGGCATCCCCCTGAAAACAGTGGTGACAAGAACAGGATCTCATGGGAAAATCAGATCTCTGCTTGTCTTACAGCTTTAGAATAAAACACTAATGTGTGGGAGGCATACTCAGTGTTAAACTCTAGCACAGCGTTTGGGGCAGAAGAGAACGGAGGAGCTGTACAAGTTTAGGATCTCTGAGGAGCAATGTTTATAATGGAGAATATAATAGATTTAACCCTTGGAAGCCTTTTAAAAACTATCCACATTTGACCAAGTTCTATCAGTTACTGAGCTAGTTTCAATCTCTTTGAAAAGGGTATCCTGTGTAGAAACCATGCAAAGATAATTTGGAAAGATCTAGTAATCACTTTATTATTTGTTGTTATTAATATTATAGTTATTTTGAGGCTGAATCTCACTGCATACCTGGCTGGCCTGGAACTCACTATGTAGACCAGGCTAGGCCCAAATTTGCAGAGATCCTCTTGCCTGCTTCCCAGTGCTGAGATAAAAGGTGTGTGCCATCATGCCCAGCCCTGATCACTTTTTTTTTTGGTTTTTCGAGACAGGGTTTCTCTGTTTAAAAGCTCTGGCTGTCCTGGACTTGCTTTGTAGACCAGGCTGGCCTCGAACTCGCAAAGATCCGCCTACCTCTTGTAGAGAGCTGCGATGTGCCGCACCCTAAAGATGGCGCCGGTTTCCGCCTCCCACCAGCCCGACGGTGAGCGCTCTCGGTGATAAACAAGTTCATATTTGGCAAAGACCGCTGATCTGGCTTGCTTCCGCATACGTGGGCCTCTAAGATAGCACTACGTGGCTTTACTTGATTGGCTGTTCATTTAGTATTTAGCCTGTGGGTTGGGTCTGCCCAGGCATTCGGAATTCAGAAGACTGTTTTCAAGGGACCTGAATAAACTGCTGGAGAAGAGCTTTTGTGAGTTGCGTCATCCTTGCTGGTCGAGGGGGACGCGACAACCTCTGCCTCCCAAGTGCTGGGATTAAAGGCGTGCGCCACCCCTGGCCGGCAACCCTGATCACTTTTTAATTCATAGTGGTACTTCCTTAAAACTCTATGATTCAATAGAAATACTAAGTTCTAAAAAGACTATTTGTCAAATAATAATTAGACAAGCTTAAACCCTTAAGATACGATACTAAATTTTTTAACACAAAAAAATAGGCCTGTGAATATGGACATTCAAGTCAAACAAGAGGATTATGACACCACGTTGTGTCTTCAAGACTGGGTGATAGTTATTGCTATACCATCCTGTCAACAGTCAATAATAAAAAATACAGGATATATCACAATCAGCATACTGATGCAGTCTCAGACACATGAACATAACCTAGGTACACATTCACTTGGAAATGTATTCACTGGTGTAGGAAATTCTAAGTCAGAGCAGTTCTGACTGATAAACTCTAAATTTGAATGTTTTTAAGATATACACCTTAATCACACATTAGCATTTGTTTTTACTTTAAGCATATGATTTCAAATATGCAAATTTGCAATGACCAAATATCATTTACTACAATTCCTTTGAGTGCTGGTTTTAATGATAAAGACTTAAAACATTTATTATTTACTTACGTTATGTCTGTCTCTATGTGTGTGTGCAGATGTCTGCAGAGGGCAGAAGAGGGTTTTGGGTCCCCTCCAACTTGAGTTACAAGAGGTTGTGAGGTACCTCACCCCAGTGCTGGGAACTGAACTTGATTTCCCTGAAAGAGCAGCAAGCACTCTCAAGGGCTGAGCCATCTTTCCAGTTCCAACAAAGAATGTTTTTAAACTAGTGTTCCTAAATACCTAAAGATTAAAAAAATGGAAATGTGCTTTCTTGGTTAAATATTTTAAAAATTGTAATTATGACTTTCATCACCAAATCTATCATCAGATAGTACAAACTAAATAACATGTCCTTGTACATGGTCACAAATTCTAAGTAAATGAGAGGAGTTTTATTATCTTAACAATTATCTTGATCATCTCAATAAGTTCATTATTAATAAAGATTGGTGCCATGATTTTGGTTATGGTACGGTGAATATTGCTTTCAGTTGGGAATCATCAGCATGTGTCAGCTAAGAGAATTCCTTAGAAATCATACCTGCAGCTGGGCGGTGGTGGCGCACGCCTTTAATCCCAGCACTTGGGAGGCAGAGGCAGGCGGATCTCTGTGAGTTCGAGGCCAGTCTGGTCTACAAAGCAAGTCCGGGACAGCCAGAGCTGTTATACAGAGAAACCCTGTCTCGAAAAACCAAAAAAAAAAAAAAAAAGAAAAAGAAATCATACCTGCAGGTAGATGGATTCTTCTCTTCTCAAGATAGTCTTGCTATGTAGCCCGGGGTGTCTCCAACTACAGAGCCTCCTGCCTCAGGTTCTGAACATGGGGATTATTACGCTACCATGCTGAACAGGTTGAAACTTTCAGATGTATTTATTATGTTATGAATGAGCTGCTACCACCAAATTTTTCTCCTCCCACACCTCAAAGACATCAGAGCCTTTACTAACTAACCCATAAATACTGATGTTTCACTTACTTCATAGAGTAGCTTAAAACATACCAGTATACGAGATCATTAGAATTACATAGTAATTTCCTTTGCCATAGGAATAAAGGTTGGACAAAGTCTGGAAACCTTTTATTTTCCAATTTGAATTACAGTAATTTTGCCACAGACCACAGCACTGGTGCATGTATGACTTAGGACACACACTAAGAACAAAAGGACAATCTACTGCCAAAATACATGTCACCAATGTGGAACACACTTGGGTTTGTATAAAAGTACTGAACTGATATCCCAAAAAGAGGCATATGTCAACAGTACATAGGGAGGAGATAGTTTTAATATGAAACAACTGTTCAAGTCACATACATCATGTTAAGAAGCAGGACTCTT
>CAJQZJ010030392.1:0-10194 GCA_907164525.1 Lophiomys imhausi | reverse complement strand
GGAAGGGGCTAAAACTGTGTCTCCTTGGAGTCTCCCAAGTGTATGGGATTCCAAAATACACGTACTAGGACTGGATGCCATGGCCAGGCAAAACAGATGGAAGGTCCCCAAGATTCTTTTTCCTACTGATTTCTACAACTAAAGTGATAAGTTGTATAAGTGACCACTCTGTGGTACCTGATAAATGCCAGTTGCTTCCTAGCTGAATTTCCCCACAGGCTACAGACATCCAGACATCACCATCTTTCTCCTTTTCTAGAATGAAACACATCTAGCACACTAGGGGACTCCCAGTACAGTACAGTTTATACAGCTGGCATGCTGTATCCCCATCCTCCCATCCACTAAGCCAGGAAGGTGCTGACAGTAGAATTTCATGACTGGCTTCTTGGAGGGCTAGCCAGCTTGCCCTGGCAGATTCCACATAGAGAGCTGTGGGCTGCAAGTCTCTAGTGCACAGTCCTAGTGCACAGTCCTCTCTTTTTGGCGATGATAATCTGCAGTAAGAAAGAACACAGCACATTATTTTCAGGCTGAGCTCCCAACTTCCCATTACCAACTTCTAGGGTTTGCCATTATCCATATTTAAAAGAGTTCTAGTTACCTAGAGCCCTGCCACGTAAACTAAAAAATAAAAAGTGCCTTACTGTAGGGAAAGAAGCGCACCCGCATGCTAATTTCTCGGGCTGTCTTCAGGATTTCAACAGCCTGGAAGGAACACAGTAGCTTGTACAAATGAAGAGATATTACCCAGAAACATAACAAAGGAATGGAATGTGCCACTTCAAACATCTAGGTCACTGATAGCTGCTGTCTTCTGGTCCACTCCCCTTGAAGAGATGCTTTCCTACAGATTACAGTAATCCTGTCCAGCTTGTCCTGCCTGAGATGGCTTCTTGCAAGACTATAGTCCATGTGCTATGCTTACTTTGCTGTGCTCAATATCTTGGAAATCCACATCATTCACAGCTAGAACTTGGTCCCCTTCTTGAAGTCCTGCTCGATGTGCATCAGAATCTGGAATCACCTGTTGGTAAAGGGGTAATACATGTAATTGAGATGGAGTAGTTTCAGGAGACTGCAGGGAAAATTCAGTGCTGTTCAAGTGTTATTTTCTGAGATACCACAGGGAGATAAGTGGCTTGCCAAATCAAATTTGGTTCTCAGTTTGGTTTTGGTTTTTGTCTTTATATATTCTTTTTTTCCCAAGACAAGGTTTCTCTTTTTCAGCCCTGGCTGTCCTGGAACTTGGTCTGTAGACCAGGCTGGCCTTGAACTCCCGCTGGGGAGGCACTGGCAGGTGGATCTCTGTGTGCTCCCACCATCTGGCCTGATTTTATTGATTCGTATTACCTACTCCTGATCTCCCTGCTTCTGCCTCCAGAGTTCTCAGATTCCTGGCATGGTCCACCACACAATTAGCCCCAAGGCAATTCTGAGAAGGAAAGGCTGAGTTCCTATTATGTCCATGCTATGACTCTACCAGGTCATCCAATTTTTCTAGTCATTGGGCCACCAGTGTACTTTATTATGGTAACAAAGGGAAGTAGCTACCCATACAGCTTCCCCCCACACACACACACACACATACCTTGGAGATGAAGATGCCTAGCTGGGAGGCCTTTCCTCCTCGGATGTTAAATCCCAACTATAAGACAAGAGCACAGGATGAGGACTCAGTATAGACCACAAACATAAGAACAGGAGCATCAGTGTACTCAGAAGAAAACGAGACACTATGGAATCTCAGCTTTTCTGGTCACCTACTTCCCAATCCACCTCCATACCCCAACCATTGCCAACTTCTGGCATCGACAAAATACAGACTAGAATAAGAGCTTCTGTAAGTTTACCTGAGCACCAGGAGGCTTCTTCAGTGTGACAATTCGGGGCAAAAACTGGGTCAACTCATTGTTGTAGTCTGGGTGGTACACCCTCTGCAAGACACAGCAATCTCTAAAGCCTTAGTCCCAGTCTTAGATGCCACATCTACCTTCTTTTAGAACATTAATAAACCAGCCATAAATCAGGAAATGGTAAAGTCATGGAGTCAGTTTGCATAGAACAGATAATACAGTCTAAATGAGTGGTTGTTTAGTCTCAGGGCATGCTATCCCTTTTTTAATTGACAGGATGGAAACCAAGGTTCTGAATTTTCAGAATTCACTGGTGTGAAAGGCTCTGGCAGGATGATTCTACAAGAAGTTTCCCATGGGTCACTATCACTCAGAATTCCCCTAAGATTCACTCTGCATTGACTTTCATAACCTTGTTACTTTATTTTTCATAGATCTCATGCTTGGGGTTTCTTATTCAGGAATGCAGATAGTTCCCACCTCATGAGGAGGAATCCATGCTGGAGGGTTCTCATAGGCAGGCAGGAAAACCACGGGGTAGTCATCATAAGGAATCCGGCTGTCCATTTCAGACAAAGCCCTGAAAAGGATGAATCAAAGGAAACAAAAGTGATTTTTAAAAGGACCAAGTTTCAGAAAGTATCTCATCCTGAGGCCATCTGTTTATGGGCCTAGCTCACATGTGGGTGTTAAGACTGGAAGCTTTAAAAGAGGCAAAATAAAACACTCACCCCAACTCAAACCTATCAATTTTTCTAAAAAAAAAAAAAAAAAAATCTAGACGCCTAACACCTTGTTAAGCAAACTCGAAAGGCATGTTCTCAATTCTCACAATTCTACAAAAACAGGTGTCACCGCCTTAAACCTGGAGAAGAGGAAATTAGAATCGCATTTACAAAGATCTACCTTAAAACAGCAAGAGAGTGCCAACACTAACTATCCCATAGGGCTTGGGGGCAGGCACTGTGCCACGTCCTCTAGAGGTGCTTAGGAAAAGTGGCGTCCACAGATGGACTCTGTGAGCAGGGACTATCTTCCGGGTCCAGGTCCCGCATCCCGCCCGAATCCCGCGCTCACAAAAACTTAACTCAGCACCACCTCACCGTCAACTAGGACTCCCTCCGCGGCGCCTCCTAGGCTCCCAGCCAATTCGGCCTCAGAACCGGAAGCGGATGCTCGCTCCCGTGGAACGAGGGCGGAGCTTGCTTTCGGCGAGCCATTTCTCCAGCCTTCTCCGCTGTCACGCTGTGCGTGCTCACGTATGTGAGCGGGCTGTGCGCGCTCCGATTGGCTGGCGCCTCCGGGATCTATTTGAAACTTGGCGGTTAAGACTCCAGTTGGAACAGGGGGCGGGAAGATCGGGGAAAGGTACGTTTGGTTTCCTTTTTACCACTTTAGCGCTCTAACTCGCGGAGGCTGCCTCCGCTGGGCTTTATTTTAGACACCACTTTGCCTTGCAGCTTTCGGAGGGACAGAGCCTTAGGCGGTGGCTAAGCCTGAGAGTGACTGGAGACAGTCACCGCGGATCTCCGACGTCTTCTATCGCCTGAGAAGGGCCTTTACACTCCTGCCAGCCTCCGGAGGCTCCTCGGAGAGTCAGCTTCACTCTGCGTGGACGCCTGCTGAGCCATGAAAGAAGAGGTGAAGGCAATTCCTGTAAGAGTAGCACTGCGTTGTCGTCCCCTGGTCTCGAAAGAGATTAGTGAGGGCTGCCAGACATGCCTCTCCTTTGTGCCCGGAGAGCCTCAGGTGTGTAGTCTAGTCAAGAGTGGCCAGCTGGGGCTGCAAGGAGCGAGGGGCGTGGTCTGTTTTTTCCTCCCTTAGGCCTTGTCTCTTGCTTTTTGCAGGTGGTGGTTGGTACTGATAAATCATTTACCTACGATTTTGTGTTTGACCCATCTACTGAGCAGGAAGAGGTCTTTAATACGGCAGTAGCTCCACTCATAAAAGGCATATTTAAAGGTGAGGCTGTTTACTTCACTGGGCGATCTTTTTTTTTTTTTTTGAGCTTATATTATGTGTGTGTCGATAGGCACTGCAAATAGAGGAATGGATGAAAGACTCTTGCCTTAAAAAACAAACAAAGCCCACAACCTAGTAACATTTGTGAAAGTCTTTCTTTCCTTGAAGCTACTTTCGGACTGTCCTGTTTATCTTTGACAAAGACATATTTTTGTTGTCCTGGGACCTCACTGGAGGATAAGCATACAGCTCTGAGTTTAGTGGCACACACCTTTAATCCGAGTGCTTGAGAAGCAAAGGCAGCCAGATCTCTGTGAGTTTGAGGCCAGTCTGGTCTACCTAGCGAGTTCCAGAACATCCAGGGGTACTTAGTGAGATCTTGTCTCACAAATAAACAAACAACAAAAAAAAACAAAGCAAAAATAAAGAATATATAGTCTTTGTTTGGTGCTGATAGTATGCCAACCCGCTGAAGTCCCAAGCATATTCAGATTAGTAATATAAGGGCTCTGAAGGAGTTCAAAGTCCAGAGGGACAGATGACTGGCAGATGACTACATACGTGAGTTTGAATACATAGAAAAAAATTAAAATTTTACACCTATTTACATTTTTTTGGTGATTTCTTTCTTTCTTTTTTCTTTTTTTCCTTTCCTTCCAGACAACATTTCATATAGTTCAGACTGGCCTTAAACGTACAATGTGGCTAAAATGAGATGTGATGGTGCATGTGTTGAATCCTAGCACCCAGAAGGCAGGCAGAGACAAGTGAATCTCTGTAAGTTCAAGGCCCGCCTGGTCTGGCCTACACATATAAGGTTCAAGGCCAGCCAGAGCCACACAGTGAGGCCCTGTTTAATGTGCACTGTGTGTAAATACACACAGCAAATGCTACTGTGGACATTTCACTGGTTCCCTACAGAGTAGTATGAAAAATGGAAAGATGGCACTAGATTTTTTTTCTCAGACCCTTGAATACTATGGCCAGCTAATAATCTATACTGCAGAAGCTAAGGTTTTAAGAACAGGATTCTGAAGAGAGTAAGACCTGAGAGATTTCTAATTGTTATTTTAGTACAGTGGCTGTTCAATTTCCTTTTTTTAAATTTGAGAATTTCATACATGTATATAGTGTGTGTTTTATCAAATCTTCTCTCATTCCCTCCTTCACTTCTTCCCCTATCTCCAGCATATATACTCTTTTTTTTCTTAAACTCAGATTCAGTTCAGTATGTAGGAACATCTTATGGAGCATAGGTAGCCTCTCCAGCCACATCCCTGAAGAAAACTGACAGTCCCTCCTCCAGGAGCCCTCAATTGGTAGCTAGGTGTAGAACTTTAGGAGTGGCACCCTATATCCATGCTGGGATTTTGACTGGTTTGATCTTGTGCAGATCTCAACAGTTATTCATTTAAAAATTAGAACCATATCATATTAGTGCTTTTAAATTATTAAACATGTTGCATATAATCCAGCTTAACTTTTCACTCAAAGAAAAATGCTTTCTAGCAATTAGATGAACTTCCAGTGTCTTGTTTGTGGCAGAGTCTCATTTAATCCAGACTGACTTCAAACTAGATATGTGACAGAAGCTGACCCTTAACTCCTGATCCTTCATTCTTCTGTCTTTGCCTTTAAAGTGTTGGGGTTATACACGTGCACCCCTACAACCACCTCTAGTGTCTGTTTAAATTTTTTTTTTTGACAGAGAGGTCACAAAATCATAAAGTAGCCCACTTGATAGTTGCTTTCTTTTGGACAACTCATTTTTTACAGTTATTTGTGTAAGTGCATCACAGTGTGGGGGAGGAGTTGGTCCTCTCCTACCACATGTGGCCCAGATAAGCTCAAGCTTTCTAAGCAACAGCTATTCAAATATATTTTCATCCTTTAAAAATGACACTATGGGGCTTGGGCAGATGGCTCAGTGGTTAAGAATCCTTACTGCTCTTGCAGGCAACCCAGGTTTGATTTCCTACACTCATATCAAGCAGCTCACAACTACCAACTCCAGTTGCAGGGTAAATGATGACCTTTGGCCTCCACAGGCACCTATGTGCACATGGTGAATATCAACTCACACAGGTACACACACTCACAAATAAATTCATCACAACTGGTTCAGAAGAAAAAAAATGAGTTCTTTATGCTATTCTTGCAGAACTAAGTTTTTTTGGGTTTTGTTGTTGTTGTTGTTTTTACTATAAATAAAAAAAAAAACTTAAGCCAGGCAATGGTGGCACACAACTTTAATCCCAGCACTAGGGAGGTAGAGAGGAAGTTGGATCTCTGAGTTCGAGGCCAGCCAGATCTACAAAGTGAGTTCCAGGACAGCCAGGGCTGTTACACAGAGAAACCCTATTTCAAACAAACAAACAAAACAAAATCTTAAAAATTGATGTCATGTTTTAGGGTGCATTGTATATCTTTGTGTATGCATATGTGTGTACAAGTGTCCTCACTCATGCATGTCTAGCAGAGGTCAATATTAGGCATTTTCCTTTATTGCTCCCTATCTTGTTTTTTGAGACAGGGTCTCACTGAACTATTTCAGCTGCACTGAGTGGCCAGCAAGTTCCCAGGATCCACCTGTGTCTGCCCTCTCAGTGCTAGGGGTTTACACAGATGTATGCTATCATGCCTAATTTTTATATGCTAGAGATCTAAACTCAAGTTCTCATGCTTGCACAGCAAGGAATTTATCCACTGGGTTGTGTCCCCAGACCCAACCTCTATTTATTCAGTCATTTTAAAAAATTTGTCTTGTGTGAATTGTGTGTGTCAATGTGTCACATTCAACATGTGATATAGGAGTCAGTTCTTCTACTATATGGGTTCTGGGGACCAATTGGAGCTTTCCAGGCCTGGCCATAAGTGCTGTTAACTACCAGGCCCTGTCTTTTTTTCTTTCTTTGAGACAACCTCTCATGTAGTACAGGATTTCCTAGGACTCACTAAATAACTAAGGATGACCTTGAACTTTGGGTCTCCCTGTAACTTCCCCAGTGCCAGGATTCCAGATATGACCGTCATCCTTGGTTTGGTTTATGCTGTGCTGGGAAGCAAAGCCAGCACTTCGTACTTGCTAGACAAACACTCTACCAAGTGAGCTATAGTCTTAGACTAAATACTTTGTTTTACAACTTGAAAGCACTGCAGTTACAGAAATGTTGCCAGAAAAGCATAAAGAAGCCATTCCTCCACCCCTGAAGTCATTGGTAATAAGTTGTTGACCCTATGTCCCCTGAATACTTTACCATTTATTTCCTGTAAGAGTCCTCATAACATGACATAGCCATCATAGTCAGAGAAGTTGCATTGTCACATTACCACCACCTAATCCTCAGACCTATTCAAATGTTGCCAATTGTTTCAGTAATGCCCATTATAGCAAAGAATTTAGTTCAAAAATTGTTATAATTAGCTGTGCCCCTCTTTAGTCCCCAAATATAAAGTAGTTCTTGAACCTTTGTTTTTTGTACCTTTTTTTGTTTGTTTGTTTTTTTGAGACAGAGTTTCTCTGTGTAACAGAGCCCTGGCTGTCCTGGACTCACTCTGTAGAGCAGGCTGGCCTTGAACTCACAGAGATCAGCTGCCTCTGCCTCCTGGGTGCTGAGAATAAAGCCGTGCACCACCAGGCCCAGCCTTTTTGTGCTTTTTTTTTAAGCTTTCATTGTCTTGATACTTGAAGATTACAGGATGTTTATTTGTATGATTCTGTTTGCTTTTATCTGACATTATAAAATTTGAGCCGTATGTTTTTAGCAGAAGTACCACAGGCATGCTTCTGTATTCTCATTGATTTTTATCAAGCAGTACATGGTTTTGATTTGTTCTGTTACTGCTGACGTTCATTTTGATAATCTAAGGTATAAATCTACCAAATCTCCCCACTGTAAAGTTAATTTCTTGCCTTTTTGGATATTTGAAGAACCATTATATAGTTTTGTCTAAATTCTCTTCTAATTTTCTCTCTTACATGATTTTTGTGTAATTGTCATCTAATTAACTATTTCTTCCACTCTTCCTCTTGGTCCCTCCTTCCCCTCTAATTTCTAACATGTCTCACCCCTTTCCCCTTAAGTACATGGCCTCTTTGTAATTGTTATTGTTATATACACACACACACACACACACACACACACACACACACTCACTCTCTCTCACACTCATTCTCATATGCATAATATATAAGCAGAACCTGCTGAGTCTATTTAGTGTTGCTTGTGTTTATATGATTTCAGGGCTGACCACTGGTATGAATAACCAATAAAGGCAGTCATCCCTGGGGAACACTAATTCTACCCTCTCAGCAGTCATTAATTACCTTTTGTTTTCTGTAGGAGTGAGGCCCTGTGAGATTGCTCCCTTCAGTGTTAGTGTGTCTGTTGCTATTGTTCTTCAGGTCTTGTTTAGGCAGCTATACTATTGAGTTATTGTGGGTGAAACCTTCCTGTCATTTGTAGGTGACACAATCTCACAGCAGATTTCCTGGTCCTCTGGCTTTTACAATCTTTCTGCCTCTTTGTCTTCCATGTTCCGCCAGCCTTAGATACAGGAGTTGTGTTGTGTATGTATCCACTGGGAGTGAGCACTCCATTATCAGGTGTTCTCTGCATTTTGGTTAGTTATAGTTTTCTGTAATGGCCTCCATCTGTTGCAAAGAGAAGCTTCTTTGAAGAACAAAAGCTGCTCTTATCTGTGGGTATAAGGATAAGTATTTAGAATGAAGTTGGGAATTATACTGGTTTAATAAAGTAGCTGTAGTAAGTTCTACTTAAGATCTGTGACCTCAAAATCCCTGGGTAGTTGACTAGATTTTCCAATATCAGGCATGATTTCCTTCCTGTTGAGGGGACCTTAGTTCAAATAGAAAGGAGTTGGTTACCACCAAAATATGAGAATAGGTGAAAAATATTGCACCTTTAAGGATATCTTGCTATGCTGGTCATTGTTGTAGTTCATAGGCTTCACAACTGGGTAGGAGGACTATTGATTACTTCCCTCCCTTAGCAGTTTGCATAGTACCTTCAGGTACTATGAAAGCTAGTTCCCAGGGAGGAGGTTTTTAGGTCAGATCCATCTCAGATCCTTCAAGTCCAGTGTACAAAGTGCAGGGTGTCTTCAGCAATAGGCACTTAACCTTTAGCCTCTGGAATACAACAGTAGTAGTCTGTACTGTTGGGACTCCCTTGTCTTCTTGACTAACAACTTGGAATGGAGTTTCTCATTTCATAGTAGGTTTTTTGTTAGATAAAATATGCTCTTGAGGGGAACATTATCAACCCAAGTGGCACACATTCATTTAAATATGTATGCATATATGTACATTTACACATATATGTAATTTTAGGTAAATAAAAGTAATATGATTCCTTATGGCATTTTCAAACATCCTTAGTGTTACTTGTCCCTCCACCCTTCCTCTTCTGTATTGTCCTCCCTAGCTCCTCTGCAATTACAGCCCCCTACCACGTTTCCTCTTTCCCCTTCATATCATGTGTATCCTGTTATTTCTTTTGAAAACAGTCTCATTAAGTGCATGCTGACTTTGAACTCATTATATAATACAATAGAAACTAGCTATGAGCTCCTAATTCTTTTGGCTTGTTCTCCTGAATGCTGAGCTTACAGACCTGAGCTACCACACCCAGCTACCATCCCTGTTTTCTTTAGCCATTTCTGAAATATTGTTTTAGATTCTTCACTATTTGGTCATTTCCTCAAATGCACCTCCAATGCTTATTAAAAGTGCCAGTAGTGTACTTTTATGTTTAAAAATTTATTTTGAATTATACGTGTGTCTGTTTCTCTGTCTGCCTGCTTGTTTTTCTCTGTCTGCATGAGTTGTATGCATATGAGTGCATGTGCCTACAGAGGCTAGCAGTGCCATATCCCTCTGGAGCTGGTTATAAGCCATGTGAAGTAGGTGCTTAGATGTTGAACTCAGGTCCTCTGGCAAAGCAGTACATGCTCTTAACCACTGAGCAATCTGTCCATCCCCTTCTTTTGTATTCTTAGCCTGGGAAATATGAGAATTAAACTGTATTATTTGAAGACAATGGCAAGTGTAGTGATTCTAATATACATGTATTTGTTTAAAACCATCCTTAGTGGCAAGAATAAATCTGGTCTTTTTATATTCAGTTTAATAGTACCCTCTTATACTCTGTACTCCTGGTACCAGAGTCCTGAGTGTTTAAGACACAGTACAAAAACCTGGTTTCCTAAGATGTTGCAGCTTATACCTATCTGTGGTAGCAGATTATAGCAGCAGTGTAGTATAACATTTCAATTTAATGTTAAGAGCTTTCATTTAGAGCAAAAACAATCTCTCTCCTCTCCCCTTCTCCCTCCCCCCCCCCCCCCCCCCCCC
>CAJQZJ010030391.1:0-20631 GCA_907164525.1 Lophiomys imhausi | reverse complement strand
AAATGTTGTTCCTCTAAATACATCTGATCCAGTCTCAGGGCACAGCCTCATTTAGAGCTGACATAAACACCAACATGCTGTGTGTTTCCTGCATTAGGGCACTGTCAGCATAACTTGGGGGCTCTATGCTGTTCCTTCTCAGGGACAGAATCATGATTGAGCTGTCAGTCAATTAATCCATACCAAGTCAAGACATGAGGCACGACACACAGGAATAAACTGTCTGTATTTATGTTATAAACCTTTTAAGAGACACATTTTTCAGACACTATATAATGACAGAAGCTTAGCACTGCTCGTAGGTTCCATTTGCCCTTCAGACTCTGTGCTGGCTAGTTTTGTGTGTCAACTTAACACAAGCTAGAGTCATCAGAGAGGAAGGAGCCTCAGTTGAGATGCTTCTACGACATCCAGCTGTAAGGTATTTTCTGAACTAGTGAGGGCCCAGCCCATGGTGACTGTGCCATCCCTGGGCTGGTGATCCTGGATTCTGTAAGAAAGAAGGCTGAGTAAGCCATGGGACACAAGCCAGTAACTAGCATCCCTCCATGGCTTCTGCATCAGCTTCTGCCTCTAAGGTTTTGTCCTGTTTGACTTCTCATCCTGACTTCCTTTAATAATGAACAGCAATACAGAAGTGTAAGCCAAATAATCCCTTTCTCCCCATAATCATGGTGTTTCATCACAACAATAGAAACCCAAATTAAGGCAGATTCATTGCTGAGAATTCTTTCTTCAAATATTTTCCCAGGTTGTTCGGGAGAGGATATTGAGATTGGTAACCTCCTAACCTTGTCATGATAGTTGGTTACATAGCCAACACCCAGACTCAAGGATGTCAAGGAATGTATGTATGTATGTATGTATGTATGTATGTATGTATGTATGTATGTGTATATGTATATATGACATTGCCATTATTCAATAACTCAGTGATGCCATGATAAGAGACTTCTGATGTTTGCAACCATTTGTCAACCTGAACCTAAATGCTCCTGACTACCTTGTCAGGTGAAGTGTTGCAGTCACCTATCAAACACAGGAGATCAAATTAGCTCTGATCACTGCTGGGCTGTGCAAATCCTGGCATAAATCACTGTGGCAGTGGATGGACAAATTGCCATAGTCCCTGAGTCACAAGATGGAAAACTCTTCCCCATGGTGTATTAATTTTATCTTCACAACCTTAGCATTCAGGCAGATGCAAAGTTCTCTTTCATGATTCACTTAGCTCTATAGAAGTGAAGACTGTAGCAGAGAAAGGGTCAAAATCTGAGCTAATGGGGACTTGATGCAGATCACGGAGCCAAGGTGATGTGAGGAAAAGGAGTTTGACCTCTGTGTAATACATAAAATGGGATATGGCATACACTTGTAACAGCAGGCCCCAGGGTTGTCACACAATTTTGTGTAGGATAGCTCTGACTCCTCAGGACACATTAGACCAACACCATGATCTCAGAAGCTACAGTTGTCAAAGTCTCCAGGTGCCCAGGAAGCAGCCACATGCTGAGTTTTGCCCTTGCCAGGACAATCAACAGAGATAACTCAATAAATCACTGACAGATCCACTCCAAAGTCTCATTCTTGGAGTATTCCTTTTCCCTCAGGCAATGATGAAGTCTCCACAGCACCAAGAGAGACAGACAGTAACACAGCCTTATGCATTTTGCACACACAAGATAGATGAAGATGTTTTGGGAAGTAATTTTATGGCTTTGACTAGCAGCACAGACATGCATCAGTGTCCACAACTGTATTCAGTGTAGAGTTAAGAGCCACTTCTCCAGATGTAAAGAGCAGAGACAATTGTCCTTATGATTCCTTTCTTGACTATGATGGATAACTTTGATTGTCACTTTGCTTGAATTAAAAGTTGCCTCTGGCATTATGAGTCACCCAGAGTCTAAAGAGGGTTTTGAGAGATGTTTAACTGAGGGGAAAGAACAACTCTGTGTGTGAAAGGCACCAACCATGCGATGGAGTCTGAGTCAGAATAATTAGGGAGAAAGTGGGTTGGCTTCAGGAAGAATGTGGTGATTCTAAGAATTGGGAGAAGAAAGCAGAAGGATGGAGAGTTCAGGGCCAGCCTTTGCTACATAGTGAGTTTGTTGCCTACCTGTCTGATATGAGATACCTTATCACCCTTTCCCATGAATAAAAACCAATAACGGAGCAAACAACCCCTCTATGAATACATGGTGGCTCACATCTGTCACTCCATCTGTCATCGAATTGATTGGGAGGATTGTTGTGAGTTCAAGGCTAGCCATGGGTACATAATGAGTTCTAGGCCAGCCTAGGCTACAGATTAAGTCAGTGTCTAGTAGAATAAAAATGTACAAAAAATACAGAGGAAGAAAAAATGTAAGAATGAGAGGGAGGAGTAAAAGAAAGAGAAGAAGCCAGCTGTGCACATTTCTTTGTTTCTGTGTTGCGCCATGTACCAGTCTGCCCCTTGTGCTGTGACACACTGCCAGAATGTATTAACTTCTTCTGTACTCTCAGATAAAATGAGTCTCTTTCCTTCCTTAGGCTTTGTTTTGACATTATAATTTAATTACAATAATTCTCTCACCCCTTTCCTCCCTCCAAACCATCCCGTCTACTCCCCCGTTCTCCTCAATCATGGTCTCTCTTTTTCAGTAGTTGTTGGAGAGACAGCTCCCCTGGTAATGCTTTCAGTTTGCCAAGTGTTTGGTCACATCATTGAGAAGAGTAACTAATAAACATGAGAGTCTATCATGTTCTTCATGGGATACAGTAGAAGGCCAACCCTGGACAGCATCATATATGAAAACAAAGTCTAGAATACTCTCCCATCATGTGTGTATACAGTAGAATACTCACCAACCTTTGTCTGTTAGCAGCAAATGAGGTGGGTACCCCAGTGCCATCCTGACTGTCAGCCTCTCCTGAGTATGAAATGATGATGCGGCTCCCCAAGTAACCTTTCCCTCAAGAGAACAATTTATAATGGCAAGTGGGGATTAAGCATGGCTCTGATACTTCAGGGGAGGATGGAGATAAGCTGCTCTCTCTCCTAGTCTCCTTTCCTGAGGGATGCAAAATATCATCATTGCCTCTATGCTAGCTTTTGCTGGAGGACAGAAAAGGATACCTAGGTTCGCCTGGGATGTAAAAATGAGTACCTTGGTCAAAAATTGAAGGTAATCCCTGGTCACAGGAACCACATCTGGTCCACAGGAGCATCAGAGCCTGTAATTGTGAGCATTCAAATTGTCTGCTGATAATTACATGCGTAAGTAACATTTGTCACTGGCTGCATGGGGAACACAGAAGGGCCTTTTGGGCCTCTTCAGTTTCAAATAGGAAAATAAGAAATCATTGTCCAGTGAAAAAGTAAAGCAATAGCTACACTAGTAATAATTAATGATACCAATCTGTATTTTCTGTCCTGAAATGTTGAAAAATCTGAAACCTGTACCCTAATGCGTGTCTAGATTTTTATGCATCCCTGTTGTGAAAGAACTTGCTAGTACTTAAGTTCATATAAGTCACAGTTGAGAAACTCCAATTAAATTTTTTTAAATATAAAACTGAAGCAGGTACTCTTGTTTCTTAAAAATGTGTTTCCTTTTCATGATTTGAATCTTTGCTTTCTACTGTCTCATTTTTTATTGTAAATTATTACTTAACCTTTTTTAATTCTTATATTCTTCTGAAAATAAAACTTAATGATGAATATTAAAGCTAGAATTTGCAAATCAATTGAAATCAATCACTGTATATCCCAATTTTCTATGTGCCCTATGTACATACAAAATCTATGTAGTTGGTGTTGTGCTTTGAATGAGAATGGTCACATTAGGCTCTTATATTTGAATACTTAGTCATGAGGGAGTAGCAGTACTTGAAATGTATTAGGAGGTGTGGCCTTGTTGAAGTAGGTCTGGCCTTGTTGGAGGAAGGGTGTCACTGGGTGTGGGCTTTGAGATTTCAGAAGCCCAAGCCAGGTGCTGTGACCTTCATTTCCTGTTGCCTGCAGATCTAGATATAAGACTATCAAGCTACTTCTACATCACCATGCCTATCTATGTGGCACCACGCTTCCTGTCATGATGATAGTGGATTAATCTTCTGAAACTCTAAGCCAGCCCCAGTTAAATGTTTCCCTTTATAAAAGTTGCCATCATCATGGTGTCAATCGAACAATGACTAAGACCTTTGGTATGAGATGAAGAGTTATTATGACGTTTAATGATAATTTGATTTTAATGTCATTTTATTCCTGACATAAGATTATTTGCTGCCTTTAATTATTCCATCTTTTTTGTATATTTTGCCTTTACTTTCTTTGTTACATAGATTGGAAATTAATTATGTTAGGCATATTTTAAATTCTAGACATATGAATACTACATATACCATCCTATTATACATCATATTTTACTAAGTTAATATCATCTACATGAATATACTGAGCTGTAAATAAAGAACACATATAACTCAAAGTATTTGTGTACACAACTGTATAGCAAGGGAAATGCACCCATGAAATGGCAGCAGTGTTCTATTTTTTAAAAAACTTAAAACTCTTTCTCTATTTATTTCTTTGTATGTGTGTTGTGAGTTATGAAAGTGGAAGAAGATCAAAAGGAGGTAGTGATCTTAGGGGAGAGGGCAACAGGATAGAAAGAAAGGCTAATGGAATACATGTGAGAATGACATTAAAGCAGAATGGTGCATTATATTCGAAGGTGAAATAAGTCCAGGGAGAGGGGAATAGGAGGGATGAGATAGGGTAGTAGATAACAGGCATGAATAGAAAAAATATGATTATAGAAATGTGTGAAAATACCAAAAGGAAGACCATTAGTTTTTATGTTAACTTTTGAATTTTAAAATATATTTTTAAAAAATCAAAAGTCTGTGTGGCCTTGTTGGTAATTTCTAGGGCAGGTGAGGCTCTGCCTCAAAAAATCCATGGTGGATGGTATGTGATTAACACCAGAGGAGAATGATCTCTGACCACCATAAAAATGTATACCCAAATACACACACACATGCACACTTGTGCGCGCGCTCACACACACACACACACACACACACACACACACACACACACACGAACGGAGGAATGTGCTATGTATACAAACATTAGAAACTGAAAGTGCAACTTCCCAAACACTTACACAAATCTTTAAAACATGGCCCACATTAACAGTTGTGCCCATAGACTGATGTTTATTCTTGTTTTTATTTATAATCCACATCGTTGAAGTCAGTGTTTTTATTATGTAAATTTTGGGGAATTAAGACTTGATGAAAGAAATTCTTGTGTAAAATGAGCAAGTAAATTTCTTTATTGTAAATTAACACACGGTTCATAATGATATCATGACATGACACTGCAAAAATATGCCCACTTGAGAATAAGTGAAAGGCAGTTGAGAAACAGCAGATGTGAGAGCATTTGAATTTCTCAATTTCTTTCTGCACTCAGAAAATTTAATCTTTGATGTGGGAGATGTACTCTTTCTACCAGAAAAAGAGGAACAAAGCCGGGCGGTGGTGGCGCACACCTTTAATCCCAGCACTTGGGAGGCAGAGGCAGGCGGATCTCTGTGAGTTCGAGGCCAGCCTAGTCTACAAAGCGAGTCCAGAACAGCCAGAGATACACAGAGAAACCCTGCCTCGAAAAACCAAAAAAAAAAAAAAAAGAAAAAGAGGAACATTCTTCATTGGGGAGTCACAGCTGAGAGAATTCTGTACAAACAGACCCTATTGAAATAGAACTTATCTTCCTTTATCCAGTCCACATACTTGTTACTTTTCCAGAATTGTTTCTCTCTGTTCAAATATAAAAAACATTTAGGTTTTTTTTTAAACTTCCTTGAGTCTTTGTTTCCTTGTGAAACTTTTGATAATGATTTTGGAATCGAGTTTATAAGACAGTTTAGGGAGAATTTAGGTCTTTATCAGCATTTTATTTTCTTTAACCCATTTTGTTAACTGACTTTTTAGAATATAATGCTAATCTTAAGAAATATTATAAATGTTTTTAAAATTAGAAATTTCACTGTAACATCTTTCCATATTACAAAAATGTGTTCTGGGTCCATCAGCTGACTCCAATGGCAAGAATCAAAGGCTAATCAGGCACTCCCTGCCCAGGTGTTAGATTAGTTTAGGACATAGAAACAAGGAAATTGATTGAGTAGTGACTCGGCTGCTTATATCTCTTCTCATGAGTAGCTAGTGTCTCTCAAGTTACATGGCTAGAACAGGGGTTGGGAAATGAGGGAAGGGGTCAAAACCAGATTTGCCAACAAAATATTTCACTGACTCAAAGAAGAATAGAAACACAGACATATATTCTCTGTCTATCTGTCGCTCCCTCTCTGTGACTTTGTCTCTCGTTCTATATCTGTCTATCGGTCCCTCTCCTAGTGATCATAGATACTAAAAAGCTTACTATAGATGTTTATACATATTCTGGCAAACTGGTTTTACCTCTTGTCATTAGAGAGCACAACCTAGTCGTCATAGCAACCAGAGTATCAGCATAAAAAAAAATCAGTCTGACATTAGCTTTCCAATGAAATTAAGAGGTACAAATTCATCCTCAGAATCAATACATTAAATGAATGAATTAATTAATTAATATAATAGTAGAAGAGATTATATTACCATTTCCAGAAACATTACTTGGAGTGAAATTAAAGAATTTATAAACAATGGTATTACAGTGAAAGAAAAGGGTGGTTAACCATCCTTTCAGTCAATCCAAGTGTGTTCTCAGTCAATCTCTGATTAGGATCATGGTAGAATTTGAAACAACTAATTCTGGTGCTAAAAGGAATATCAAAATCAATACATCTATCCTGAAACCCACCCTAACCTTTTCACAAACATGCGATAGTTCTAAGTAAGAACTTTTACAAGGTTAATACATTCTATCTGTTGTATGTGAAATTCATCCTATAGGTCAGAAATGTCCATCAGAGTTCAGTGATTCACATATGACTCATGACACCAAAGCTAAATAAATGAATAAGGTAGAAACCTAAAAACTTAGAATCTGGACATTGATATAGTTGCATACTTGGTGTAATATGTGAGAATGAGAATTTCTCTCCTCTGATATCTTGTTGATAATGGGCCATTTGTTTACAGGAATGCCCAGAAGTGTAATGATGTCATATTTAAGGATATTCTCCAGATAAGGAACAATAAAGACCAGAAAACTTAGTATTAGCATTGGGGTAGCGAACTGCTGAAGACTTGTCTGAGCTAAGTGATTTGTTAGAAAATATTAATGAAAATGATAGTATGATTACAATGATTTCAGAAAAGGTAAGCTGACTTCTAATTACATGACAAAATGGTGTAAATTCACTTCCTTTCTTCTTTCTTCTAAATACCACAGGGATAATCCACGAATCACTCATCAAAGGACTCCAAAAAATGGAAGAATAAAGTTCTCATGTCAGGGAAGTCAAGACAAAGCCACTGTGAGTTCCTCAGAATTTCTTTTTTATCTGGTGTATATTCATTCCTGCCTTGGTTCTAGAAATCCCTATAACCAGGAAGTTCCAATAGACACAGAAGAGGAACAAATAAAGCAAGAAAGCTTAGTCTTTATGGCCAAAGAACACTGGACAAACAGTATACACAATAAAGACACATTGGGGAGAGGTACTCTGTCCAATAGTGGGAGCAGTGATAGCAGGATTCAATGGCACAACAGAGTCCTTAGAGCTCAGCCAGTAATCCAGCCCACAATCTATAAATAGAACTGTTGTGGGCCATTAAGTCATGGAGTACTTATCAAAGCCCTTTGATTTATGAATTCTTATTTAATGTCATTGAACAGATGAGAGGCCCCTTCTGAGATCAGTGGGAATCTATTAAAGACTGAACACAGAGAGTGAGAGAGGTAAGACTGGCCAGAGCTCTGAACACTAAACTGCCATTGAAAATGAAGGTCACAAACGTTAGCTCAGATCTTCAAGCTAAACCCAAATAGAGTGACTGCCTATGGAAATTAGATGCTACTATCTAGGTTAAAGAACCTCCTATCGCATTTGGCCATGCCAGTGGTTTAGACTCTGACTCTCTGTGTTTGGCTGTTTTTCTATCCTTTTCAGACTGAGGACTGACAGGTGATAGCACTGGTTCCAAATCTTCAGGGAGTTCTCACTTCTTCCTGCCGCCCCCAGAACCTATGGAAAATATCCAGAAGTTGGGTAATTATACATTGAAGTTACAAGTGGTATTGAATGAAAGTAATGCAGACACCTATACAGGAAGATCGCTGCCATCTAAAGAAATTAAATTTTCTGTGAAAGTGGTCTGTCTTTACATTATGAAGAAATAACCAAAGGCCCAAATTGTGTAATTCAAGGTGTCATAGCTATGGGTCCAGTAAACTCTTGTCAAGGCAAGAATTTTAACCTGAAGGTTATTCTTCCAGGATTAAAAGAAGACTCACAGATTTTGAAAATCAGATTGCTACCTGGTCCCCCTTGTCGACTTAAAGTGAAACCTGACTCAGAAATTCTAGTTATAGAGAATGGAACAGCTTTCCCATTTCAGGTAGAAGTTGTTGATGATTCAGACAACATAACAGCACAACCAAAGCTGATTGTCCATTGTAAGTTTCTAGGCGCTCCAAGCCTGGCGGTCTACACTGTGGATTGCAGTAGCTCTGGAACCAGCATCCTAACAGGGTCAGCAATTCAAGTTCAGAACATTAGGAAAGACCAGACACTGACTGCCAGGATCGAGATACCTCGCTGTAAAGATGTGTCACCTGTGGAAAAGACTATCAAGTTACTTCCCAGTAGCCACGTTGCTCGCCTGCAGATATTTCGTGTAAAGGGACAGAAAGCAATCCAGATCAAACACCAGGATGAGGTTAATTGGATAGCAGGTGATGTAATGCGCAATCTAATTTTTCAAATGTATGATGAAGGAGAAAGAGAAATCAACATAACACCATCCTTGGCAGAAAAGATTAAAAGTACCAGGCAGGCATTCTGTTCTCACCTGTGCATCCAATTCCATGATGTGAGCCACTTTATTCCAGCCGAAGCCCACAAATCTCTGGTCATACTCGGGGCAGTCTCGTCTCACAACGACATATGGCTCAAAAACAGCCTCCCACTCAACTCGATAAGGCGTGGTGGCAGTCCGCCATTTGGCAAAGTTTGTGGGTGCATGGCCTTTAGTCCATAAGTGGTACCTGGGACATGTGAAGAAAAGCCATTGAGTGAAGGGTTGGAAGCTGAACGTTCCCAACCCTGGTGATGTGGAGGAAGAAGAAATGCATGTTAATATGGTCTTCCTAGTGGGAAGTACTATGTCCCTGCAAAACCCTCATTTCAGTTCAAACCTTCAGTGCCTGTAAATGTGATCTGGTAGGAAATAGGATCCTTACAAGTACTCAAGTTAAAATTATGGTGGGACTTAATCTGATGCCCTTTTGTGAGAGGAGTATTTGAACACACAGATACACAGTAAGACTACCACGTGCAGATGCAGACAGAGCATAGAATGATGGACTCATCAAGAAACAAGGAGTGTTGAGGATTGCTGGCAATCGCCAGGGAAAAGGGTCAAAAGGAACAAGGATGGCATCTTTCCTAGAGGCTTTGGAAAACCATGGACCTATTGGGACCCTTAATTGGGATTTCTGACTTGAGAAGTTGTTATATAATAAGCAACTGCTGTGTTAAGCCACCTATTTTGTAGTATTTTGTTACAGCAGCCCCAGGAAACTAATGCACTATCTCACAGTCATCTGTCACTAATGGGAGGATTCTGTAGAAAAGTCAGTGAACTTCTGAGCACTTGGCATCTTTTCCATGAAATCTGTATCTGGTAATCCCTACCAGGGACCACTGGTAATCCTACTCGATCCTCAATGGTGGGGATGAGTAGGATACCCCCTCTGGCTATATTAGCTTATGTGACAAGAGTGGATTTTATAGGTATTCATAGTTATGAAGGTTATTAAGTGGGTGCTTCTGTATTAACGAAAATGGAGATTACCAAGGTAGATCTGATCTGACTCATGATCCTTCATATCTGGAAGGAAGGAAAGAGTTATGTTGAGAGCTGTTTATGAAGTCAGAGTGCAAAGAGGGAGGAAACAGGAACCAATGGAATGAAGACCTCAGCCTGTGGTAACGAGGAAAGAAACCCTACCAGCACCAGCCAACAGGAAGAGGCTTGTGTGACATGGGAGGAGACCTGCATTTCTTCAGACATCTGCTTTGCACCTAGTGATACCCTGGGCAGAGAGCTGGCTACTCTCTGCAAGCAGACAGAGACAGTCAGGTTGCGAGTCTCCACTGCTTTACAGCACTGTGTTTGTGGTTTTATCTGGCAATGGGAACTGACTGACTGCACAACAGTCTGAAGATTGTATTTGTTAGCCATTTACTATGTGTTGGGATGATTTTAAATGTTGATGCATATTGTTTTGAATTCTAAAAATGTACCCTATACTGGTTGCAAATAGTAATAAATGCTAGGTATAGCCTGGCTCAAGGGCCAAAAAAAAAAAAAAAAAAAGAACCTCCTATCATGATGTTCAAAATGTTCAGGCTTGAATAAAAAATCACTCTTGTAGGTAACTATGTAGTGTATATCTGTTGTGTTAGAACTTGGTTAGAGGGTCACACATTTGAGGTCAGACTCTGTCTCAAAATGGAATAAAAAAAATCACGTTTCATACCAAGATCCATAGCAAACAATTGGAATGATAAGCTAAATGAAATAAGCCAGACACAAAAAGTTAATATTGTATGATCTCCCTTTTATAACAAAGTTGTTCTCATAGAAACAGATAGTAGAATGGTTACTGAGAGACATGGGTGAGATAACTGGAGAAATATTGGTTAAAGGATAAAGCACTTCAAATTATAATATGAAGAAGTTCTGGAGATCTTATTGGTGGCATAGGTGACGATGGGAGTAATTTTTAAGTGATGCATATTTATACCTTGAATGTATAATGTTTTTATTTTTCAATTCAATATTTTGCCACAAAAATAGATTCAAAATGAAAATTAAAAAAATACACACATCATTTTGCTCTGATACAAGAATGAATATGGGAAAAGTTAAATATGAGCCTACCAATTTAGAAACTATATCATATCTTCAGACAATGGTGAAAACTACTAGTACTGTAGATTACCCTTTCATCAATAAGTATTATATATATATATATATATATATATATATATTGTGCTAAGATTTCTTTTAAAAAATGAAATTTAGGCATGTTTGATGAAGATGCAGAAACTTACTATGTATTAGGTAAACACTCATTTTTTATAGTATGTGACTATTCAAGTTAGAATATAGCTCTATTTCGTAGAAACAAACATAGAAATAGAAGACACTCTTCTATGGTAAGCTGAGAAACAAAAGCAGCAATAACCCATCTTAAACATTCTTAAATTCACAGGGTGTGGCAGGCAGGTTTGTAAATATACTTTTAAAATGCCAAGTGATATTGTGTGTGTGCAGGGGGTGAGGGAGTCTATGTATGTGGGTATATGTGCAAATATGTGCATGTTGTAACTAGTGCTCAATCTCAAGGGTCATTCATTCCTCAGGGATCATTTTTCTCTCTCTCTCTTTTTTGAGACAGGATTTCATAGGTAGGGATTTTTACCAAGCAAACAAGTTGCCTGACCAGTGAGCCCAAGAAGCCACCTGTCTCTGCCTCCCTAGGGGAAGTGCCTGGTTTTCTCACATAGATTCTGAGGTTGGAGCTCACTACCTCATATTTGCAAGGCAAGCACCTTTACTAACTGAAAAAATATGCTTTTGACATTCCTTTCCTTGAGGTTAAAATGGGGAAGGAAAGAAAGGCACATACAGCATCCTTTATATTTTATGACAGGAGGTGAATATTGATATTACTGCTGTATTTAGTAAATAAAATTACAGAATGTCCAGTGAAATTTCAATTTCAAGCACACAAAAGAAATTCCATAAGATATGTTCACATTAAAATTGTGTTAATCCCTACAACTAAGGCTTAGAGAATATCTTGGATGAGGGAACAGAATGATTAGTATAGCCAGAGGACTAGGGGGACTGCTGTGCTTCTTGACATGATAAGGAGGTTACACCCATGAAATATGGATGTGTGTATGTGTGTGTGTGTGTGTGTTTGTGTGTGTGTGTGTGTGTGTGTGTGTGTGTGTGTGTGTAGTGTAGTGTATGTGTGACAAGAATACTTAGAGAAAAAGACAGAAATTTGGAATTTGAGAGCAGAATATGGGGGACATGTAATGAGTTGAGGGGGAAGAGGTAAGTGAATATAATGAAAATATATTACATTCATATATGAAAGTATCAATAAAAGAAACTAAAATGTTGTGTTGTGTATCTGAAGTTCAATTTTAGTTTGGTATCCTATATTTTTTTCTCTCTTTGGAGTCATTCATAGCTGTGTGTTTTAATCAGAAAGAAGCTAGGAATATGTGTGTGGGCTTGACTCCCAGCTCTGCCTCTTAGTAGCTCTATTGTTCTCAGTGCATCTTCACTCTTTCTCATTCTTTTTTTTTGTTATTTCACTTAGTTTTTTTGACATTTCATAAAGAATCTTTTCAATTTAACAGGCACTTTACCTGTCCTCTTTATAAAACTCACAACTCACAGTCAACAATTGAATAGGCCAACACACTTTTATTATTCTCTTTCATCTATTCAATAGGCAAAAAAAACCTTTATTATTTTCTTTCATCCATTCTTTCATACTTGAAAGACTGGAGATTTCAAAAGGCCCCTGTAACTTTAAATGACTAAGAAATGAGGTCTGGAGTTCAGAATCCAATGGTCCATCTTTCAGGAGAAATACTGTTTATAACAAGAAACTTGAGTGAGCAATTGTTTCATCATCTATTAAAATCTCTATGTTGTGCTTAAATTTTTGTCACAAGATTATTTATATATTACTTTCATAACTGATAAATGAAAGCAACTTACAAATGAAATGCCATTTGAGGGGAGTAGAATAAATAATGGAGGACATAGAATAAAATGAAATATTATAAATCAAATGAAAAATTTAAATGGTTCTAAATATGGTAATATAGAAAGATAACTATTCTAATCCAAGAAGAGGATGAGCATTGAAGAATATCCATTTGGAGATGGTTGCATTAGTGGCAAGCCTGTAACTGGAAAAGAAAAATCCCTTGTTTCAACTATAAACAGAATGCTGTCCAAAAAGGACAAAACTTGGAAGCAGGTAAAACAGCAGCCTAGCTCTGCCAAGACAGGGTAGGTAAGTCCTTCATAATTCCTGCTCTACAATCAATGTCTGTCAGAGATACTGGGCCAAGAGGCTGAAGATAGATGTTCTAATGTATGGAAAGAAACGGGACTGTCCAAGAAGCCAGTTTTCTGTCACTTCTTAGTTTTGGAAGCTGCTGGCTCTGCACTTCCTGTATAATCAGATATATTTATCCTTCTCAGGTCTCTGATGTGGTTGAAGACTAGATAGTTAT
Organism: Lophiomys imhausi; assembly: GCA_907164525.1. Classification (NCBI taxonomy): domain Eukaryota; kingdom Metazoa; phylum Chordata; class Mammalia; order Rodentia; family Muridae; genus Lophiomys; species Lophiomys imhausi. Next base: position 7,129 of record CAJQZJ010030391.1, on the reverse strand, counting down.
AGTCTCACAGTTAAATTTTAAGTCGTTTAGGAATTAAAAGGATGTTCTAGGTCTAAGAAGATGTCTTTAATATCTTTAATTTTCATGAGTTCAGTATACAACTTTAAATTCATAGAGATAGATAGATAATAGAATATTAATATCAGTTGCCAAATATGTATGAACTGGACATTGGAATGTATGATATACCTTATAATTTTCATAATTTTGGCCTAATTATTTACAAAAAGAATTATGAGTTCTGGGAGAAGGGGGAGAGGATGGGAGGGTGCGGCTGGGAGAGGTGGAGGGAGGGGACTGTGATGGAGATATAACTTGAAGTAATAGATAAACATTAAAAAAAAAGAGGAAGAAAGGAAAAAAAGATAAAGTAATCATATGAAAAATTGTGTTACATATCAAAGATGCAAAATTATATTATTTTCATTTTACAAGCATGGAAACTAGTAAACACCCTATATTTTGCTCTTAGGAATTTAAGAGCTATCTATGTCTACAGGAAAAGGATCTCATATACAAAATGTGTAAAATTAATTTGATATGAAATAAATTAAAAGAAAGGATAGCCAGATGATATTAAAGAGAGCTAATTGCAGAATTATAATCATAATTATGGAATTTAACAAGGAGAATACATTTCTATTTGACTTACACACATTAATAATATCCTTTGAAAAACAATAAAGAGCTATAAATTATATAGATGTTGAGAATATATCTTAGAAATGATTGAAAAGCCAATAGTCATACAATGTTAAAGCGAATTTCTGAAGAATACTTTTTATTGAGATTTATACACATGCATATAATGGATTTTGATCAAATCTACACCACATTCTGACTCTCCCATTCCTCCCATATCCCACAATAATTTGCCTTCCCAACTCCATGTGCTCTGTACCAAATGGTCAGCCCTGACAACATACATACAGGTTACATTATAAGGACCACACAAGTTATATTTAGAAATTGTCTTAGGGTTTCTATTGGTGTGAAGAAACACCATGACCAAAAAGCAATTTGGGGAGGAAAGGGTTTATCTGACTTAAACTTCCATATCATTGTTCATCATCAAAGGAAGTTTGAGTCTGAACTCAAACAGGGTAGGATTCTGGAGGCAGGAGCTGATGCATAGGTCATGGAGGGGTGCTTCTTACCAGCTTGCTCCTCATGACTTGCTCAGCCTGCTTTCTTATAAAACCCGGGACCACTAGCCAAGTGATGGCACCACCCACAATGGGCTGGGCCATCTCCCATTAACCACTAATTAAGAAAATACCTTACAGCTGGTTCTTATGGAGGCATTTTCTCAACTGAATTTCCCTCCTCTGTAATGACTCTAGCTTGTGTGTTAAGTTGATAAGACTAGCTAGTACAGGAATATATATATGTGAATAATAAATAATTGAATCTAACAACAATTCATGGATATGAGAGTGAGGAAAGAGAGGTGTAGGGGAATTGAAGGGAATAAAAGGAAGAAATGATACAAATATATTATCATCACAGAAATAAAATAAATCTTTTAAAAAGTACATTTTACATTGATCAAAGCAGCCATTCATTCTGAAATCACATATAGCTCAAATATAGGTCATATAAAAATCCAAAACTAATATAATTACCGAGATAGTAATAAATTCAATTCAATAAAATGCACTGAAGTGTAAAATATAGAAATTGAGAGTTTTTTAAACTACAAATTAGGTGAAGTGAATTGGAGAAATGGATTCTAGAAAAATAAATCTTGTGCTTTTATCTGGTGAGATGGCTCAACAGATAAAAGTACATACTCCTCTTACAGAGGACCCGAGCTTTGTTCCCAGAACCCACCTAGGGCAGTTTACAACCTCTTATAACTCCAGCTTCAGGGGATCCGATGCCCTCTTTTGGGTTTCATAGGCACATTCTCTCACAAGTACTAAAACTCCATCCCTTATATGCACACAGTTTAAAAAATATTCAAAAGACGATAGAGAGACTACTTGTTTGCTCACAAACTTGTAGAATAAGAAAAGAAATTTTCAGGACACAGTGCAAAAGAAACTGAGGAAGAAGTAACAATCAAAGTAAAGGGGGGGGGGGAGGCTCGATTTCTCTTCCAAAATTGTTGCAAACTGTCAGGCAACACATTCAAGAAATGCTATTGGATAGTCAAGAATAACCCTGGACAAGCATGGTAGGAAAAAAATTAATGAAATGTTATGCAAGACACCCTCAGAAACACAAGTGTGTCAATCAGAATACTGTAAGGAAAGCAAAAACTAGACACAATTAGTAAAGGACTATTTAAATAGACGTACTTTGTTAAACAGACTTGGAATGCCTAAATAGACACATAGAAACGACTGCACCTTGAGAGTCAGAGAAAAAAGTGAAATTCTTTACTTCCAAAGCAGAGAAAACTAAGAGAAGATTGCCATGTGTTAAGTACTCTCATGGGGTAATTTTGCCCCTCAGAGATAATGCATAGTACTCTGAGGAAAGGAGGCTTCCTACTGATTCTCCCCGGAGAGGATTAGAGCATGTACATTACAGTCAAATTTTTCTGTGGAGCTTCTTGTCTAGTGTTGAGCCTCAGAATCTCAGAGGAGATCCCTACATCTCATCATTGTAAATCCAGACTTCTGAGGAAGGATAATTTTGGGGAATGCTTCCCACAGCTTTCTCAGGAGATGTAATTCAGAACCTTGGAGTTTCCCAAAGGGAAAAAACTATGAAGAAAACCAGAGTGAGTAGACTTCTCTGTCTCTATGTCTCCTACCTTCTTCATTTACTATTCACTACTTTGCACTCTACATCCCTACTTCTCAATATTCTCTTTTTTTCCTATTCTTCCAACTGTTTGTTATACGCACATACATAGCATCATGAATGATGAGAGACTCTATAAATCTGGAAAAAAATTCTGATCATCTCTATGTGTACCATTTCAGCTTCCTAATGCCAGAGGCTAACCTTTCTTTTTTTCCCTGTCATCACTATTTCAAATCATCAAGAAATAAGTGGCTAATTTGAAATTTGTTATTTAAAACACTAAATTGACTGATTATACAACTGTCAACATAATTGTTTTAGTCATTCTGTTGAGAGCAATACAATAATGAAGTATGAATTTGTGAGCTTTATTCTACTGACCTTTATACCAAGTGGGGACTTTACATGTGTCTGAAAGAAAAGCATCCAGGCAAGAAATTCTTGAGAAACTTTCACAAGATTAACCGCAGCAACACAAAGGCCAATTAGCAGAAATTCATTGTTGTAATAAATTTGATAACTCTTAGCCTCCACACAAATTTTAGAAGCTATGTCTCTGGCTCATTCATTCTGTATGGCATAGTATTTGGGAAATTTAAGCTATATCTATACACTTTTTCCTTAATATAGCCAATAAATTATATTATAATATAGGAACCACTTGTAATAATCTGGCGCAATAATTATTTTAGCTATTCAGTTACCTTTCCCACTCTATATGAATTGTTTTGTGTAACTAAAGGGGGTATTTGATATTCAGTTGGTTTGATACTGAGTGTGTAGAGGAACTTAGGTGTGTTCTAAAGTTCTAAAGTTTTTCTTTTCAAGATTTGGGGATCAAGAGTGGTTCTAGAAAAAAAAATTTAGGATAAAATTTCTGAAATAATTGTGGAATTTCTGAACTGTCACACCTATCTCATTGGATTTAAATTGGCCAGGGACACTGTATCTCTGACTAAAATGGTTACGAGTAATCTATAGGATGATGTGTCAATACAAATAATAAAAATGCTGGCTGTGGTGAGACATGACTTTAATTCTAGCATTCTAGAGCCAGAGGCAGCATGTGGATCTCTGAGATTTCAAGGCCACTCTGGTCTATACAGCAAGTTCCAGCCTAGCCGGGGCTACATAGTGAGATCCGTCTCAAACAATTAATCAATATACCTCAATTGAAAACTCCTAATCAAGCATATTTAAAGAACAAAGAGATCGGTCTCTCCATGTATGTCTTTCAGCATTTGGAAATCTAATGTTCTCAGATTAGTGTTTGAAAACACAGATGTGATCAGAAATTTGGATTCCCAGAACAAGTGCCACAATAAAGGACATAAAGCTTCTATATGTATGCTTAAGGAGCTTCTAACCTTGTGTAGTTACAGGGTTCAGGTTGCTGAGAATCAAACAGACTATCTTTCTTTGATTGGCTAAATGATAGTGCATTCTGAATTCCAAGACATGCAGGGACACTGATAGGAAAGGATGGTGATACCTCCAGATGATTTTTTTTTTATTATACAGGATTGATTTAGCTATTCTGGGTCTTTTGTTATTCTATATGAAGTTGAGAGTTGTTCTTTAAAGGTCTGTAAAAAATTGTGTTTGTATTTTGTTAGGAATTGCATTGAATCTGTATATTGCTTTTGGTAGGATGACCATTTTTATTATGTTGATCCTACCTATCCATGAGCATGGGAGATCTTTCCATCTTCTGATGTCCTCTTCAATTTCTTTCTTCAAGGACTTGAAGTTCTTATCATACAGGTCTTTCACTTGCTTGGTTAGAGTTACCCCCAGGTATTTTATATTGTTTGTGACTATTGTAGAGGGTTTTTTTTCCCCGATTTCTTTCTCAGCCCATTTATCTTTTGTATAAAGAAGGAGTACAGATTTTTTAAACTTAATTTTGTATCCAGCCACCTTCTCAGCCATCAGAAACAAGGAAATCATGCAATTTGCTGCCAAATAGATGGAACTAAAAAAGCTCATTCTGAGTGAGCTAACCCAGACCCAGAAAGATACACATGGCATTTATTCACTTATAACTGGATTTTAGCCATAAAATACAGGATAACCATCCTACAACCAACAGACTAGAAGGAACAAGAACATAGACTTTGTCACTTGTTAATGGGGCACTTTGCCCTAGTGGAGCTGCCATGTAGGCCCCCAGTGCAAGAAGAAACTCTTAGCCCTCACATGGCTGTTGAACTAAAGGGGGCTGATATATAGGGCACCCCACACTGAAGGAGTAGGATAGGTAGGAGAAGGATGAGAGGGTGAGAGTGGGCCTGTGAGGAATGGAGGGAGGGTACTATGATGGAGATGTAACTTGAAGTAATAAATAAACAGTTAAAAAAAAGAGGAATGAATGGAATCCTCTACCTTGAAATGAGAATGTATAAACAGATCCTGAAGAAGCTGGGATATATTAGCCACTAACTTTTGGTGCCTCATCTTTGTCAATAGAGTTCTCTCCACATTAAATATTAGTGGCCTCTGTAGCCTCATCTGAGCAGACAGACTGTACATTGCCTGATAACATAGATTATTCCTGAGGTGTGTGCCATCTAAGATTATGCTGATTATCTATAGGATTCATTTCAACTCCTGTGTCTCTAGTCTTATAACCAGACCAAAGATCAGTAGGTCTCTAAAAGTGAGATAAAAATGTGTGGTTTATGCACTATGAAATAACTGATTTTAGTTTTTGAATTTTTATATACAGAAGTATTGGGAGTATGTGGCAAGATGGATATTGAAGATGTAGGATAGTGGGAGATGGAGCAAACACAAGTGTGGATAAGGCTGAATATGTTGTCATCTTTGTAAGTAGAGATTCTGTATTTAATCCTACAGCCTAGAGATTTAGGAAGTACTGTTGACAGTTGATTTGATTGACTGTAAAATGGCTACTAAAATGTCTCACAGTAGGTGAATTCCATACCAGACTTGTCTTGATATAATGCAGAGGAATTGATTCAATATTTTAGGTGGAACATCATTTATGAACTGCTAACTCATATGGAGAAGTCCATAAGATATAACTCTTATCAGTTACTCTGAGAAATGAATTAGTGAGAGAAGCCAGCGGCCAGTGTCTTTAGAGAGCTATGTTACTAGAAACTGGAATCTGAGGCATGTAGCATACCTTTTGGCAAAAGAAAAATGGGAGATATGAATTGGTAAAGAAAAAAAAGGGTTTACATACAGTATGGGGCAGAACTTCGGTAATTAAAAGTTCTCAAATATCCACATTTCCTGAATCAGTGTTACAATTGATAGAAAAGATGAACAAAAGCAGGAACTGTGAATATGGACTTTTAGTTATGAGATAAGTTATCAGTCCTTTCCAAGGGAGGAATAGTTCCCTGGATACCAGTCTTCTTACTACATCTATTTTCAACATAGAAGTTCTTAAGACAAATTTAATTTTTTAAAGTCTATTATTTCAAGGTCTCGGCAACTCTATGAAAACTATTTTTCAGCTCTAATAAGATCTTAGAGTGGGCACTGAAGTAAATCAATTTAAAGCCTAATGCAATGGAAATAATAGGATCCAGGAAAGTTATGGGAGCCACAAAAAGTAATTGTAGGCATGGTTACTTTTATAAACAGCAGTACTGAATAAGTGCTCAGAATAAATAATATGACGTATACAGATCTGTGGCATTTGCTACACCACCATGATGTTCTTAGAGGTGAAATAAGAACACTATGAAATTATTGCTTGATCTACATAAACAGACAGGATATATTTAGGCAAATAAAAATCTAACTTGATTTTTGACAATGGAGAATAACAGTCCCTCAATCAAATTTCCATAGTAAAACCAGTTTACAGATTTATAATTCCTTGAATAAAAGGGCTACCAAGTCCCCTTGAAAATGAATCTTTGTCCTGGCAGTCATTGGTATGTCCTTTCTTAGTTTTGGAAGCTGCAGGCCCTGCACTTCCTATATAAGCATATATATTTATCCCTCTCAGGTCTCTGAGGTGGTTGAAGAATAGACAGCTAGAGTCTCATAGTTATATTTTGAGTTGTTTAGGAATCAAGAGGGTGTTATAGATCTAAGAAGATAATCTTAAAAGTGTGTTGCAAGTTAATATGAATGTTGAGTCAGATATAGACCTTTAAACTCATGGAGATGGTTAGATAGTAGAATGTTAAAGTCAGGGGCCAAATATGTATAAACTGGACATTGGGAAGGTATACTGGGCCATTTAACTCTCATAAATGTGGCATATTTATATCTGTTGTTTTTTATAATACTTACTGTTATAAGAGAAGGAACCATCTGTTGGACTGAAAGGGGAAACTTCTGGGGGAAGAGGGTGGAAGGGCGGGATAGGGAGGGGTTTGTGACTGAG
>CAJQZJ010030390.1:0-10584 GCA_907164525.1 Lophiomys imhausi | reverse complement strand
GAAAGCATCTGTGATACACTAAACTCATACCTAACAAAACAACAAGTTTGAATAACTGTGTTTGCATTTCTTAATTATCCAAAACACTTTGTGACAGTTACCAAAAGGCCTAGAACTTCACATTGAATTTTTAAGAATTATGTAGGAACAATATATTTAAAAAATTAATCTTAATTTTTTATAATATTCAAATATATGAGTAGATTCAATAATCTACCCCTTTTTATTTCTATATCATGTTTATATCCCCCTTTTGCTTTTCAAATATATTTTCCCTACATAAGAACAAAAGAAGAGTTGAGAAAAGGAAAAGAGGGAAATCCCTAGGTCTAACCTCCTAAACCTTTTATAAGACTATTTAACAACTTGTAACCAATCCCCCTAAATGAGAACAAACATCTAGAACCCATGAAATGACCAAAAAAATCTCCCACCCCAACTCCTGGGAGTGGGGTGTTGTCCTCTTAAATTGCTTCCCGATGAGATGGGACATAGGAAAACCATTTGGGTGCACAAATAAGAATGGAAAAAATAACTAAGTAAGTTAATTGTAACATTCGTTGATGGGGTAGTCTTAAGCATTCTAAATGTTAATTAATTTGTCCTGCTTGCTGTCTGTTACTTACATTGACTCTGATTGGTTAAATAAATGCTGAGGCCTGAGATTGGGCAAGGACAGAGAAATGCGGGACTTCCTGAGATTAGAAGAGGAAGCCTGCACTTTAGACAGAGGATTAAAGCATTCCAGCCAGCAGCAGGAAGAAGAAAGCATTCCAGCCAGGAGCAGTAAATTGGAGACACACACTATAGGTTAGGAAAAGAACCTCATTCCACATGGCCAGTAACATCAGCATATCGTGGAGAATGGCAGTGCAAGGGGAGGTTTGTATTTATGGGGTCATATTTGGGTAATAGACTTAAGAGCTAGCTTAGATTTGCCACGATTGCAAAACTCAGGCCAAGGCTTGTTAAAATCCACACGGTGTCTGTGTGTATTCATTAATAATGCCGGGATAAGAATTAACAACTGCAAACCAATTAATATAAAATAAATAATACAATGTAACTTAATTAATGTTTTCTACAATTGAGTATGTTTGTGCTCAGCAATCTAAATGTCCTGAGTAGTTTGTAGTCAGAATCTTAACCTTGCTTTTAAAAAATACTCAATATTTTCTGTGTACAAAAAATTAATGCCTGTGACTTGGAAGTCTAGGTATCTCTGATGTACTTAGAAACTCTTTACTAAATATAATCCTACCATAGTCCTTGTCCATGAGTAAGTGTAGAATGCAGTCTTCTGGTATCCAGATTACCCTGAATAGTGAGATTCAGGTGACATGAACTTTTAATATAAGTTTAAAACAACATTTTGCCATAGCATCACATATGAACTTGCCTGAATGTCAAAATTAGTAGAAGAAAAACACCACTTATTCAAAAGTGTAGTTATAATTTGTAACTGCAAATTAATTACTTATTGTAGTTATAGATAAATATAAACTGTAAGATTAGGCTGGCTGAGTAGCCTGCAGCTTGGCAGAAGATCAGTTGGCCTACTTATCCTGGAGAAAGAGCCCGGGGGCAAAGTGTGGCCTACACCTCCAGTGACCTAAACTCCGTTAATTAAATGGTTATATTAGGCAAGGAGAATTACCAGTTGCTTGGTGGGAGCTTCCCGGGCCTTGATGGGAATCTGGCAGTCTGGAAGTCCAATGGCCAGGACTGCTTGGGCTGAGAGCCTGTAAGCCGCCACACCCCAATAATTAAATAGTCCAAGACATTTTAATGTTTTTACACTTAGCTCTTAGCTGGGCAGACTCTCAGTTAGCTACTCTAAATTAATCTGGATCCCCTGATCCCAAACCACCATGTGCCTGAGATTACCTTCCAGCATTCTCAAGAAGTCTGTCTCCTTCTGTTTCCTGGCAGAAAGAGAGAGGTTCTCTGTGTGTGCTCATGGTTCCTGTCTAATCTCAGCAAGTCTTGCCTTCCTATACTCTTTCTTCCCAGCTAATTGTCCATAAGCAAATTTTATTACCCAATACAGAGAATGCTTCAGAATGGGCTGTAACCAGATCTCAGCATTGAATTCAACCTATCAGAAGCAATGATATTAGACCTTCCCTCAACAATCCCCCCTTTAAGTCTAGCAAAGCGCTTATTTTATTAATAACAATGAATACAACAATAAACACAAGCAGTAACAATAATAATGCAATAAATACAATTATGAAACCTAAAAGGTGTGACATACATTCTCAATATCCAGTTCATATGTATTTGACTAGTCAATTAAGAAATGTGTTCTATTACATTTGTCTCTTGATGAGTTTAAAGATCTATACCTAATTCAACTTCCATTTTTCCTAACAATATTAACTAAATCATCTTAAAACATATTTTTAATTCCTCGATGGCTTAAAACTTATTGAGTCTATAACTATGTAGTCTTCAATCACATCAGAAACCAGAGAAGGAAAAATGTATCTGAAATTATAGGAAGTGGAGAGGAAGCAACTTCCAAAACTGTGAAATGACAGACAACTGACTGCCTAGACATTCCCCATTTTCTGTAATTTGGAGCATCAACTTAAGCATTCTGGCCAAGCATCATTCCCTTAAAACTGCTTCCTGCAGACCTGGGACTCAGAAAACCTTTTTAGGGTCCCAAATAAAATAAATAAAATGATTATTCAATTTGATAGTAACATTTGTTGTCCACTCTCAATGAGCTCAGCAATTTGAGTGTTCTGAGCAATTTGTAGATCATAGATGGACTTTAGTAAGAGGCACTACTATTTTGGCCAGGTCCATTCCTGATAATTGACATAGTCTTATTCTACCTTTTACAATTAATTCAGATATCTTTTCTATGTATGTCTTTAATTTTTTACTTTGTTTATGTGGTAAGAAAATCCATTCCATAATGCTATTTTTCCATTGCATAATGAGTCCTGTAGGAGAAAGAGTTGCTGGTAAAATGACCAAAATACAATAAGTTGAGGATCAATTCGATCTATGTATACATTTTGCAATCTTTGTCCTACCAACATTAATTCCTTTTCTGCCTCAGGAGTTAAACATCTTGGAATGTTTAGATTTGAATCACCTTGTAATGTTTGAAACAAATTACATAACTCATAAGTACTTAAACCAAGGGTGGGCCTTAGCCAATTTATATCTCCCATTAATTTTTGAAAATCATTAAGAGTTTTTAACTGGTCTCTATGGATCTGTACCTTTTGTGAGACTGAAATTACATGTCAGCATAAGGTCCCATACCAAGCATTTCGTTGGTTGGGACATTTATTCCACTTGCGATATTATCTGGCTCTAATTTTTTGGCTTCCATTCTCCATCATGACAATCATTGTAATTGCTGGCTACCTTCTAGCACAGCTGATATCAGTCCCTTCCAATCTTGGGGATTAACTCTATTTTGTATAGCCCAGTTATTTAACATTTGCTTAACGAATGATGATTGCTTTCCATAAGATACAATGGACTCCATAAATATTTTTAAATCCAAATGTCTATTGGACACCATTTTAACTCCTGATTGAGTTGACCATCATTATTACCAGGACTAAATTGAAATATAACTGGAAAAGCTGATGTTGATCTTATAGTACCAGACAGCTCTTCTGGGGACGCAGTTGATTCCACATTAACATTATTACCTACCTGGTCTTCCACTGGTACTCGCAGTGGATGTGGAGACTTAGCGAGGAATGAACATGGCATTTTGTCAGTTACAGTCCATTGCCATGGCAGGTTTTTCTTAAGCTCTTCCATCTGCATTTACATACTTTTTAATTTTGTAACAAACTTCTTCTTTATGAGAAACCAATAAAGGAAAAAAAAAAGTAAACAGCATAAAATAGCTGGTCTGACTGAAAAACAGAATGAAGTCAGCAGCAAACATTGACATTGTCAACAACTTGTGTCATACTTTCAAACTCTCCAGTTCCTCAAAATGTTTTGAAAACCAAATTACCCACAATGCTTTACCTATGCTGAGCATCAACTGTAATTGCAATTTAATTATCAATTTTATTTATTAATAAGTATAAACTATAAGATTACACTGGCCAGAGCAGCCAGCAGCCTTGTGGGATATTAGGTGGTAGCCTGGCCTGACTTAAACAACAGCAAGATTTGTCCTGGGAAAAAGGCCTGGACCAAGGTGGCCTACAGCACCTGTAACCTAAACTCTGTTAACTAATACAAGATATTATATTAGGCCGGTAGGATTCTTGGTGGCTTGCCATGTGATGCACCAGGGCTCAGAGAGAGGCCGATGACCCTGGATTGCTTGGACTGATGTTTTATAAGCCAGTGAAGTGCTTTCCCCAATCATTAAATACACCAAGGCTTTTAATGTTTCTATGCTTAGCCCTTAGCTGGGCAGACTCTCAATTAGCTAATCTAAGTCAACCCAGACCACCTAATCCCAAACCATCATGTGTAGTTATTACCTTCCAGAATTGTCCAATATATCCCTCTGCTTCCATCTCTCCTGATGGAATGAGCAATTCTTCTTTGTAAATCACAGGGTTACTGTTTTAATCTCAGGAACTCTCACCTTCCTAGACTCATTCTTCCCAGCTAATTGGCCATCAGCAACTTTTATTAACCAATCAAGAGAATGCCTCAGAAATGGTGGTAACCAGATCTCAGCATTGAAATCGCCTATCAGAAGCAATGTTATTATTAGACCTACCCCAACACAAAGATATGTATTTTATTATATTGTATCTTTATTATTTAATAGTTTGTAAACTTCAATATATTTTGATCATATTCTCCCTTCCCAAGTAGTTCCAGATCCTCTTTGCCTCCATAAACACCCAACTTTAAGTTCTTTCCCAAAAACCAAACAGGTTCAATACAACAATAAAATCTCCCAACGCTAAGAAAATAAAGTAAAACACCATCCACAAAGAAAATGAAAATTCAAACAACAACACAAAAACAAGAACAACAGAGAAACAAATAAACACCCCCTCCTCCCAACAATCTATAACCAGATAAATGCACACGCAGAAAAAAAAATGGGGTTCATTTATCGTGGTCAACTACTCCTTAACATGAGGCTTACCCTGTAGTGATCGATATGTGCAGTTCCACTCTATTTGAGAACATTGTTTTTCCATGACTTAGCAGGTATAAGTGACAGTTTAGTTGTTAACTTTCCCCTAGTAGCTCAATTTTCATTAATTTATTCATTCATTTCTAAAAGTAAAACAAAATATACTGAGACAAAACAAAAAATATCACATCTAAGTTGGTCAAGACAAATGAACAGAATGAAAAGAGTCCAAGAGAATACACAAGAGTCAGGAACTCATGTGTTCACACACTCAAGAATCAAATAAAAACACCAAAACGGAAGTGCAGGGACACTAGTGCAGACCCATGCTGTTTCTGTACATGCTGTTTCAATCTCAGTGAGTTCATATGAGCTTTGCCCATATTGACTTACAAGGCTTTGTTTTCTTGGTGTCCTCAATCCCCTCTGGCTCTTACACTGTTTCTGCCTCCTCTGTTTCAGGGTTTTCAGAGCTCTTTGGGGAGGGGTTTGATGGATACATCCCATTTAGGGTGGAGCATCATAAGGTTGCTCTCTGTGTAATGTGTGGCTGTGGATCTCTGTATTCTTTCCTAATTGCTGCAAGAAGAAATGTTCTCTGATGATGGCTGAACAAGGCCCTTACCTATGGTTATTAGAAGAATATCATTAGGAATAATTATATTGCTGAATTTATTTTTTTCTTTTTAAGACTAGTATTGGATTTGCCCTACATCCTGGGCTTTCAAGTTTCAGTGTCTTGGTCACTCAAGAAGTGTCAGGTAAACCCAAAGTTCTATTTTGTGGAGTGGGCCTTAAGTCAGGTCAGTTATTATTCAGGTGCTCCCACAAATTTTGCCACCATGGCTACAAAATCTTCCTAGATTTCTTTATACATTATTTAGTAGTTAACAAAAAGATCTATTGCTGATTAAGGCTTCTTAAAAATCAAGCCACAGTATATGTCACTTTTTTCTGTTAGTTACTTATTTTTTATTATTTCTTCACATTTTTTAATGTTAGTCATTGCTATCCCACTGAGTAATTGATTAGGGAATGAGACTAATTCCAATCACAAGAATCTGAGTGTTCAACTATTATTTTTATTATGTACCTACCAAAACAGTTTCATAGATGGACTACTAGTAAAATAAACATGAGGACATTTATAAATGCTTCTGATCTGTAGTGTGGTTTAGTCTATCGTGATGAAGCTTAGTTTCTTTCTTTTTTTTTCATGTTTACTAAGCTTAGTTTCTAAGTAAAGATTGTAGCAGAAACAAATACAGTTTAATGAAAACAAATCTAAACTTTGAGACTTCTGTAGTTAGAAGAACTTGTTGGTACATGTTTGAATGTTTTGTATCTTAAAAAGAATATATAGAGTCAGATAACAATTTATGAATGATTTGCAGCCTGACTATAAAGTATGGACAGAAAAGGAAGTAGATACCTTGTTTCATTCTTCATATTTCTGGTAATACAGTAGTTTCAGACTAAATAAGAGATTTTGTTCAAGAGTACATTGCCTGTGTCACTCACAGGTTGCTTTGGCCACTGTTTTTCCTTCATGTTTATGACATGATAATTGGTGCAGCCGGGTGTGGTTATGAGGTAAGTAGTAATACCCATGAAGTCCTGCAGATTTGTCACATGCTTACTTGAAGGGGAAGAAGTAGCTTGATATTCAAGAGCTACTTGGCAGTTTGCCACTTCTTGTCATAACTTCTGTACTATCATTCAGTTACAACTTTACTCATGGATAAGAATGCAGATTTTAAAACAAAAGAACTGCTGCTTATAATAATGTAATCTCTTGGATTATCCTGTTCCTGTTTTCCCTAATATTCTTCATGAAACTATGCATTGTTTTCTTACTTTCCTTGCATAGATGGACTCTTTTTCGCTTTTGCTAAATAGAATCAACAACTTTGACAAGATTTCCAAATGAGAAGACACACAGGTCAGTTTCTATTCATATTATATATAAGCCATGAAACTTTTATATTGCCTAGATGTTAACGGGAGTCATTTCTGGACAGTTTGATAGAGATAGTGTTGTTATTGTGAAAATAATAGGGAAATAGTGATTTTGGTGTGTGACTAAAGTTGAATTGTGCAGGGAACATGTAAGAATATCAGGAAGAAAACTGATTACATGTAAAGTGATAGAGAGCATTTAATACACGCACATATTGAGAAATACATCCTTTTTACAAGCAATTCAATTATCCAGAACATGTGGAAAACATACTCAGTTTTTATTTACTTGAGAACTGTCAAGGCTAAAAGATCATTTTGGTAATATTGTTGTACTCTAAGAAATTCAAAGAGGAATAAAGGATGTTAACAGGTAAGCATTAGATTTTACAATATAATACTAATGAAAAGGGAGAATTTTTAAATTGATTGTCCTTACAAAGTGTTTATACAGGAAGATTAAGAGTGTTTGAATGGCACTGGCTCAATACATACATACATGTGTACATGTATTTATGTGCATATATATGCATATATAATATTGAAATTTGACTAAAGATTCTACAGCATTGAATATATTTTAGGCACCAACTGGAATGAAAACCAGTTTAAAATTAATGTATTCCACACCCAGATGTTAGTAAATACTAAGAAATATTGAGTATAGAAGTCAGAATTTTAGTATGAAATGAAAAAAATTTTGTTTTTAATTTTTCTTTTGCAGGCAAACAATGATGAAATCTGAATAAAATCACCATCAGACTTTCCTTGGACTCTTTTACTAAGTACTAATGGGATTAAGTTTGATTAGATATTTTAGATTCAAAGCAATGATTACAAGTTTAGAAAGTATAATTTCAGCAATTAAATCTAGGCAGTTAGTTAGAAACAAAATATCTATAAAATATTCCTACAATTCTAAAAAACTCTTTTTGCTAGTTGCAGAAATTAAGCACAGACCTTTTGGTTAGGACTAAATCCTTTTATGAATTTTAGTTACTTATTAATTGATAGTTTCCCATTAACCCTATTTTGTTTCCCATAATTGCTAGTGTAATTGCTTTGTTAAGAGCCTAGTTATGGATTGATTCCTATCTCCTTTGCTCAGGAATACATTGAACCAAATCAATATGTAAATGCTGAAGGTACAGTGAAAAATGTCCTCTTGATAGTATTTAAAACAGTTTGGTGATATGTTTATGTGTCTGTGGGGATGGGGTCATGTGTAGCCAGTACGCATGTAAGTGTGTACTCATGCATGCGCATTCCAGAGAGACAGAGAGGAATATGATACCAGTTGTATTCTTCAATCTTTTTACACCCTAATTTTGAGACAGGGTCCTTCAGTAGGTTGTGAAGCTCATTGATTAGACTAGATCAGCTGGCCAGAAACCATTGACTTTTATCCTGTTTCTTTGTTCCCACTACACATGGTCTTTCCTGGCTTTTTATGTGTGTGTGTTAAGAACCTTAACATTAAAAAATATGTATTCATCATGAATGTTTCCTCTTTAGAAATATGTTCAGATATTAGACCAAATTGTTGATGGGCAGTTTTTGGGACCTATTAAACTTAGGTTATTAAGCAGTGGATTATTTTTATATTATTATTATATTAGCAGTGGATTCTTTTGTTTTTGTTTTGTGTGTGTGTGTGTGTGTGTGTGTGTGGGGTGATAATTTATTTTTTGTTTTGTTTATTCCAGATAGTAATTTCTGTTTGAAGTATAACTAACAAAGACCATCTGCCAATATAATATATTTTATCTCTTCAGATTGTAGTTTCTTTTACTGGGCAGATACTTATAAATTTCATGAAACTCTACATTAAAATTATTGGAGTAATTTTCTATGCAATAAATAATATATTCATAAAATGTTTTCCTGTGCCTATATCATGAACTGTTTAACTTGTTTTCTTTTTAGCATTTTCAGTATATCTAACTTTAAATTAAAATGTTTGATCAAATTTGAACTGCATGTTGCCTGGTAAGATATGTAGATCTCATTTCATTCTTCCATCATTTGTTAAGAAAGGCTCTCTTCAATCCAGTGCATGTTCTTAACATCCTGTCAAAAATTAAGAGCCTACAGCTTTGTTGGTCATTAAAGAATCCTCTATTGAATGCCACATTGTTCTGGATAACAGTTTCTTTGCCAACACTATGTTGTTTTAGCATGGTGATTGTGTATTTTAATTTGTTATTAGTTAGTGTGATAACTCTTGTGTTCTTTCTGATTAAAATTGTTTTAATTATTTTTGTCCTAGAGGGAAATTTATAATTTTTGTTTGGGTTGTTTTTGTTTTTGTTTTTTTGTTTTTGGGTTCTGTGAAGAATGTCATTGGAATTTCACAAGAGGACTACATGAACTCTGGATATAGATTTTGGCAGCATATCTATCTTTGCAATATTATTTCTGCCTACCTATGAGCATAAAACATCATTTTACTGTTTAATATCTATATCTGTATATTATATGTAGATATTTTGATATAAAACTTTCTATAATGAAAGTGTTTCATGAGACAGATGGTGGTTTAAAGGAATATGACCACCATAGGTTCTTTATTTGTATGGTTGAAACCCAATTAAAGAATTGTGTGGAATTATTGGGAAGTGTGGCCTTGTTGTAGTAGGTTTTGCCTTGTTAAGGAGGTGGTATGACTTTGGGTGTGGACTTTAAGGTTTTAAAAGTCCATACTAGGCCGAATGTTTCTCTCTCTACCTGGTGCCTGGTTCAGTAGGTAAAACGTTTACTCAGCTCCAGGGCCATGCTTGTCTGTGTGCCAATACTCTCCTTTCTACAACAATAATGGACTAACCCTCTAAAAATATGTAGAAGCCCCGAATTAAATTCTATCTTTACTAAATGTTGCCTTGGTTATGGTGTCTCTTTATATTAATAGGACAATAACCAAGACAGAAAGGAAGGAGGGATCATTCTTAATTGCCTAGATTGAAACAAAGTTTGCTGTAAGTTAAAAAGCAAAAGACTAACATTGATATAAGTCAACCATGCTCAGTGGGCCTTCATATTTTACATGACTCATGTTTGGAGTAAGTTAAACACATGAATTCATATGCATAGACCTCTATTAATTTTTATTGACTTGTTAATAAGATCCTGGCTATGTTCTCAATGTTCTGTGCAAAAATCAAAATGACAAAATTCCATGATACCAACCATAAGAAATCATCAAATCAAAGAATACGAATTTTGCTATTCAGGAAGAGCTGGGTGTGGTACAAATAACAAATAACTAAATACAATGGTGATTCATATCAAGGAAAGTGGATATTAAGAAATGCTGAGTGATGGGCTGGAGAGATGGCTCAGCCGTTAAAGGCTAGGCTCACAACCAAAAGTATAAGAAATGCTGAGTGAAGTAACACTACAGTATTATGACAAATCTTTATACAAGCTACTGATTGTTTGCCATAATTATAATTTTCCAGTATTATGACAAATCTTTGTACAAGCTACTGATTGTTTGCCATAATTATAATTTTCCTCCATATCATATACAT
>CAJQZJ010030389.1:0-19547 GCA_907164525.1 Lophiomys imhausi | reverse complement strand
CAGTGGCCTAGGGGAAACTGTGCCTGGCTTTAAGGACTGAGGCAGAGCAGCTGAGTTCCTGATTCAAAAGAAGTAAGTTGGCCTGCAGACGGCTGGGGACTCCCACAGAGAAGAAAGCATGAAGCCTTATTTAAGGTGAGACTGCAATAACCAACTTACCCTGACGAACCTGCATCTGAGAGATCCAGAAAAAGGATTTCTAAGTGCGTTAAAGAATCTACAACAAAGACTGTGTTCCTGATGACTGAGGACCTGCCCCAGAGACTGTATCATTCTAAAAGGTTATGAAAGTAGTTGTTATGATTATCAATAGGTTTAGTGGATAGGTTAAAGGGGTTGTAGGAATTTATAAGATTAATAGTTAAGAAATTGTTGGTGTTTGTTATAAGTGAATTTAGTAATAAATAAATAAGAGTTAAATAATAATTTAAAAGTTCGGTTACAAGAGACCTTCCTCTGTTTCCAGGATTCCTTCCTTAGCCTCAGGAAGTTCTGCCTTCCTATTCTCTCTCTCTGCCCAGCTGTCATCAGCAACTTTTATTATCCAATTACAGCGCCTCAGAAAGGGTGGTACCTTGGCTGCCTTGGCTGTCACGCTGCTTACTTGCTTGCTCTGAGGTTTCTCTCTGCCTCTGGCATTGTCACATTCACCAGTGACTGGCTCTGCTGCTGTTGTAGCTCAGTCTGTCTGTCTGCCACTCACAGAGTGGCCTCCTCATGCACAGCCACAAAAAGGGGTGTTCAAGCCAAACGAAGCAGACTTCTATGTTACCTTTACACCAATGGAGGCAGATTTCTTTTGCTCCATACGTAAAAGTCCCTTGCTGGGCCACAAGAGCAAGTACTTCTCCTTTGGTCTGGGTGGATGTAATGGCAGGGAAAGTGTTGTGACAACACCTTCAAGGTACCAGTCATGCTACAGCCATGGCTGTCATACCATATAATTGTAAATACAGCCCTGTAATTTAAATCCTGCAATTCGTGCAATGTAAGCCAAGACAAAGGAGGAACCTCATGACAGCTAAATTCACATCTCTCATGAATGCTAAGGCCTATCCCTTCGTTATTCATTGTGTAAGCTTACTGATATCAAAGTTCCTAACTAAAACAGACTTAGACACAAACAGCTGTTACTCGAGATTCCCAGGTTTGGAAAAGGGCACACCAACTGGGTCACACTCGGGACAGAGGCAATCATCTTGAGATGACAGACAGGTGAAACTTAGAAAGGCATATTTACAGCTGAGGGCAAGAGGGGGCCTGATGATGTCTTGGGAAGGCCATGGTAACCATGGAGCCAGAACTAAGCATCAGTGACTGGTGCCATGGAGAGAAAGAATAATGCTTATGAGACCGTAGAATAGCCAGAGAACATGGAGAGGTCACCACACAAAAAGCCCTGCACACTTTTCTGAAGAGATAGGCCAGGCAATCCTGGATCTGGAGACTTCTGAGTTGACTATGTTAGCAGCATGCACAACAATGACCAATTCCAGAAAAGACTTTTACTTCTAGCAGACCTAAGCTTCAGTTCCAGAGTTTTGCTGAGCCTCAGTTTCCTTATGTCAAAGCAATGTGAAATCAACTCTGTTCCCCAGGGTTACCATGAGGGTAGCACATGGGTTGCATAGTATCTGGGTACCCTGTATGGCCAGGGCAGATGAGGGAGAGGGGATATAATGGTGAGCTGATAACACAGCTTGATGTTCGGCCTCATACTGTGACTATAAGTTTCTGTTGTACTACCTGACCATTGGAACGTATTGGTAGATGAACCTGGCTCCCTGGAGTGTATGATATGATGGTCACCTGGAGAGTAGCTTAGGTACAGGTGAAATCTTGAATATCCTGCTATATTCTCTGTCCCACGTTGGTCTATAACTTCACTGCTGTTACTCTGTGTTTCTAGGTTTCTTGTCTCTGGCTTAGTGAGCTTTGATTGAGTAGGACAAACTGTAGTTCATCATCAGACTGAAGACTTCACTGATACTCATCCTTGACTATACACACCAAAGCCATGGGTCACAATCCCGAAGGCTTGAAGGCTCTTTGGTCATGTTTTTTGCATCACTGGCCTTCTTCTGTCTGTGAGATATCTATCATACAGCATCCCTGCTCACTTCAGTGCTGATTTAAAAAATAAGTCAGTCTTTGTAGACATCACAAATGTGTGCTAGAAAGGGATTCTGGACGGCGGCGGAAGATAGCGGTGAACTGTACGGACGCATTTTTGAATGTGGGAGAGAAGAGCCATAGAGAACACAGAGTTGTGGGACACTGAGCAAAAACCGGAGGGTCTGGCCCCTCCGGGAACACGCACAGCTCCCAAGGGACTGTTAAAAGTCCCAGGGCAAGGCTTTCCCCCATCTCTCGCAGACAGGGAAGCCACTAAATCCAGGATTCGGGAACTCCCATTTGGAGAGGCGACTGGTAAGATCGATCCCAACACACAGCAGGCAGACTCAAAGGCCACATGGCGATCGCCCACTAGCCAACTGGGCTTCCCATACCTCAGGAAGACCTTATAACTATTTAGGAAAATTTGCAGAATAGTTGAAGTCTTGTGGGTTTTTTTTTTGTTGTTTGTTTGTTTGTTTGTTTGTTTTTTCAAGACGTAGAAAAAGGGCGCTCAGCAGGAGATCTGCAGCCGCTTGAGACGGAGTGGAAGGTGGGAGGGCAGAGCAGTTGGGGAGGGAAGTAGACGCTGGCAGGAGGGGCCGAAGCTCCGCCCAACCACGGCAAAGCAGCTAGGGCAGGAGGCCTGTTCAGAAGGCGGGAGGGACTGAAGCTCTGCCCACCCAAGGCGGAGCAGATAGGGAGGGAAGCGGCCAGGCCTGTGGCAGAGAAGCCTAGTGGGTAACCAGAAGCCAGGGGACCATAGCTGTATTTGGGTAAACCCAGACACATTAGGTGTGGAGACAGGCCCTGTCAGGCTCCCTGACGACAAACAAAGCCCACAAAATCTCTGCCTGGGCAAACAGGTCTATACCATTAGAACCATTGAAGGCTGATCACTCAGTGTGCAAAATAGAGAAGTCTGAACTGGGAGCAGTGTAACAATCCCGGACTATTACTCACTACCTGGGAATAGGCTGCACCAGCTCACAACGATTCAGGCTATTAAAACCACATTGACCCTGAGATCACCCTGTAAGCAAGGACAGATAGCCAAGCAATTCGACTCCTTCACCAAAGCATCCCCTGTGGATCCAAACACAGAAAACGACAAGAACAGACAGCTAAACACACACACATGGCGAAAGGTCAAAAAAAAATAGAAATCAAGGAATTATGACTGCAACAAAGCAGAATCATCCTAGCTCATCCAATTCTGATGACCACACACCAACAGAAACACATGAAAATATTGACAATTCTGCATTATGGAAAGTGATAGAGTCCCTGCAAGAAGAACTTAAATCTATGAAGGAATTCAAAGAAGACACAATTCTACAAATCAAAACAAGGAACAACACCATTAAAGAGCTCCAAGCCAAGGTGACAGAGCTTGAACAGGAAAAAGACAAAGCAATGAAAGATTTTTCAGACAAAAACAAGCAAGCTGGAGAAGGAAATGTACAAAATGAACAAAACCATACAAGACATGAAAATAGAAATAGAAACAATAAAGAAAACACAGTCAGAGTTAAAAGAGGAAGTGGAGAACCAAGGGAAGAGAACAGGAACTACGGACGTGAGTATCAACAATAGGATGCAAGAGATGGAAGACAGGATCTCAGGCATGGAAGATTTGATGGAAGAAATCAGTACAACATCCAAAGAAAACGAGAAGGCTAAAAAATCTCTCACCCACAACATCCAAGAAATCAAGGACTTAATGAAAAGACGGAACCTAAGAATCATGGGCATAGAGGAAAGAGAAGACTCCTGACTCCAAGGTCCAGGAAATATCTTCAACAAAGTCATAGAAGAAAACTTCCCAAACCTGAAAAAAGAGATGCCAATAAAAATCCTAGAGGCTTACAGAACACCGAACAGATTAGATCAGAAAAGAAACTCCTCTCGCCACATAATAATTGAAACACCAAATGTACAGAACAAACAAAGGATATTAAAAGCTGTAAGAGAAAAAGACCAAGTCACATACAATGGCAGACCCATCAGAATCACACCTGACTTCTCCTCAGAAACTTTAAAAGCTAGAAGGGCCTGGACAGATATCCTACAAGTCCTGAGAGATCATAGGTGCCCAGCCAACTACTATATCCAGCAAAACTCTCTATCAACATAGATGGAGAAAATAAGATATTCCATGACAAAATCAAATTTAAACAATATCTCCCCATAAACCCAGCCCTACAGAAAATCCTAGAAGGAAAATTCCATCCCAGAGAAGAAAACTTCACCCAAGAAAACAAAGGGAATAGAAAACCCCTCAGCAACTAAACCAAAAGAGACACAGGACCATCACCTATACCAAACTAATGGGAAACAACAACCCCAGGTCACTAATATCCATCAACATCAATGGTCTCAACTCCCCAATAAAAAGACACAGATTTACAGAGTGGATCCGCAAGCAAGACCCATCCCTTTGCTGCATACAAGAAACACATCTCAATACCAGAGATAGTCACTACCTCAGAGTAAAGGGCTGGGAAAAGGTTTTCCAAGCAAATGGACCCAGAAAGCAAGCTGGAGTAGCCGTCCTAATATCAAACAAAACAGACTTCCAACTGAAGTTAATGAAAAAAACAAAGAAGGGCATTATATACTCATTAAAGGGAATATTTATCAAGAGGAAATCTCAATACTGAACATCTATGCCCCAAATACAAAGGCACCTACTTTTCTAAAAGAAACACTTCTAAAAATTAAATCGCACATCAATCACAACACATTAGTAGTGGGAGACTTCAACACCCCACTCACAACAATGGACAGATCATCAAGACTGAGGCCAAACAGAGAAATATTGAGTCTAACAGAGATCATGAAAGAAATGGACCTAACAGACATATACAGAACGTTTCACCCAAACACAAAGGAATACACCTTTTTCTCGGCACCCCATGGAACCCTCTCCAAAATCGACCATATAGTTGGACACAAAGACAGCCTCAACAGATACAAGAAAATTGAAATAACCCCTTGTATCTTATCAGACCACCACAGAATAAAGCTGGTCTTCAACAGCAAAAGAATCAACAGAAAGCCTACACACACATGGAAATTGAACAGCTCCTTACTGGATGACCACTGGGTCAGGGAAGAAATAAAGAAGGAAATCAAAGACTTCTTAAAATCCAACGACAATGAAGACACAACATACCCAAACCTACGGGATACATTGAAAGCTGTGCTACGAGGAAAGATCATAGCACTGAGTGCATTCAAAAAGAAAATTGTGACAGCTCATATTAGTGAATTATCAGCTAAGCTGGGTGAGTTGGAAAAAAAAGAAGCAAACACGCCCAAGAGGAGCAGAAGGCAGGAAATCATCAAACTTAGGGCTGAAATCAACAACTTCGAATCAAAAAGAACTATACAAAGAATCAATGAAACCAAGAGTTGGTTCTTCGAAAAAATCAACAAAATAGACAGAACCCTAGCCAAATTAACTAAAAGGCAAAGAGAAAGAACCCAAATCAACAAAATCAGAAATGAAAAGGGAGAAATAACAACAGACATCGAGGAGATCCAGAAAATATTCGGGCATTACTTTAAAAATCTATACTCCACCAAATTTGAAAACCTAAGCGAAATGGACAATTTCCTTGATACATTCCACCTACCAAAACTAAAGCAAAATCAGATTAACAGCTTAAACAGCCCAATAACCCCTAAGGAAATAGAAACAGTCATTAATAATCTCCCAACCAAAAAAAGCCCAGGGCCAGATGGCTTTAGCACGGAATTCTACCGGACTTTCAAGGGGGAGCTAACACCATTACTCTTCAAACTCTTCCACCACATAGAAACAGAAAGAACATTGCCAAACTCATTCTGTGAGGCCACTGTCATTCTGATTCCTAAACCACACAAAGACCCAACAAAGAAAGAGAACTTCAGACCAATCTCCCTCATGAACATAGATGCAAAGATACTTAATAAAATACTACCAAACCAAATTCAAGAACACATCAAAAATATCATACATCATGATCAAGTAGGCTTCATCCCAGGAATGCAGGGATGGTTCCATATACGAAAGTCTATCAATGTAATTCACCATATAAACAAGATGAAAGAAAAAAACCACATGATAATCTCGCTAGATGCAGAAAAAGCATTTGACAAAATCCAACACCCCTTCATGCTAAAAGTCCTGGAGAGAACAGGCATACAAGGGCCGTACCTAGAAATAATAAAGGCAATATACAGCAAGCCAGTGGCCAACATTAAATTAAATGGAGAGAAGCTTGAAGCATTTCCTCTAAACTCAGGGACAAGACAAGGATGTCCACTTTCACCATATCTCTTCAATATAGTACTTGAAGTTCTTGCTAGAGCAATAAGACAACTAAAGGAAATCAAAGGGATAAACATTGGAAATGAAGAAGTCAAATTATCCCTATTCACAGATGATATGTTAGTATACATAAGCGACCCCAAAAACTCCACCAAAGAACTCTTACAGCTGATAAACAACTTCAGCAAGGTGGCTGGATACAAAATTAACTCAAAAATTATCAGAAGCCCTTCTTTATACAACAAACAAGCATACCGAAAAAGAAATAAGGGAAACAACCCCCTTCACAATAGCCACAAACAATATAAAGTACCTGGGGGTAACTCTAACCAAGCAAGTAAAGGACCTATATAACAAGAACTTCAAGCCCCTGAAGAAAGAAATGGAAGAGGCATTTAGAAGATGGAAAGATCTCCCGTGCTCATGGATAGGTAGGATCAACATAATAAAAATGGCTATTCTACCAAAAGCAATATATAGATTCAATGCAATTCCTATCAAAATACCAACACAATTCTTTATAGACTTGGAAAAAGCTATACTCAACTTCATATGGAACAACAAAAAAACCCAGAATAGCTAAATCACTCCTGTACAATAAAAAAGCATCTGGAGGTATCACCATCCAGATTTCAAGCAGTACTACAGAGCAATAATAATAAAAACAGCATGGTACTGGTATAGAAACAGACCAGTGGATCAATGGAATCGAATTGAAGACCCAAACATGGACCCACACACCTATGGCCAACTAATCTTTGACAAAGAAGCCAAAACCGCACAATGGAAGAAGGACAGCATCTTCAACAAATGGTGCTGGTCCAACTGGATGTCCATTTGTAAAAGAATGAAATTAGACCCATACCTATCACCTTGTACAAAACTTAATTCCAAGTGGATCAAAGACCTTAACATAAGGCCGGCCACACTAAAGATACTAGAAGAAAAAGTAGGAGAAACCCTCGAACTCATTGGCACAGGTGACAACTTCCTGAACAGAACACCAACAGCTCAGGACCTGAGATCAACAATCAATAAATGGGACCTCATGAAACTGAAAAGCTTCTGTAAGGCAAAAGACACTGTCATTTGAACAAAAGGGCAGCCTACAGACTGGGAGAAAATCTTCACCA
Organism: Lophiomys imhausi; assembly: GCA_907164525.1. Lineage (NCBI taxonomy): Eukaryota > Metazoa > Chordata > Mammalia > Rodentia > Muridae > Lophiomys > Lophiomys imhausi. The sequence goes on along the minus strand of CAJQZJ010030389.1, from coordinate 11,981 downwards.
ACCCCACATCTGATAGAGGGCTATTATCTAAAATCTACAAAGAACTCAAGATACTAAATGCCAAGAAACCAAATAATCCAATCAAAAAATGGGAGACGGAGCTAAATAGAGAATTCACAAAGGAGGAATCCCTAATGGCCGAGAGTCATCTGAAGAAATGCTCAACATCCTTAATCATCAGAGAAATGCAACTCAAGATGACCCTGAGATTCCATCTCACACCTGTCAGAATGGCTAAGATAAAGAGCTCAAATGACAGCACATGCTGGCGAGGGTGTGGAGAAAGGGGAACCCTCCTCCATTGCTGGTGGGAGTGCAGACTTGTGCAACCACTATGGAGGTCTGTCTGGAGATATCTTAGAAATCTAGGAATAACTTTGCCTCAGAACCCAGCCATACCACTTCTGGGTATACACCCAAAGGACACCTCACGGAGACATAGGGAAGTCTCCTCATCTATGTTCATAGCAGCCTTATTTGTAATAGCTAGAAACTGGAAACAACCCAGATGTCCCTCAACTGAAGAATGGATTAAAAAATTGTGGTACATCTATACAATGGAATACTACTCAGCTATAAGAAACAATGAAATCATGCAATTTGCAACCAAATGGATGGATCTAGAGAAGCTCATCCTGAGTGAGCTAACCCAGACTCAGAAGGATGCACATGGCATCTATTCACTTATAGTAGGATTTTAGCTATATCGTACAGGATATCTGTACTACAACCAACACACCAAAAGGAACATGGACATAAATTTCTTTTTTCTTTTCATTTCTTTTTCTTTTTCCTTTCCCTCTTTTTTCTCTTTCTTTTTCCTCTCTTTTTTTGTTGTTGTTCTTTGTTTTTGTGGGTTTGTGTGTCTGTTGGGTTTTTTTTTTAGTTCCCCCCCCCAAAGCAAGGAGACATCTTTCACTGGCAGTGCTGCCTCGTAGACCCCCGGTGTATGAAGAGGCCCTCAGCCCTCATATGACTCCTGATCTGTGGTGAGAGACTGGTATGCAGGGACACTCCACCCCAGAGGATCAAGATGGAAGGGTCAGGGAGTAGAGCATGGGAGGGTGGGCCTGGGAAGCAGGAAATGAGGACAATATGTCAAGGATGTAACCTGTAGCAACAAACAAATAAATTTACTAATTAAAAAAAAAAGCAGATAACAACGTTAATACACTGTAAATAAATTAAAGGACACAGCCGTTCAACCTGGTTTTATGAACCTCCAAGTGTCAAAAAAACGTAGAGCTAAGGTAAAATACAGGAGAAATGTGGTGTTAACCCATGCCTTTAACTTCAGCAGAAACGGGAGGAGCACCAACGTGTTAGTGGACTTATAAATTCTAGAGTTACACAGAAAAGGGTGGTGAGGGTACACACCCTTAATCCCATCATTCAAGAAGAGTACACCCTTAACCCCAACACACTAGAGACAGAAACAGGCAGATCTCAGAGCTCAAGGTCAGCCTGATACAAAACAAACTCTAAATAAAGAAAAACTTTGATCCAGGAGTGGTGGAACACATCTTTAATCCCCTTAGATGGGAACCACAGGTCTTGGATCCCAATATTTAGAATGCAGAGACACACACATAGGATTTGGAAGGACCTAAGTTTAAAAGCTACTTACAAAAGGCCCACACAACACAAACAAATTGTCCTTCGAGACCTCAAAATATATACACTAAAGCTGGTTTAGCTCCAAAATAACAAAAAAATTTCTTCTTTAAACCAGATTGAAAGATAACACTTTATATATTGTCAAAAACCACATTTGCTTCAGGAGAAATATTATCTACCCCCCCCCAAAAAAAGAGGGCGATTGTCCCTGAGTGAGGAATAGGGCAGGGCTCTGTTCTTATCATTCCAGGAGAATCAAAGCATCCATTCAAGGAACCCAGGGACAACTGGACAACGGAAACCTCAGCAGAAATCAGAATCAGACACCAAAAGAAGACGAGTGACCCAGATGATTCAGCCTGACAGACTCCCTCAATAGATGTCTCCATCAAAAGCCTACAACCACAACAACTCAATATCGCTAAGACCGTTCAGCTCTACACAATGCCCCAGCCAGAACCTCAGTAAAGCCTGGAAGTTCAGCTTCTGCCTACAAACTCCTTAGGTCATCTAAACAGCTGAGAACAGAAGGACTGAACATAAAAGGAATGTATAAACAGTTTTTAACCATTTTTCCATTTTGGTTTGGGCCCCAAATAGGTTTACTACGACCCAAATCAGCAGGAAGTCATTTTAAGAGAGCGACGACCCATACCCAGAGGGTGGGGAGGGTGTTTCTCCGCCCCCCCTTTTTTCAGTTATTTGAAGGACAACTGAAAACACTGTTATTTAGGGGAAGAGATTACAAGTTGTTAAATGGTCCTGTTTAATGGGTTTTGGAGGTTAGACCCAGGGTATTCCTTCTTTCCCTTTTCTGTATCTTTCTTTATCTCCTATGTAGGAATGCACGGATGAGAGAAAAATCGAGACACAGCACAGGAAGGATCAAGAAGAAAGGTCACATTATTGAATATGCCCTTATACCCTTGTATATTGATACAAAATTAATAGTATATTTGGCTAAAGTGGTATTGACCATTGTTTATTGTGCAAAAATAAGATTGTATTAGTCTACGTCAGTATTGATATTTGTATATTGATACAAAACTAAGATTATAGTTGGCCACAATGGTATTGACCCTTGTATATGGACGCAATATTAAGATTGTATTGGTCCGCATAAGCATTGATCTTTGTATATTGATACAAAATTAAGAGTATATTTAGCCACATTTGAATAGATCTTTGTATATTGATACAAAATTTAAGGTAACGCTTCCTAATGGTATCGTACTTAGAGATACTTAAAAATGAAATGTGAAGTTCTGGCCTCTTGATACCAACCGTCTTAAACTGTTTAGGATAGTTAAGAAAAACAAACTCCTAGTCATGCATGCATGTCACCTTGTTAGCTACTAAGACAGTCTATCACAGATATTCTCTAAGCTACTCAGTAATCAAGTTATTAAGAGACAAGCAACATTTGCTTATCTAAATACAAGAGATAGATAGGGCATCTTCAAAAACCCCAAGAGATCTGCAGAATATGGCATTCAAGATGTGGTCTTAAATTAAGATTTTTTTTTGATATCGTGACATATCAGCTCCTGACAGCATTCCCTATTCTACTCCAAGTAGAAGAAAAGCATCGAAGAATCTCCACTGTGAGATGGTTGAATTAGTGGCAAGCCTATCTCTTGACATGTAAAAACTCCTTGCTTCAACTGTAGACAGACTGCTGTCCAAAAAGTACAAAACTTGGTAGCAGGGAAGTCGACAGCCTAGCTCTGCCAAGACAGGGTAGGTTAGTCCTTCACAATCCCTGCTCTACAATAAATGTCTGTCAGAGAAACAGGACCAAAAGGCTGAAGACTGATGCTGGAATGTATGGAGAGAAAATGGGAACTGTCCAGGTAGTCACTGGTTTGTCATTTCTTAGTATTGGAAGCTGCAGGCCCTGCACTTCCTATATAATCAGATATATTTATCCTTCTCAGCTCTCTGAGGTGGTTGAAGAATAGACAGCTTGAGTCTCATAGCTAAATTTTGAGTTGTTTAGGAATCAAGAGGGCATTCTAGATCTAAGAAGATGGTTATAATAGTGATGCAAGTTAGTATGAAAACTAAGTCAGTTATAGAACTTTAAACTCATGGAGATGGTTAGAAGGTAGAAGGTTAAAGTCAGGGGCCAAATATGTATGAACTGGACATTGGGAAGTTATACTGGGCCATTTAACTCTCATAAATGTGGCATATTTAATTCTGCTGTTTTGTATAGAATTTACTGTTATAAGAGAAAGAACCATTTGTTGGAATGAAAAGAGAAGCTGTTGGGGGGGGTGGGAAGAGGGTGGAAGGGTGGGACAGGAAGGGGGAATAGGGAAGGGTTTGCGACTGAGATGTAACTTGAAAAAAAAATAAAGTACTTATAAAAAAAGAAAAAAAAAGAAAAAAAGAAAGGGATTCTGTTGGTGAACTGACCAATCACCATAGCAGGTAAAATCTTTACATTTTTGCTACTGTCTATGAAGTGTTATGTAAGAGTTTTCTTAGATACAAAAGGAAGGATTCTACCTGACCCACCCTCCATCTTCTCATTAGGTACTCAAGACTACATAAATGCTTTTGTTCTCCAGCTATTGATTCTGACATATCCAGGAGTATTATCTATTATGACAAACTTCTAGAAAACATGTTTATACATGATTTACTTGCTTTAAAAATGAAATGGACTTTTATTTCATTTCTGAGAGGTTTCAAAACAGTTTATGTATTAAAGACAGATGCAAAATAAAGTAATGTTACAATATCTGAAAGAAGTGAATATGTAGGGGTTAGATAAATTAGATTTAGAAAATATATAGGAGTTTCTGATAATGCTCTTCATGCCCCAAATTAAGAGACAGTATCAGAAACTCCTATATATTTTCTAAATCTAATTTATCTAACCCCTACACTATGGTTACATTTTTCTCATGGGAATGGTCTTTTAAAAAAACAAAACAAAAAACTGAAGCTGAACTGCTGAACCAACGCCAGGTCCGAGCTGCCCGAGCCCTTCTCCTCTTCCAACACCACTCGCATCACAGTAGTGCAGATGGAGATCATCTCTCTTTGAGACCAGCTCACCTTTCTAAAGCGTGACCAAACCTGCCTGATACACTACACAGGGATGCTTGAAGATGGAAGATTCCTCTCGAAAAGAAACAAGTAATTTAAGTTTATGCTAGGCAAGCAGGTGATCTGAGGCTGGGAAGAATGGATAGCCCAGATGAGTGTGGGCCAGAGAGCCAAACTGACAATATCCCCAGACCATGCCCTTGGAACCTCTGGACACCCAGGTGGCATCCCACTGCCTACCACTCTTGTCTTAGATGTGGAGCTTCTAACACTAGGACAACAGAAGTGGCTCCCTGAACATGGACCTGCCACGGAGGGATCTGGTACCTTCAGATAGGTGCGCATAAATCCATGTGGAGCTTTTCCTGATGTCCTGAAGACATACTTTTAAACTATCTCTTAATAAGGCTAAGGACCTTTCAACGCACTGACCCAAGGCACGGGGGAAAGGATACTATTATATGCAGAGGATGAAGAAGTTCTCAGGTGCAGGTCTTTGGCACAATCAGTCAACAGTATAGTCAACTCAGCATATACAGGAACAGATATAATCAGGAACACAGCTAATCAGGAGCACCAACAAGGACCACCAAAGAGGAAGTGGCTCTTGCAGCCCCAAACAGGGTGACCTGAGCTAAACATGAGCTAGGCTCAGCCTGACCTGGGCCACAATCTTCTACAAGTATCAGCAGCAGCAAACTTCAGCAAAGTGATATCTGGAGTCTTTCGAAGAGAAGCAGTGATGAGCAGCAATGAGAAGCAATACCAAGCAAAAAGCCCCTCTGTGTTTCCAGGGCCTCCTTTTGTAACTGCACAAGGACAGGACACTTTCCAATCGGCAACCTCACACCCTCTGCACAAGGTACTTCCCATTTACCAAGTTCACGAGCTCTCCAAGGAGTCAGTCCGTCAAAGGAAGTAAATATGTTCCCCACATGTGACAGTTTTTCCGCTGGCAAAATATCACTCTCTCTTTCATCAGGACGTCCTGCATGCCTCCTTCAAGAGTCTGCTTTTCAGTGGTGTACAAAGCAGCCCCACAGTCCGCACTTGACACCAAAACAAAAAACATATTCATTTAACACAACCGTGCTTCCAGACTTCCACCACGTAGTCTCACCACTCTTTGTATAGACACCTACCCGACTGAATGTGTTCTGTCACTCAGCTTTGCTTCAGACACTGCCATGTCCTCTTCCCATTCTGTATGTGTGTTAACCTAAACTATATGCCATAAACCTCAAGTTATTTTGTTTTGGGATGAAGATTCAGTTTCAGTCATTTTAGATCTAGGTTTCCAATGAAGTATATTGTCAAGTATTAACAGCATAAGGAATGGGGTTAGAATTAGAATTGGTGCTGGGGGGTGGTATCTTCAGGAATTTTTTTTATTTTTATTTTTTGGATGAAAATTTTATCTATTATATAGTAAGGCATTCTTGCTGCTGTGTTGCAAAGCCATAGCAGATTTGAGATGCTTAATCATAGCCCGGGTTTTAATGTTGAGGGCTGGATTTTTCTCCAGTCAGGGAAGCCCTATTAAATAGAAAGCCCTACCCAAACTGAAGTGGGAAGGGAGGGAGAGAGCTTTTGCTTCTGACAGTCCTCCCATGTTCTGACAGCATCAGCCTTTTAAAGCAGGTCCTTTCACTGCTGCGTTGGACACTACAGGATCTGGCCCTGGGTTATCAGGGACCTCTGAAGCCACCTTTGTGGCCTGGCTTAATTTGTTTTTCATATGGTTTTTCGGGACTTTTTTGTAATCCTGTAACTATCCAAGCTCCACTTCCTAAACTTTAAGAACTTTAATGGAACGTTTAAATTGAAGGTGCTGTGTGTAGACTCAGCACCCAATGGACGCCCAGCCATCACAACAAATCCTTGAGTGTTCTCTGAGAAAACGATGCTGGTCATCACAGCTTCATCATCTCCTTGGTTTTCATGCTTGATTCTCTACTGACATAGACTTCCTGGCTTTTCCTCCTTCAGTTCCTTCTTACCTTCTGTTGTCCTGTGTAGTGATTTGGTGAGAGAAAGTATGTTTTTCCCCTGCCCTCTGTACCACATATGCATTTCAAGTTTTACTATTGCAGTAAAATAAAATATTCATTTCCTCTCTATTGCCTCTACCATCATTACAGGATTTGATTTAAGGTCATTTTCTTGTTCATCAATTGTGTTAGGATATCCAGGGCTTGCTGTAGTAGGAGAGCTGTGCTCTGAAGACACCATATTGCCCTGGCTCTTGTTGATTGTGTTCTTACACTGGCCTATAGCCATCTGGTTGAACTTGACTGCCCCTGGTGCAGCAGGCCTGGATGTTCTTGGTGCAGCGGATCTGGGTGTTCCTGGTGCAGCAGGGCTAGTGGAGGCCAGCGGAGCAGTGTCTGGACTCAGGGGTACAGCACAAAGCTCAGGGAAGGTGGGTGTGTCCCAGGGGATTCTGGAAGTTCCCAGTGCAGCTGACAGTGAAGCTGTATGTTCCTAGTGTAGCAGGCCTGTTAACCTCTGGATATTCCTAAAGTTGCAGGCCTGGTGGCCACCAGAGGAGCTGTGTCCAGACAATGGCGCTAGGGGGACAGCATTCAGCTCAGGGAATATATGGATTTAAAAAAAAAAAGAATTAACAGAGTAAGGTAATTAAAATCAATTTTCAGTTTTGACTGCATGTCTTAGAATCTGTTTTGGTCTGCTGCTGGGTAGAATTTCTCATAGCATAATTATGCTAGGTTCCTGCTCCTTTGGGTCTGTGGATTGTACGATAGTTATCCTGTACTATATGTCTAACATCCAGTTATAAGTGAGATACGCAGTGAAATGTTAGGTGGAACTCTGGGAGTACTATGTAAGAGAGGGAGGGGGAATAGAGGGATCGGAGGGGTCAAGTTCAACACATGAACATCAACAGAACCAACTAATCTAGGCCCCTAGAGGCTTATAGTGACTGAAACACTAAGCAAAATAAGAATTAAAAAAAAAAAAAAACAGCTTAGACTAGACCTAGACCCCTCTATACAAATATAGAAGAATAGGCAACTTGGTCCTCATACAAATTCCGTAAGAAGTAGGGGTGGGGCAGTCTCAGTCATGGACTTCGTTACCTGTTAGTGGGACACTTTACCCTAGTGGAGCTGCCAAGTTGGGCCCCAGAGCAAGAGGAAGCTCTTAGCCCTCATGTGACTGATGAACTGAGGGGGCTGATATGTGGGGGCATGCCACACTGGAGGAGTAGGATAGATGGGAGAGATGGTAGACTGTGGGACGGGGGCTGGGAGGGGAGGAGGGAGGGGCTGTGATTGAGATGTAACTTGAATTAATCAATAAATATAAAAAAATAAAAGCAAAATAAAATCAATATTCTAACAGAAGAGCAACTTCTTGAAAACTGAATTGCATATGGGAACCATAGCGATGATACACATAACACTTCTAACAAGTAGTACTCCCTGTTGGATCTCTTTTTTATGGACAAGCTCTGTATAGGAGCCATTTCATTTCTGATAAGGAGAAATAAACATGTGTCATGTGTATGGTGCTGAGAATTTAACTTAGGGCCTCATGCATCCACTACACATTGAGGTATACAACCAGTTCCTTGTTTCTTAACATGTAGGTACATCTTCATCCAGTTAATCTAATATTCTGGCTATTTTGATAACAAAAGAAAAATTCCAACCACAAGATTCACTGAGTCTTTATTCCTGAATGGATTCAACAGACTATCTTGCCGTGTCCTTCACAAGGAATTTCAAAAGTGGTGTGGCTTTTGAAGCATAAAGCCTTATGCTTCTTGCTGCAAAAATTTAACCCCAGGATCTTTGATAAAAGATAAGTTAAAAGGTTAATAGATTAAGAGTGTATAACAAACAGAACCGTTACTTAAAGCCCTCTGAATACTCCCTTAAAGGAACGCCACGCTATCACCTTTCCTAGACTGGGTAACTGCTCTTGCACAGACTCCCAAAGGCCTTGTGTGGGTACTCTCCTTTGACTGTTTTTGCTTTAGCTCTATCATTTACTGCAATTATTCAAATTGACTTTTCAGTTCTTTATAAAATGTTTAAGAACAGCACCAACAGTCTATGATTCCTGGGCAAATTAAAAATGCACGTATTTAAAAATTTTTAATAACATAAATACACTTTAAAATAATGGATTTAAATTCAGATTTAAATTCTATCGTTCTACGATGCCAATGTAGACAAATACCACCATTAGTACTCAAAGGAACCTTAACACATTAACATGTCACATGTTAAGCCCACAAGATCTTAACATCACATTTATTTTTGCAGAAGAGCATAAATCAGAAACACTGATTTTTAAAAAAAAAATTCTCTTGGTCATATACAATTTTTGTTTTCCTTGTGGACTAGAATTTCCTTTCAAGGTCTTTGAAGGGTCATTGTCATTTCTTTTAGAGTCAAAGCCAGTAAAAACAAAACAAAACAACAACAACAACAAAAAAAAAAAAGAGTCATCAAACCTGCTCTACAGCAGGAGGCAGAATCCTAAGGGCCAAGGATGAAGTTTTAAAAAAACACAATTGAATTGTAAGGTAGTGGTTTCTACCAAGAGTTTTTGCTGAGGCCAGGCAGTCTGCCTGAGTCTGCCCTTGCAAGCTGACAGTCCTATCAGGTGGAAAGATCAGTTTCCTGGTGCAGAGCCAAGGAGTTGTAAAAGAAATGAGCAGCAATCTGAAGGTGGGAGCAGATAGGAGAACCACAACAAACTTACACACTTCTTCACTGAACTCAATACTGGCCTGTCTGCCTTTCCTATAGGCCATCCACTGAGCTGAGTAGGTGCTTCACCCCCCACCAACCCCACCTTCCTCTATCCTCAGTTTGCAGATGGGGCAGTCAAGGTTCAGACGTCATAAACTGTGTGTCTAAGATTGTTTAAAGAAACACCATATAGAACATTTGCTGTTTGTACTGAATTATAATCTGGGTCATGGGCATCAAAAAGAGGAGGTGCCAAGGAGGCCAGCTAAGGAGAGACAGTCTGATCCTAGGTCTTCCAGTGGCATATGCAGGACGTATGACCCATCGAGTTACATTTGAGTTGAAAGCTAACTGGAATAAAAAAGTGAAAACCCCTGAGGTGTTATGCAGGTGACCCACCAGAAAAACAAGTTCCCCTGGCAGGGACTTGGCATTATGTGGTCACAGCTCCTGTTTTCATCCAGGACCTGACAGCACTGTGTGGAACTGAGGAAACTTTCAGGGAAGCAGCTGTCTGAGCCCATGCACATGACAAAGAGAAACATTATACAACTACTATACATCTGACAGAAGTTTGGCTTAAATGGAGCTTTTTCTAAATAATTAATTCAACCTCTTGATTTCATTTTTTATAGCAAATATGAAACATTTAGGTCTCATTAACAGCTATTTTGTTGGCTTCCTGACCACAAAATCTCTGGCACTCTGAGAGAACAGAAAAGAGGCTAAGGAAAAGTGCTGTGCTCTGATTGGGAAGTACCGTCTTCGTCCATTGCACAATTGAAGCTGTCTTTCAGAAAGGTTTTCTGATTGTGCTCTTCTATGAAACAAGCCAACAACAACAAAATGGAACTTCAGGTTTGCTAGAGGCTCAACAGGGAACAAGCTTGTCTTGCAGATCTGGTAGCAGAGTGTGGCCCACAGAACTGACCTCTGAAAGCTGCTCCTCTCCACCTGCATGGCTGCACTCATGCACACACAAAATAAATAAATATAAAAAATAAAATAAAACACAGAGGAGTACATTTATTTTCTTTCCTCATTGTCCTCTGCTGTTGGCTAGATTGTGTGATACTTCAAGCACTTGGTGGCTTTCTTTTAAATGACTTTTAGGCTGAACTTCAGTAACACGGTTTGCCCCTGTGTCATGACCTGCTTCTTTAATGTTAGCTGTTCTCCAAAATGATCACATCAGTGCTCTCTATGCCTGTGGTAAGGAGGGGACCACCAGGGGCAAAATCACTCTGGAAGCACATAGCTCAACATTCTCTCTCTCTCTCTCTCTCTCTCTCTCTCTCTCTCTCTGAGGAAAGCTTGCTTGCCTAGGATTCCAGTTCCTGGAAAATCAAAGCCAAGACACAGACAGTACTTCTGGTTTTAAGAATGTCTGTCTTTGTTCTGTGAAGGCCTGGAACACACATGCCTGCACTCACAAATGTACATGGGGAGGCTGATCCAGTGATGGCTTCCTGAAATGCTATGTCCCCATCAGTTTGTTAGAAGTTGACTACTGACACACATGGGACTCCCGGGAACAACTTCGTGTTCCACTTCTCATTCCGTGAGTATTGTGCAGCAAATGACCCAAGAACCTGAATAACAACACCATACTTCTGTAAACAAAGTGCTCACAACAGAAACCATTATGGGAGCACTGGCCCAAACTGAAGATTGTAGGGGGGGTCTGGGGAAGTGGTAGTTGGCCTGTTCCAGAGCATCAGGTTGGCCAGTCAGTTGATCTCTTGCCTTCTACATATCTAGACATCTCTGAAGAATTCACTTATCACGATCCTGATCCATCTCTAACACACCCTGATGACCCTTCCTTGTACTGTTTCCTTGACAGTAGTCGATTGTTATTAAGGCCTTGAGGCTCACAACCTCAGCAACAGCTTTGTTTCACCTTTCCAGGCCACTACTCAAGGTGACAGACCAAATGATCAAGTTAGAGGTGCTGGGATGGCCCTCTTCCAGGGAAAGAAGTGGGTTGGATATATTTAAGTAAACAACACTCTCTGCTTAATGAAGTAAATCTATTATAACAATTTTTAAAATCTATTTACTTAATTATTTATTGCCTCTGACTCATTAGCATGTTCTCCTCTTTCCTGGGAAGTTTCTCTAAAGGTCAAAATCTGGAAAACACAAACTATGCTTCCAGATGAGCTCCTGTGGTTTCTGCATTGCAAATGAATCATTTTACCACCACCACCACAACAACAACAAAAGCCATTGGAGGAAAATGCTTGTGTGTCATTACCTGCTTACTTAAACCACTTGAGATTGTCAGCTGGTTCCCTTGAGCTGTTGCTATGGTGCCTAGGGACTGCAAATTACTCTATCTTCCATCCCAGGTACCAAAGTGATGTGAAGTCCCTGACTTCTCCTTGGTGCTACTCAAGGAACCTTGAGTTTATTAGGTATCACAGCTTCTTTCTTACATGATTGTTTTCATCATGCTTCTTAAAAGCTTGCCAGTATTGCTTCTTTAGTGAATATTCCCTCATGCACCCTTACAAACCTAAGGGTTAAAACCTAAACACAGACATAGTAATACACACACACACACACACACAC
>CAJQZJ010030386.1:15409-28014 GCA_907164525.1 Lophiomys imhausi | reverse complement strand
TTGTGTCTTCATTGTCGTTGGATTTTAAGAAGTCTTTGATTTCCTTCTTTATTTCTTCCCTGACCCAGTGGTCATCCAGTAAGGAGCTGTTCAATTTCCATGTGTGTGTAGGCTTTCTGTTGATTCTTTTGCTGTTGAAGACCAGCTTTATTCTGTGTTGGTCTGATAAGATACAAGGGGTTATTTCAATTTTCTTGTATCTATTGAGACTATCTTTGTGTCCAACTATGTGGTCAATTTTGGAGAAGGTTCCGTGGGGTGCTGAGAAAAAGGTGTATTCTTTTGTGTTTGGGTGAAACGTTCTGTAGATATCTGTTAGGTCCATTTGTTTCATGATCTCTGTTAGACTCAATATTTCTCTGTTTGGCTTCTGTCTTGATGATCTGTCCATTGTTGTGAGTGGAGTGTTGAATTCTCCCACTACTAATGTGTTGTGATCGACGTGCGCTTTAAGTTTTAGAAGTGTTTCTTTTACAAAAGTAGGTGCCTTTTTATTTGGGGCATAGATGTTCAGTATTGAGATTTCTTCTTGATGAATATTCCCTTTAATGAGTATATAATGCCCTTCTTTGTCTTTTTTCATTAACTTCAGCTGGAAGTCTGTTTTGTTTGATATTAGGATGGCTACTCCAGCTTGCTTCCTGGGTCCATTTGCTTGGAAAACCTTTTCCGAGCCCTTTACTCTGAGGTAGTGTCTATCTTTGGTTGTGAAATGTGTTTCTTGTATGCAGTAAAAGGACGGGTCTTGCTTGCGGATCCACTCTGTAAACCTGTGTCTTTTTATTGGGGAGTTGAGTCCATTGATGTTGATGGATATTAGTGACCTGTGGTTGTTATTTCCCATTAGTTTGGTATAGGTGATGATTCTGTGCCTCTTTTGGTTTAGTTGCTGAGGGGTTTTCTATTCCCTTTGTTTTGTTGGGTGAAGTTTTCTTCTCTGGGTTGGAATTTTCCTTCTAGGATTTTCTGTAGGGCTGGGTTTGTGGGTAGATATTGTTTAAATTTGATTTTGTCATGGAATATCTTGTTTTCTCCATCTATGTTGATAGAGAGTTTTGCTGGGTATAGTATTATGGCTGGGCACCTATGATCTCTCAGGACTTGTAGGATATCTGTCTAGGCCCTTCTAGCTTTTAAAGTTTCTGAGGAGAAGTCAGGTGTAATTCTGATGGGTCTGCCATTGTATGGGACTTGACCTTTTTCTCTTACAGCTTTTAATATTCTTTCTTTGTTCTGTACATTTGGTGTTTCAATTATTATGTGGCGAGAGGAGTTTCTTTTCTGATCTAATCTGTTCGGTGTTCTGTAAGCCTCTTGGATTTTTGTTGGCATCTCTTTTTTCAGGTTTGGGAAGTTTTCTTCTATGATTTTGTTGAAGATATTTCCTGGACCTTGGAGTCGGGAGTCTTCTCTTTCCTCTATACCTATAATTCTTAGGTTCTGTCTTTTCATTGAGTCCTTGATTTCTTGGATGTTGTGGGTGAGAGATTTTTTAGCCTTCTCATTTTCTTTGGATGTTGTACTGATTTCTTCCATCGAATCTTCCATGCCTGAGATCCTGTCTTCCATCTCTTGCATCCTATTGTTGATACTCACATCCGTAGTTCCTGTTCTCATCCCTTGATTCTCCACTTCCTCTTTTAACTCTGACTGTGTTTTCTTTATTGTTTCTATTTCCTTCTCCAGCTTGCTTGTTTTTGTCTGAAAATCTTTCATTGCTTTGTCCTTTTCCTGTTCAAGCTCTGTCACCTTGGCTTGGGGTTCTTTAATGGTGTTGTTCGTTGTTTTGACTTGTAAAATTGTGGCTTCTTTGAATTCCTTCATAGATTTAAGTTCTTCTTGAAGGGACTCTATCACTTTCCATAATGCAGAATTGTCATTGTTTTCATGTGTTTCTGTTGGTGTGAGGTCATCCGAAATGGATGAGCTAGGATAATTCTGCTTTGTTGGAGTCATATTTCCTTGATTTCTATTTTTTCTTGGACCTTTGGCCATGTGTGTGTGTTTAGCTGTCTGTTCTTGTCGTTTTCTGTGCTTGGATCCACAGGGGATGCCTTGGTGAAGGAATCGAATTGCTTGGCTATCTGTAGTTGCTTACAGGGGGATCTCAGGGTCACTGTGGTTTTAATAGCCTGAAGCACTGTGAGCTGGTGCAGCCTATTCCCAGGTAGTGAGTAATGGTCGGAGACTGTTTTACTGCTCCCAATTCAGACTTCTCTATGTTGTACACTGAGTTATCAGCCTGTAATGGTTCTGATGTTATGTACCTGTTTGCCCAGGCACAGATTCTGTGGGCTTTGTTTGTCATCACGGAGGCTGACAGGGCCCGGCTCCACACCTAATATGTCTGGATTTTCCAGAATACAGCTATGGTCCCCTGACTTCTGGTTTCTCACTAGGCTTCTCGCCACAGGCTTGGCCCCTCAGCCCCGCCCGCCTGTGCCAGGTTCCTTCCCTGACTGCTCAGCAGCAGGTGCATGGGGCCCTGGCCCCTCCCGCCACCTGTATGATTCTCCCTCCCCAGCTGCTTTGCCATGGGTGTGCGTAGCCCCGGCCCCTCCCGCCGCCTGTGTGAGCCTCCCTCCCTAGCTGCTCAGCCGCGTGTACGCGGATCCCCATGCCCTCTTGCCGCCAGTACGGGTCTCCCTCCCCAGCTGCTCTGCTGTGGGTGCATGGATCCCTGGCCCTGCCCACCTGTGCCAGCCTCCCTCCCCAACTGCTCTGCCCGCTGGCTTCCTGCTCTCTTGGATTCTCCGTGGCTCGAGTGGCTGCGGACCACCCGCCAAGCGCCCTGTTTCTTCCTTACTAAGACTTCCACTATCCCGCAAAGTTTCCTAAGTAGCTATAAGGTCTTCCTGAGGTGTGGGGAGCCCAGTAGGCTAGTGGGCAATCACCATGTGGCCCCTGATTCTGCCTGCTGTGAGTTGGGGTCGATCTTACCAGGCTCCTCTCCAAATGGGAGTTCCCGAATCCCGGATTTAGTGGCTTCTGTGTCTGCGAGAGATGGGGGGAGAGCCTTACCCTGGGACTTTTAACAGTCCCTTGGGAGCTGTGAATGTTCCCGGAGGGTCTAGCCCCTCCGGTTTTTGCACAGTGTCCAATAACTCTGTGTTTTTTATGGCTCTTTTCTCCCACGTTCAAAATGTGTCAGTGTAGGTTGCCGCCATCTTGGCCCCCCCACTCATGTTCCGGTTCTTTCTCTTATAACTATAAATACAATACAAAACAACCGAAATAAATAGGCCACAATTATGAGAGTTATATGGCTTAGCATATATTCCCAATGTCCAGTCCATATGTATTTGGCACCTGACTTTAACATTCTACTATCTAACCATCTTCATGAGTTTAAAGTTCCATATCTAACTCAGCTTTCATAGTAACTTGCCTCACAATTTTAAAAACATCTTCTTAGATCCAGAACACCCTCTTGATTCCTAAACAACTCAAATTTTAACTATGAGACTCTAGCTATCTATTCTTCAACCACTTCAGAGACCTGAGGTGTGGAAAGGAGGTAGAGGTATTAAGTACAGTAAATTAGAGTGTATAATTAATATTAGTAATGAAAATAATGAAAGCCCCTTGTTACACTGGACAGTCCCCAGTTTCTCTCTATAACATTGGAGCATCTCTCTTCAGCCTTTTGGCCCAGTATCTCTGACAGACATTAATCGTAAAGCAGGAATTATGAAGGACTTGCCTACTCTGTCTTGGCAGAGCTAGGCTGTCAACTAACCTGCTTCCAAGTTTTGTCCTTTTCAGACAGCATTCTGTTTACAGTTGAAGCAGGGATGTCTCTTGTCCAGTGACAAGCTTGTTCTAGAGTATTCTCATCTAATAATAATATTTTGATTAATAAAACAGACAACTACAGTATTGTTATTTTCATAGTATCCAAATTTATTTGTTTGCTGCTGTTGTGAAATACTCTGACACAAGCAACTTATGGGAGAAGGGGTTCATTCAGTTTATAGTTCAAGAATATGGTCCATCATGGCAGGGTAATCAGGGGAGCAGGATCTTAAAGCATTTGGCCACATCACAACCATCATCAAGTAATACTTGTAGCTGCTCAGGTTCCTTTCTCTCCTTAATGTGGTCCAAGATCCTAGCCAGAGAATGGTTTGTGGGTCTTTCCATCACAATACAATCAGGATAATTCCTCAAATACATAGCCATGGGCCTGTCTTCCAGGTTATTCTACATTAGGTCTGGTTGGCAATTAACACTAACCATCATATCCTATAATATTAAGATTAATTTAATGACATGATTTAATATAGATGTTATATGTAGAAGTAGCGGGTTTGAGAAAAGAACCTCATTCCATGTTGCTTGGAACATTGGCATAGCATGGAGAATAACAGCTAGAGAATATATGTATATATGGGTTCATATCTGGGGAATAGAATGAGCTAGCTTAGATGGGCCAATATTGCTCAATTCAGGCTAAGGCTTTTTAAATCCATCGGGTGTGCTCATTTATAATGGTGGGTTAAGAATTAACACTGCAAACCAATTAAATATAATCTAAATACTGGTAAATAATTTAAATACATTGCTTATACAGTTATATGATTTAATGTAGATGTTATCTATGCTCAGACTTTTCATTGGGAAAAAGTTGAGTCCCATATGTAGTTTCATGAACTTTTATGGATGATAACTGACAGGTAGAAGGTATCTCTTGACTAGATAACACAATTGCAGTAACTAAAAAGGATCTTGTAGCAGGAAGAGGAATGGCCCAAGTAGCTGAATCATATGTAGAAAATGTTGCCAAAGCTATTGACATTCAGCAATAAGCGTAACACTTGGGTTCTCCAAAAGAGACTGAGACAGTGAGGTCTATTGAGGTCACTCGGACAACTTTGTTCTACTCTAAGTATTTATACACTCATTTATTCTATAGTATAAGACATGGTGCTAGATTTTGGCAATATATAACTTTATGGTACAATTCCAGTCCCTGAGAACTTCAGTCTACTGATGAAAAATTTATGTCAGCAAATAAACAATGGCGAAGTCCAAGGGTTCTTGTCTTATCATTAGTGTCCTTCTTTGAAGCTCCTATCTTTCTTGAACTTAGACTTTTTGTTCATTGTTAAGCCTTGTGCTAAAGACAGAGCGTGCGCGCGCGCACACACGCACGCACGCACGCACACACACACACACACACACACAGACACCATGATTTGGTAAGTTTTTCATACAACAGAGCAGACTTCAAAAATATGGTAGATAAAAACTCATCAAGAGGCTTCTGAGAGGCTAATCTAGGGGCAAGAAGGGGAACTTTAAAAAAGATTGACCACATTTATTTACGATAATGGATGATTGCTGTTTACACAACATGTATTGATCTATTTCTAACACAACCAGCTTGCTTGCCAAGGGAAAGGATGAGTCTAAAATTTCAAGCCCTGCTTCAGTCATGGTTCCTAGTGAGTAAATATAAAAACAAAAGAATAGAAATCTCTAACCGTTTCACAGCCTGGTTTGGCATTAGCTCAAACACAACCAGACACAAGTAGATCTATGTCTTCTGTCTCCCTGCACTGCCTTAACATGCTCTGTATGTTACCTAACAAGCATGGGAACAGAAGAGAGAAGGCAAAGCCCTGATCTTTTAGGATGGTGGCTGAAGTTATACTGAGACAACCATAGAAAAAAGCTCTAAAAAGACACTGATTATAACCCACAGACTAGATAGATGTATAGTTTACAGTAAGGCTGGGTCCTGGTTAAATCACATATGATACAAAGTTTTATATGCGCCTCTTTCACTTCCTATTCTGCTAAAACTGTGGGAAATTTCTGCTGATAAGGTAGAAGTTTGGTGTTTCTGGAAAGCCCCTAAACTCAGAGCCAATTGATAGACTCCTTTTTTTTTTTTTTTTTCCCAAGGGAACCTCCTTCCTCCCTGTGATCTGAGTATCCCAGATCCTCTAAGTAAGCCGTCTCACCATAGCCCAACTCTTAGAAACCCACCCAGCAAATACCTGAAGATTTCTGAAAGTACTTCTCCATGCTAACGAGGTGTGTCCAGTGCCTTGGCTTTCAGCCAATGACATTTGTCTATGCCTCTAGCATAAACTCATATAATCAAACATAATCACCTCCAAAACTCCTCCACACTGCCCAAAGGTTTATAATGTCCCTGATTCACAAAATGAACTTTCTCTTTCTCCATGCCTCCAATATGACTCTGAGTCTGGCAGTTTATTTTGGGCCTGGGAGGGAAGTGCTCTTCCTCCAATGAAGAAGCTGCTGTCAGCTATCTGGCTGGCCGGGCTTTCACGGGCCCCAGGCTCCTGCTTGGCCCTCACTGCCTAGAAAGGTCTCTTACTTCAGGCGATCTCTGAGTACCAGTGCCAGCCTAGCTGCCGCTGGCCTAGTTGCTGCTGCCTCTCCTGCACCACCCATCTGGCAGCCTGGCCACCAGGCCCGGCTCTAGGAGCCCCAGGCTCCTTGAAACTGCCCAGCCCAGCGCTAGCAGTTCAGCTAAAAGAACTGTAACACTTGACAGTGAAAATAAAATTTTCTCCTGCCTCCCTGGCCAAGCCCAGGAACACCCTTTTCTGCCCGGAACTTCTGGTGGAGGACCATGTGTTTCTGGCCTGACACCAGACTAGGCTAGAATTCCCCACCAGAAGCCACAGAACATATCATTAAAGTCCACTGCAAACAGTTTTAAGGGTTGTATAGTATTTCTTAACATGAATTTGTCCTCCTGATTTAATCATTTCCATACAGTGAAGCTTTCTATAAATTTTTCACTGTATAAATAAGTCAGATATGTAGCCAATTCTGTTCTTAGCTGGAAAATCTTATGCTGATAGTCTAAGCATCAACTCATCACGTTTCAAGGATAATGGAAGCTGAAAATGGCAACATAGGACACATAGTGATAGTAATTACATCAGCCCTGTATCCCGTCACTATTGCTAGTGTGGACTGGAAGCTCAAACTGTTAGAGATGTAGGCTGTTAATGGAAAAAGTATGCATAAAACAAAAGTTGGCTTCACTTTTTGCTGTGTAGAGTTCCTTGTTATGATTTCTACTTTAAGAAATAGTTCTTCTAGTGGTACATCTGGGCACCCTGGGTATTTAAAAGTATCCCGTCACTCAGGCTCCAGGGTGCAGTCAGCCTGATTGGGCTCATCAGCTGTATGAAACAGTTATGTCTTTGTCATTATTCAAGTTAAACAAGTTAAACCTTTCTTCTACAGCTTTTATTTATTTATTTATCTATCTATCTATCTATTTATTTATTTATTTGTTTGTTTGTTTATTTATGTGTGTGTGTGTTTGTATATACTACAGCACACAAAGGGTATTCTGCAGATCAAAACCAGGTGGTAGGCCCTGTGGAAGGTGCTTCTACACTCTGCACCAACTTTCCAACACCTTCCTCTTTTTACAATTCATAAGGTTTTTCTTGCTTGTATCTGGCAGCTTATTCTTAGCAACTCTGACCTTCAGTGGGCACACACATACATGTACATGAAAATTGCATACATGTTCATGTATACACATGAGCATGACAATGTGTGAGGATGTTGGACCCTCTTTCAGCTGAAGTGCCAAAAGCCTTGAAATAAGGAGACAAATTTATGTCATATTTCCTGTCACTGTTGCTGCCACAGAGTGTCACTGTTGCAGTACAGGATGACCAGCTGCCTGGGACTGTCTCAGGTCCAGAGAGAGACCTGGGTGTGGGTGTCCTGACCTTAACACTTTACCTATCCCCTCACCATACATCTTGCTGGCCTGGAAGACTCATGACTGCTTTCTGGTTCAGCTCCTCTACCAGACATTTCTGTGCCAGAGTCTCCAGCACTCATGACATATATGCAGGTGTTCAAGCTACGTGTCTCAGGTATGCCGACAGCCCACAGCCTCCAGAAGCTAACACATGGCTGATTTGAGCTCAAGTCTGCTAGCTGCCACTGTAGCTTCTCAGGGTTAGGCCAGTAGTGAGGGTGAGGTACTGCACTAAAGATAGCTGTTATCTATTTTTAACTCTCTCAGACATAGAGAATATTCTTGCTGTGCAAGGGAGCTGGTTTACTAATCCAGAAGGGATAGGGGGTAGAATTTACTCCTTCCTTCTACCCCCTACCCACCCTGGAAAAAAGGCTAAAAGCCTGTATGTCTTGTTTGTTTGTTTGTTTTTACAGCTGAAATTTTTTTTCTTTGTGTCTCAAAAGTCCTCAGTCTTCTCTTGGGAAAACATGTTTTCTTTTAGAGAAAGGAGGCTTATATTTTAGGGGTTGAAAAGAAAAGCAACTGACTTTACAGATATTGCCAAATGTGTAGGGAAGGGGGAGAAGTAGGGAGGAGGATAAGGTTTTTATAATTGAAGAACTTGCAGACTCTAGTATAATACTGATGTGACCCAGGCCCGGGAAGCTGCTAATATACAGACAGGAGTGCTGCACCTGGTAACACAGGGACAGGTTCTTTGAAGCAGAAGAGGTGGTCAGGCCAGTTTTTGAAGGGCATGGTAGACCCAAGTCTTCAGGTGGCAATGGCTCTATTTTGTTAGGATTGGAAAAAAAGATGAGGAAGAGGGAGCAGTGGAACTCATGGAGGCTGACAGTCAAGGCTCCTTCTCTCTTGGGAGTGGACATTTGGAGAAAATGACCTCTGGGATATGGAAGATGCCCAGATTCTTCAAACAGCCAAGGGAGTGTGGGAAAAATCCCTAATTGTTTAAGAATAGGGTTTGTCCAGACTCAAGAAATAAATCTATCTTTTATTATCTGTGGTATGTATGTATGTGTGTGTGTCTACATATGTACATATGCATACATATGAATAGGAGGGGTATGGAGGGAGAAGGGACCTAAAGGGGTTTGTCCAGACTCAAGAAATAAATCTATCTTTTATTATCTGTGGTATGTATGTATGTGTGTGTGTCTACATATGTACATATGCATACATATGAATAGGAGGGGTATGGAGGGAGAAGGGACCTAAAGGGAAAGGTGAAACAAGCAAAAGAGGGTTGGGGCAACAACAGAGGATATTGGAGGTAAGAGAAAATTTGCAATACTTTCTATCATGTGGATCTGTGTATCATCTGTTTATGTATCTATCTAATCTGTATCTATGTAAGTATGTATGTATTTTCTATGTATGCATCTATATGTTTATTATCTATCAATAAATTTATCATTATATCATCTATATCTATCTATTTATCTATCTATACTCTATATCTCTGTCTATCTATCTATCTATATCTACATATCTATATCTATCTATCTATTGGATAATATTTTCTCTAGTCCTTCCATCTCATTTTCCTCTAAATCTCATATTCTTTTTATTTATTTATTTATTAATAAATCTCCGAATCTATTTAGTGATTCTAATATACACATGGGGTATGTGATCATCCATTGGGATGCAAACAACCTATCAGTGGTCATTGACAAAGGAGAATTACTCTCCTTTCCTCAGCAACTGTTAACTTTCCACAGTTTCTTCAGTAGAATTGGGATCATGGGAGACCCCCCCCCCCATGCCCTGAACAGATCAGAGTCTTAGACTAAGCCTGTATTTATTTTCTAACTTGAGTATTCATGTTAGGCATCGTGGAAAATGATGCTGTTTTGTACAGTTCTACCTCAAGTTAAGAAACATTGATGACATTCTTAGCAGTCCAAAGGAAAGAAGTAAGACATTCCAGGGGCAGGCCGAGTGGTGAATATGGGGTATATTAAAGAGAATACAGTCTTACCCACCACAGAAATTGTCACCTCATTAATAACTCACTGTGAGTAATTACTATGTGTAATAAACCATAAGTCATTATCAACATGAAATGTAGATTCAGTTGTCAATGGATCCTGTGTCATCTTAGCAAAATGTCACCCTGTGTCAGGATAGACAAGGCCAATCTCATCTCTCACACTTATGATCTCATCTTGTCCAACTGCACCCATGATCTCTTACTTTTGCCAATCTCCATCTAGTCTTTGTGTTGTGCTGAACTCTTTGCTATCAGCTTTTAAATGAATCTAGCTGGTTCTGTATTATTGAGATTTTTATCACATGCTAAATAATATCTGCACAAGACTGTCTTTTAGCTAGATCAATGAATAAAGCCTATAGAAGTGACCCTCCTCTATTGCTTCTGAAAGAGCTGTTATGACACAAGCAGCCAGTAGCAATATTAACATGAATTTGGAATGAGTCAGGGAAATGCTATAAAATGAATGCTAGTGTCCTCCTAAAATTTGAACTTTCAACTCTTGGTTACTGATGGCGTGATATTTGGGACCATAATGCAATGCTACAAAACCCAAAGACCATTTGCCTCTAAAACAAAATTAAAATTATTTGACCTCAGAATTGTTAATCTTTATGGATATTTAGTGTGATATGAAATTCTTTCTATGTTTTTTTCTGTGCATCCTAATATGTTCTTTATTGCAAACCTTCCCACTATGTATTCTGAAATTCTTGATTTGTGATTGTCTAGTATCTCTCTATCTTATTCAGCTTGGACTGCTATAAAAAAATCCTAAGATATTAGATGCTTAAACTACTGACATTTATTTATGAAAAGTCCAAACAGAGGTACTAATACAGTCAGTTTTGGGCGAGGTCTCTAATCCTGGCTTTTGGCACCCTTCTTCTCACTCTGTCTTCATATAATGGAAAGGCATTCTTCCTCCTTGCATAGGGACACTAATCTCACCATGGGAGTCACATCCTCATGACTTCACCTAGTCCTAGTCTCCAAATAGCATCTCATTAGTGGATATGGGTTCAATGTTTGAATTTTAGAGGTACACAAACAGTCAGTATATAGCATTTTTCCCTGATAACTGAATTCATGTCATTCTTGCTGGAAAACTCACACATGTTTTGAAGTTTTAATTTGCATTTAGTTACCTCTACCCCAAATCTCAAGCCCACCATTTTATCTAAGTATTAAAACCAGACATAAGAAACCCTTGGGGTATAATTAATCTTGAAGCAAAATCCATCTTTCCAGATTTAAAGCAATTTTAAACTAGGTAACTCATATGAAATTCAGTAGCAGTGACTAGTGCCATACAAGACCTAAACTCAGTAAGTAGGCATGTTTGCACATCAGAACTAGGGAATAATTCTCTTCGATCCTGCCTCAGAACTCATTGGAGTCTGCTGAATTGCATCCCCAGCTATGTTTTTTCTCCAAGACTTCTGATGGCTATAATCTGGGTTGCTAGGATTGAAACTGAGGTGATTCTTTGGACTGATGTCCTTTAAAATGAGGACTAGAGCTCTGTTCTCCTTAGAATATGCTTCTTGGTAGTTCTTTTCATATCTTGAAAAATAGTATATCAACAGTCTCTAGCCCTCTGTTTTGGTTCTGCAGGATTTAAGAATTAGACAGCCATTATTTTTTCCTTTCTTCCCTTCATCCTCAATTTTTTAGGCCATCCTCTATGGCTTTTATCTGAAACCTTGTCCTCCTGAAATCCTTTAATTGAAGGTATTGTTTTCCTTCTGTGTACCACAGGCGTCAGATGCAGGGGGCAGGGTAAGTCCTTATTTCTCATCACTACTTCTGAATCATTAAGTGTCTGTAAATGCTCACAGAGTCTGATTTTTGTCATGTTATCAATCAGTTGCAGCAAGCAAAAGCATGGTATACTCAAAGTAATAAAAAAATGAAGTTGTGTTTTAAAAGCATCATTTGCAAATTTGTAAGTAGTATACAGAAAGAACTTAAGAAACAGTGAAGAAGCATGGGTCCTTCCCTCAGGGAAAAGACTGGAGGGTCTTCTAGCAAATTCCATAACAAGAGTCTCCTGATGGGGTAGACTGTCCTCAGCAATCAGCTGTCTTCACCCAAGGGAAAACACCTGAAGCAGACTGGGGGTAAACACGAAGGACCTTGTCCTTCTAGTCCACTTGATTTTTGTTCAGATGTCTTTGATTTTCCTATATTAGGAGGTAGAAAGGATATTTTTTTGGTTTGGCATTGCTAAAACATAAGAGAGTTTTGAAGATTTTGAGCAGATTTTGAATTATCACTGCAGACTTAAGTGAAATCCCAGATAATATACAAATAAAAGGTGGGAGACAAAGACAGACACAGGTAGGTTCCTTTTGAGTTTGAGGCCAACCTAATCTACAAAAAGCCAGAACAACACAGAATCAACCTGTTTTAATCAATTAATAAATTTATGTCAACTGTTGAGAATACTTAAACTCCATACAGTCTTATGCCATGTTTTCAATTTAAAATAGATTATATATAGCATATATTTTTAATACTATTACATGCCATCTTTTTATATGGCATGAATGGAAACCTGCAATGGCTTTAAGATGGGGATGTGGTTATGCCTATTTGTCTACAGGGAATGAAAAAATGTGGTTACCAACAAAAATTATAAAGATTAGATCTAGTCGGGCGGTGGTGGCGCACGCCTTTAATCCCAGCACTTGGGAGGCAGAGGCAGGCGGATCTTTGCGAGTTTGAGGCCAGCCTGGTCTACAAAGTGAGTCCAGGACAGCCAGGGCTACACAGAGAAACCTTGTCTTGAAAAACCAAAAAAAAAAAAAAAAAAAAAAACCAAAAAAAAAAAAA
>CAJQZJ010030386.1:0-15309 GCA_907164525.1 Lophiomys imhausi | reverse complement strand
ATAAAGATTAGATCTGACCAGGGAGAACCTCCTATTAGCTGAGACATGAATGTTTTTGCATGGTAAGAGTATTTTATTAACTGTATGGTGTTCATGATATTCCAATCTTGCATATGACATGGATAGAATTTATGCTTTAAATGGACTTACAAACTTGTTCTATGCCTTTCACTTGCTCAAATTTAGAGCAAAAATTTATTTTCAGAGCCAAGGACTGCATGACAATAATGACAAGACAAACAGACCAAGAGATTCAGCCTAGCATACTGCTTCAATCACTGTTTTCCTAAAAACTTTGCATGCAAATCATTTTTAAAAGGGTTAGCCCAAAAGTGATCAATCCTACAGAGACTGGACAACAAAAGCTATAGTTAATTTTCCCTCTTTCTGCCCCTCCCAGTCATGCCCTCCCACCCTCTACCCCCTATTCCTTCCATCTCACTCCTCTGCAGTGGAGTGTCCCTACATAACAGTCCCCTGCCCCAGTTCAGGAGTCATATGAGGGCCAAGAGCCTCGTCATACACTGGGGCCTACAAGGCAGCACCACTAGGGCAAAGTGTCTCATTGACAGGTAACAAAGTCTATGTTCCTGTCCCCTTTGATGCATTGGCTGTAGTATAGTTTTCCTGTACTATATGACTAATATCTGATTATAAGTGAATAGATGCCATGCATATCCTTCTGAGTCTGGATTAGCTCACTCAGGATGAGTTTCTCTAGTTCCATCTATTTGGCTGCAAATTGTATGATTTCATTATTTCTGATAGCTGAGTAATATTCCATTGTGTAGATATACCCCAGTTTCTTTAACAATTCCTCAGTCGAGGGACATCTGGGTTGTTTCTAGTTTCTAGCTATTACAAATAAGGCTGCTATGAACATAGATGAGGAAACGTCCTTGTGGTTTGGTGAGGAATCATTTGGATGTATACCCAGGAGTGGTATGGCTGGGTCTTGAGATAAAGCTATTTCAAGTTTTCTAAGATATCACCAGACTGATTTCCATAGTGGTTGGATAAGTTTGCACTCCCACCAGCAATGGAGGAGGGTTCCCCTTTCTCCACAACCTCGCCAGGATGTGCTATCATTTGAGTTTTTGATCTTAGCCATTCTGACAGTTGTGAGATGGAATCTCAGAGTCATCTTGAGTTGCATTTCTCTGATGACTAAGGATGCTGAACATTTCTTCAAGTGTCTCTCAGCCATGAGGGATTCCTCCTTTGTGAATTTTTGATTTAGCTCTGTCACCCCCCCCTTTTATTGGATTATTTTATTTCTTGGCATTTATTTTCTTTGTAAATTTTGGATATTAGCTCCTCTCTCATGGTTAAGGTTGTCAACCTGTAAAAGAATGAAATTAGGCCCACACTTATCACCTTGCACAAAACTTAAATCCAAGTGGATCAAAGACCTTAATATAAGGCTTGACAAACTAAATCTATTAGAAAAGAAAGTGGGGAAAAGCCTCAAACTCATTGGCACAGGTGACAACTTCCTGAACAGAACACCAACAGCTCAGGATAAAACCAACAGTCAATAAATGGGACCTCATGAAACTGAAAAGCTTCTGTAAGGTAAATGACACTGTCATTCAGACAAAACGGCAGCCTACAGATTGGGAAAATATCTTCACCAAGTTCACATCTGACAGAGGGAATAACTTAATTTTTCTAAGAGTTCAGTGCCTGCACTGTTCTCTAGCTAACCATGTAATAAGCCTTCTCTAAATGCTGCCCAGTCATCCACTCCCACTTAATTTGATTTGGCACAGATGATAAGCATAATTCCATATACTCAATATAGACAATTTCCAAAATTTAATGACATTTCCACAAAGAATCTTCTTCCTGTTTCTCTAATTCAGAGAGTTCATTGAGATGATAAAATCTGTTTAAATTGAATCATTCCCTATAACATTTCTTATATTTATGTCAAGTATCTACTCTTCTTATTTAGGCTACTGTGATATTTTTTCTAGATATTTTCATTCTCGAAGGTCAAATTAGCCATTCATGAAAAACGATGGCCTTTTCCATCACAAATATGATCACCATAGTGTCTTGGTTGCTTCTTGTTGCTGTTCCCAGTACTAAAAGCAATCTGAATTCATAGGCCCTGAATTCATTCCCCACAAAGGTGGGGAATCTTGGCTTTGTTGAATTTCTGGGAGACTCTAGAATCCCCAATTTTAATGAATAAATAAGAAATTCTGAGTAAAGTATGAACTGATATTTTTCCTTTGGGTGATTGAAATTGAGTCTAGAAAGTAATTTTCTTCATTTCATATTCTAAGATCTTTTCAACTTCTCATGAATATTGTTGGCAGAGGTATTTCTTGATGAGCATACCAATTCCAGTAAAAAGAAGGCAAAGATCAATCCTGACAAACCACATCATACAATCAAATCCTTTTCTGTGCATATTGATTTAGTTCCCATTACCTCATGAGATATGCATCCATTAAATATTCCATTTATATCAATTAACCTCAGTTGGGTTGGTTGGATATTTGACTTAATGCTCACCTATTTCTTATATTCTCTATTCTTAATGGCTGAGATTAAAAACATTCTGAAATTCATTTATCAGGATAATAGTAATATTGGGTTACCCCAGGAATATTTTCTTTTATACAATGAATTCCTCAGTTAAGCATGATAGTTTCAGTTATCAGTAGTCTTTGGTGAGAGAAGAATGGGAATTTAAAAAATTTTGCTGTGCATGTACATGGGAGGTAAGTACTCTATCAGTGAGTTTTATTCTCAAGCTTTATTATTTTTTTTTTTTAGATTAGATCTCAGTTTTGTGCACACTGGCCGCAATCTCTCAATTCTCTTGTATCTGCCTCCCATGCATGTATTGCCAGTGCTTAAAAAGCTTTTTTCCAGAGTTTATGAAACTAAAACTATTAATGATCTTCAGGAAGAAAAGATGTTACTAATGTTGTAACTATTTTTCTTTTGTTTTGGTCCTCTTGAACATTCTTTTCTTTTTATTTGATCAATAGAAATTAAATGACATGATGAGAACTCAATACATGTTTATGCTATATAATGATCAAATCAAGGTAATTAGCATTTAAACTTCTTATACTATTACTATTTGTAATGCTTGTAGCCTTCATACTTATGTCTTCATGTTATTCAGAAAATACCTTCATATTGTGTAGGAAAGCTGTAGTTATTCTATATTTCTGGAGCATGCTAGAACTTTTACCCTCCTATGTAACTGTACTTTTCTGTTAGTCTCTACTTGTCTAATCTCTAGCAACTTTAGTCTCTTGCTGGGATCAACTTTTAAAGCTTCCACATGCAAGTAAGAAGACATCGTATTTATCTTTCTCTCCCTGATTATTTCACTTAACACACTGCTTTCTACTTCTGCCCATTACAACAGAATTGCCTTCTTTTTGTGGTTAACCAATACTCCATGGTATTTTTTTCATAACCCATTGCTTATCTATTCATTTGCTAATGAACACCTTGGACATTGTGAACAGTGTTGCAATGAACCTGGGAGTATAGCTACTTCTTTGGTATGCTGAATTTATTTTCATTAAATATATACATAGAAGTAAGATAGCTGATTATATGATCAATTTTTAGTTCTTTTGAACATGTTATTTTCTACAGTGGTATTCCCAGTTTATATTTTCACCAACAATATATACATTTATTTTCCTTTACAATATCAACAGAATTGCCTTCTTTTTGTGGTTGAGCATGTTTATTGAAGTTTTGCTAATACCTGTTATTAGAGGAGTGAGATGATAGCTCATTATGGTTTTAATTTGAATTTCCTTGATTTTTGGTGACAATTAACAATTTGTCATATATTTAGTGATAATTTTTTGTTTGTTTGTTTATTTATTTATTTTACTTTATTTTTTATTTCTTCAAGTTACATCTCAATCACAATTCCCTCCCTACTCCCCCCTCCAGTCCCACCCTCCCACCCTCTTCCCCCTTAACCCCCCATCCTCTTCCCTCTTTTTTAAGTTTAAGGTATATCTTCCCCCCCCCCAACAGCTCCCCCTTTCAGTCCAATATATGGCTCTTCCTCTTATAACAATAAATACAATACAAAACAACAGAAATAAATAGGCCACAATTATGAGAGTTATATGGCTTAGCATACATTCCCAATGTCCAGTCCATATATATTTGGCACCTGACTTAAACATTCTACCATCTAACCATCTCCATGAGTTTAAAGTTCTATATCTGACTCAGCTTTCATACTAACTTGCATCACATTTTTAAAAACATCTTCTTAGATCCAGAACACCCTCTTAATTCCTATACAACTCAAAATTTAGCTATGAGACTCTAGCTATCTAGTCTTCAACCACATCAGAGACCTGAGAGGGATAAATATATCTGATTATACAGGAGGCGCAGGGGCCGCAGCTTCCAAAACTAAGAAATGACATACCAGTGGATGCCTGGACAGTTCCCATTTTCTCTCCATACATTACAACATCAATCTTCAGTCATTTGGCCCCATTTCTCTGACAGACATTGATTGTAGAGCAGGAATTATGAAGGACTTACCTACCCTGTCTTGGCAGAGCCAGGCTGTCGACTTACCTGCTTCCAAGTTTTGTCCTTTTTGGACAGCATTCTGTTTACAGTTGAAGCAAGGGGTTTTTCTTGCCAAGAGATAGGCTCGCCACTAATTCAACCATCTTCCACTGGAGATTCTTTGATGCTCATCTTCTACTTGGAGTAGAATAGGGGGTGCTGACAGGAGCTGACATGTCTCGATATCAAAAAAATCTTAAGTTAAGAAAACATCTTGAATGCCATATTCTGCAGATCTCTTGATGTTTTTGAAGACCCCCATCTATCTCTTCTATTTAGATAAGCAAATGTTGCTTGTCTCTTAGCAACTTGATTTCTGATTAGCTTAGAAAATAACTGTGATAGACTGTCATAGTAACTAACAAAATGACAAGCTTGAATGACTATTAGTTTTCATTTCCTAATTATCCTAAACAGTTTATGACAGTTGGTAGCAAAAGGACAAAACTTTACATTTCATTTTTTTAGCATTACTAGGTACAATACCTTTAAAAAGCATTACCCTTATTTTGTATCAATATACAAAGATCAATACCAATGTGGCCAAATATAATCTTAATTTTGTAACAATATACAAAGATCAATACCTATGTACCCCAATACAATCTTAATTTTGCATCAATGTACAAGGGTCATACCATTGTGGCCAAATATAATCTTAATTTTGTATTAATATACAAAGATCAATACTGATGTAGCCCAATACAATCTTAATTTGCATCAATGTACAAGGGTCAATACCAGTTTAGCCAAGTATAATCTTAATTTTGTTTCAATATACAAAGGTATAAGGGCATATTCAATAATCTGTCTTTTTTCTTGTTCTTTCCTATATTATGTCTATGTCCCACTTTTTTCTCAAGTCTATTCACTCCTACATAGGAGAGAAAGAAGGATACAGAAAAGAAAAAGAGAGAAGTCCCTGGGTCTAACTTCCAACACCTATTTAACAAGACCATTTAACAGCTTGTAATCTCTTCCCCTAAATAACAAGATTTTCTATTATCCATCAAATTACCAAAGCGGGGGAAACACCATCCCCACCTTCGGGTGATGGGACGTCGCTCTCTTAAAATGACTTCCTGCGGATTTGGGATGTAGTAAACCTGTTTGGGGCCCAAATAAGAATGGAAAAATGGTTTAAAATGTTAATAGAATCATTTGATGTTCAGTCCTTTTGTGCTCAGCTATTTAAATGTCCTAAGAAGTTCATAGACAAAAGCTGAATTTCAGGGCTTTACTGAAGTTCTGGCTGTAACAGTCTGTGGAGCTGAACAATCTTAGCTTTTCTTGTGGTTGTAGACTTTTGAGGAAACAGCTATAGAGGAAGTCTGTAAGGCTGTATTGTCTGGGCTACTTGTCTTCTTTGGTGTCTGATCTGTTTTCTTCTGAAGTTTCAGTTGTCCAGTTGTCCCTGGATTCCTTGGATGGATGCTCTAAATCTCCTAGAAAGATAAGAACAGAGCCCTGCCCTAATCCTAACTCTGGGACACTATCTTTTTTTTTTTTGGGGGGGGGAGGGTCAGGTCATATTTTCCTCAAGCAAATTTGTTTTTTTTTTTTCACAATATAAAAAGTATTATCTTTCTATTTGGATTAAAGAAGAAATTATTTTGATATTTTGGAGCTAAACCTTTAAATATATATTTTGAGATCTCAAAGGACAATTTGTTTGAATTTCAGCATGCCTCTTATAAGTAGCTTTTAAACTTAAATCCTTCCAAATCCTATGTGCCTGTCTCTGCATTCTAAGAATTGGGATCAAAGACATGTGGTTCCCAACTGATGGGATTAGAGATGTGCTCCACCGCCCCTGGATCAAAGTTTTTTCTCTATTTAGAGCTTGTTTTGTGTCAGTCTGACCTTGAGCTCTGAGATCTGCTGGTTTCTGTCTCTAGTGTGTTGGGATTAAGGGTTGTGGCCTTCTCAAATGATGGGATTAAGGGTGTGCACCATCACCACCCTGTTCCTTGTAACTCTAGAATTTATAAGACAACTAACTCTATAGTGATCCTCCTGTCTCTGCTGGAGGTAAAGGCATGGGCTAACACCATGCATTATTTTACCTTAGGTCTAAGTTTTTTCAACTCTTGGAGGTTTGTAAAACCAGGGTGAACAGCTGTCACCTTTAATTTATTGTTTTAAACCTGTTACCTGCTTTTTAATGCCAAACCATGGAAATATCCTATACCTCTACAAAAAAAAAAAAATGAACTTTTAAGATGCTATCAAGTTTGTGTAATCTCTGTGGCCACCTGCAATCTAACATTCTAATCTGAAATTAAGGTCATTTTCCTTTAATGCCAGTAAGGCAATTATACCTTTGGTAAATTATAGTTTGAAAATTTTATATTGTATTTTTATTATAATTTTAAGCTTATTAACTCTTTTCTTAAAAAAAGCATTATTTTATTTTCTCAAGTTACTTCTAGAACATAGTTTCCTTCCTCCTCCCCTCCTGGCCCCTCCCTTCCTCTCTCCCTTCCTCCTTGTTCCTCTACTTGGTACTCTCCTTCTCCTCAGATGAGGTGGGCCCTCACATATCATATTCCCTCAGATCTTGCATTATGTGAGGGCCAAGAGCTTACACTTGTCTGGGGCTTGATATGGCACACTATCTAGGGTAAGGTGTTCCACTAACCTGCAGCAGATTCCATGACTCACTGGTGGGTAAAATTTTTCCTAGGATAGATATGCTAGGTTCCTATCTATTTGGGTGTGTGGGTTGTAGGATTGTTATCCTGTGATGTATGGCTAATATACATTTATAAGGGAATACATACCATGTTTATCTTTCTGGGACTGTGTCAACTCACTTAGGAGGAGCTTTTCTAGCTCCATCCATTTGGTTTTGAATTGCATGATTTCCTCATTTCTGATAGCTGTGTAGTATTCCATTGTATAAATGTACCACAGTTTTTTTTTTTTTAATCCATTCTTCAGTTGAAGGACATCTGGGTTGCTTCCAGTTTCTGGCTGTTACAAATAAAGCTGCTATGAACATTGTTGAGGCAATGTCCTTGTGGTTTCATTTCGGATCTTTTGGATATATGCCCAAGAGGGATATGGCTGGGTCTTGAGGTAGAATTATTCCCAATTTTTTAAGATATCTCCAGATTGATTTCCAAAGTGGTTTCACAAGTTTGCAGTCCCACCAGCAATGGAAGAATGTTCCCTGTTGCGGGAAGGTCTAATATTGTTTCTGATACATTGAATTCAATGCTGAGATCTGGTTACCACCCCTTCTGAGGCATTCTCTTGATTGGTTAATAAAAGTCACTTATAGCCAATTAGCTGGGCAGAAAGAGTATAGGAAGGTGGGACTTCCTCAGATCAGCAGGAATTCCACACACACAGAGACTCTTTCCTCTTTCCGCCGGGAGACACAGAAGGAGAAAGACGTCTAGAGAAGTCTGGAAGGTACTCACAGGCACATGTTGGTTTGGGGTTAACTTAGAGTAGCTAATTGAGAGTCTGCCCAGCTAAGGACTAAGCGTTAAAATATTAAAAGGTCTTGGTGTGTTTAATTATTGGGGAAAAGACTGCGGTGGCTTATAGGCCCTCAGCCCAAGCAGTCCCGGGCTGTTGGATTCCCAGACTCCCCTTGAGCCCAGGTGAATCTCCCGCCAAGCTGCCGGTAATTCTACCGGCCTAATATAGCAACTTATATTAATTAACAGAGTTTAGGTTGTAGGTGGTGTAGGCCACCTTTGGTCCCAGGGCTCTTTCTCCAGGATAAGTTAGGCAACCGGTGAAGGCACTCAGGCCAGGCCACCTGTTCCTCTGCCCAGCCGCTGGCTACTCTGTTGGTCACTCTGCCAGCTTAATATTACAGTTTATACTTACTAATAACTACATTAATTAATTAATTTGCAGTTTTCAGGATTGTTGGGGTAGAGTGAAGCATTCTAAATGTTAATTGGTCCTGTTTGCTGTCTGTTACTTATATTGACTCTTATTGGTTAAATAAAATGCCGAGGCCTGAGAACAGGCAAAGACAGAAAAGGTGGGACTTCCTGGGATTAGAGCAGGAAGCCTGCGCTTTAGACAGAGGATTCAAGCACATTCCATCCAGCAGCAGGAAGAAGGCATTCCAGCCAGGAGCAGCAGAAAGGAGGCACACACCATGGGTTAGAAAAAGGAACCTCATTCCACATGGCCAGGAACATCGGCATATCGTGGAGAATGGCAGTCCAAGGGGACGTATGTATATATGGAGTCATATTTGGGTAATAGAATTGTGAGCTAGCTTAGATGGGCCAGGAATGCATAACTCAGGCCAAGGCTTGTTAGAAATCCATGTGATGTCTGTGTGTATTCATTTATAATGTCTGGATAAGAATTAACAGCTGCCAAATCAATTAAATATAATCTAAATACAGATTAAATACCTTAATTAGCCATATATTATTTTTACAGTTCCCCTTTCTCCACATCCTCGCCAACATGTGCTGTCATTTGAGTTTTTGATCTTAGCCATTCTGACAGGTGTGAGATGGAATCTCGGAGTTGTTTTAAGTTGCATTTCCCTGATGACCAAAGATGTTGAACATTTCTTCAACTGCCCCTCGGCCTTTAGAGATTCATTCCTCTTCTGTGAATTCTTGGTTTATCTCTGTACCCCATTTATTGATGGAGTTATTTGATTTTTTAGTGTTTAATTTCTTTAGTTCTTCATATATTTTGGATATTAGCCCTCTGTCGGATGTTGGGTTGGTGAAGATCCTTTTCCAGTTTGTAGGCTGCCGTCTTGTTCTAAGGACAGTGTCCTTTGCCTTACAGAAGCTTTTCAATTTTATAAGGTCCCATTTATTGATTGTTTGTTTTAGTGCCTGAGCTATTGGTGTTCTATTCAGGAAGTTGGTACCAGTGCCAATGAGTTCAAGGCTTTTCCCCACTTTCTCTTCTATTAATGTTAGTGTGTCCGGATTTATGTTGAGGTCCTTGATGAACTTAGACTTAAGTTTTGTACAGGGTGATAAGTATGGAGCTATTTGTATTCTTCTACATGTTGACATCCAGTTAGACTAGCACCATTTGTTGAAGATGCTTTCCTTTTTCCATTGTATGCTTTTGGCTTCTTTGTCAAAAATTAAGTGACCATAGGTATGTGGGTTTATTTCTGGGTCTTCAACTTGATTCCATTGGTTCCATTGGTCAACTGGTCTGTTTCTATACCAGTACCATGCTGTTTTTATTACTATTGCCCTGTAGTATAGCTTGAAATCCGGGATAGTGATACCTCCAGATGTTCTATTATTGTACATGATTGATTTAGCTATTCTGGGTCTTTTGTTATTCCATATAAAGTTGAGAATTGTTTTTTCCAGATCTGCAAAAAATTAAGTTGGTATTTGGATAGGAATCACATTGAA
The DNA here is from genome assembly GCA_907164525.1 of Lophiomys imhausi. NCBI lineage: Eukaryota > Metazoa > Chordata > Mammalia > Rodentia > Muridae > Lophiomys > Lophiomys imhausi. Next base: position 5,350 of record CAJQZJ010030386.1, on the reverse strand, counting down.
TTTGTATATTGCTTTTGGTAAGATGGCCATTTTTATTATGTTGATCCTACCTATCCATGAGCAAGGGATATCTTTCCATCTTCTGATATCTTCTTCAATTTCTTTTTTCAGGAACTTGAAGTTCTTATCATGCAGGTCTTTCACTTGCTTGTTAGAGTTAACCCCAGGTATTTTATATTATTTGTGGCTATTGTGAAGGGTGTTGATTCCCTTATTTCTTTTTCAGCCCATTTATCTTTTGTGTAAAGAAGGGCTACTGATTTTTTTTTTTTGAATTGATTTTGTATCCAGCCACCTTGCTGAAGGAGTTTATCAGCTATAGGAATTCTCTGTTGGAATTTTTGAAGTCACTTATATATACTATCATATCATCTGCAAGTAGGGATACTTTGACTTCTTCCTTTCCAAGTTGTATCCCCTTGATCTCCTCTAGTTGTCTTATTGCTCTAGCTAAAAATTCAAGTACTGTGTTGAAGAGATATGGAGAGAGTGGGCAGCCTTACCTTGTCCCTGATTTTAGAGGAAATGCTTTAAGTTTCTCTCCATTTAGTTTGATGTTGGCTATTGGCTTGCTGTAAATTGCCTTTATTATGTTAAAGTATGGTCCTTGTATGCCTGATCTCTGTAAGACTTTTAACATGAAAGGATGCTGTATTTTGTCAAAAGCTTTTTCAGCGTCCAATGAGATGATCATGTGGTTCTTTTCTTTCAGCTTGTTATGTGGTGGATTACATTGATGGATTTTCTAATGGTGAACCACCCCTGCATCCCTGGGATGAAGCCTATTTGATCCTGGTGTATGATACTTTTGATGTGATCTTGGATCCTGTTTGCAAGTATTTCAGTAAATATCTTTGCATCCATGTTCATAAGGGAAATTGGTCTGAACTTTTCTTTCTCCATTGGGTCTTTGTGAGGTTTAGGTATCAGGTTGACTGTGGCCTCATAGAATGTGTTTGGCAGTATTCCTTCTGTTTCTATGTTGTGGAAGAGTTTGAAGAATATTGGTATTAGCTCTTCTTTGAATATCTGGTAGAATTCTGTGCTGAAACCATATGGCCCTGGGCTTTTTTGGTTGGAAGACTTCTTTTTTTTTCCCTTTATTTTTTATTTCTTCAAGTTACATCTCAATCGCAGTCCCCTCCCTATTCCCCCTCCAGTCCCACCCTCCCACCCTCAACCCCCCCATCCTCTTCCCTTTTTTTTTTTCTTTTAAGTTTAAGGTATATCTTATTTCCCCCTACAGTTTCCCCTTTCAGTCCAACAAATGGCTCTTTCTCTTATAATAAATACAATACAGTACAACAGAGGTAATTAGGCCACAGTTATGAGGGTTATATGGCTTAACGTACATTACCAATGACCAGTCCATATGTATTTGGTACCTGACTTTAACATTCTACTATCTAAACATCTCCATGAGTTTAAAGTTCTATATCCGACTCAACATTCATACTAATTGCAACACAATTTTAAAAGTATCTTCTTAGATGTATAACACTCTCTTGACTCCTAAACAACTCAAAATTTAATTATGAGATTCTAGCTATCTGTTCTTCAATCACCTCAGAGACCTGAGAGGGATAAATATATCTGATTTTATAGGAAGTACAGGGTCTGCAGCTTCCCAAACTAAGAAATGACATACCAGTGGCTGCCTGGACACTTCCCATTTTCTCTCCATACATTACAGCATCGCTCTTCAGTCGTTTGGCCCCGCTTCTCTGACAGACATTGATTGTAGAGCAGGGGTTATGAAGGACTTACCTACCCTGTCGTGGCAGAGCTAGGCTGTTGACTTACCTGCTTCCAGGTTTTGTCCTTTTTGGACAGCATTCTGTCTACAGTTGGAGCAAGGGGCTTTTCCTACCAAGAGATAGGCTTGTGACTAATTCAATCATCTCCCACTGGAGATTCTTCGATGTTCATCTTCTACTTGGAGGAGAATAGGGGGTGCTGTCAGGAGTTGATATGTCTTGATATAAAAAAAATCTAAAGTTACGAAAACATCTTTGAATGCCATATTCTGCAGATCTCTTGAGGTTTTTGAAGAGGCCCTATCTATCTCTTATATTAGGGTAAGCAAGCAGATGTTGCTTGTCTCTTAGCAGGTTTATTTCTGATTAGCTTAGCAAGTAACTATAATAGGCTGTCATAGTACCTAACAGAATGACTGGCTTGCATAACCATTAGTTTGCATTTCTTAATTATCCTAAATAATTCATGACAGTAGTAAAAGGCCGAAACATCACATTTCATTTTTTTTTTCTTTACCTACTAACCCTTCCATCCCATTTCTCTGGGGTGGGGTGTCCTTATATAACAGTCCCTCATCTCAGTTGAGAGGTCGTATCAGGGCCAAGAGCCTGTTCATTCATTGGGGATCTATGAGGCAGTACCATCAGTGAAAAGTGTCTCGTTGCCTGGGAGAGAGAACTACTAAACAAACAAATCAATAAGCATACAATAGATAAAAAGACTAAAAAATAGAAAAAATATAACTAATATATAAAAAATAAATAAAAATAAAAATTAAAAATAAGAAGTCTATGTCCAAGTTCCCTTTGGTGTGTTAGTTGTAGTATTGATACCTTCTACTATATAGCTAAATTCCTACTCTAAGTGAATAGATGCCATATGTGTCCTTCTGAGTCTGGGTTAGTTCACTCAGGATGAGCTTTTCTAGTTCCATCCATTTGGCTGCAAATTGCATAATTTCATTGTTTCTGATAGTTGAATAATATTCCATTGTGTAGATGTACCACAGTTTTTTAACCCATTCTTTGGTTGAGGGACATCTGGGTTGTTTCCAGTTTCTAGCTATTACAAATAAGGCTGCTATAAACATAGATGAGGAAACTTCCTTATGATTCCATGAAGAGGCATTTGGGTGTATACCCAGAAGTGGTATGGCTGGGTCCTGAGGCAGAGCTATTCCAAGTTTTCTAAGATATCGCCAGAATGACCTCCATAGTGGTTGCACAAGCCTGCACTCCCACCAGCAATGGAGTAGGGTACCCCTTTCTCCAAACTCTCACCAGCATGTGCTGTAATTTGAGTTTTTGATCCTAGCCATTCTGACAGGTGTGAGATGGAATCTCAGAGTTGTCTTGAGTTGCATTTCTCTGATGATTAAGGATTTTGAGCATTTCTTCAAGTATCTCTCAGCCATTAGGGATTCCTCCTTTGTGAATTCTCTATTTAGCTCTGTCCCCCATTTTTTGATTGGATTATTTGGTTTCTTGGCATTTAATTTCTTGAGTTCTTTGTAGATTTTGGATATTAGCCCTCTGTCAGATGTAGGGTTGGTGAAGATTTTCTCCCAGTCTGTAGGATGCCGTTTTGTTCGAATCACAGTGTCCTTTGCCTTACAGAAGCTTTTCAGTTTCATGAGGTCCCATTTATTGATTGTTGATCTCAAGTTCTGAGCTGTTGGTGTTCTGTTCAGGAAGTTGTCGCCTGTGCCAATTAGTTCGAGGCTTTCTCCCACTTTATCTTCTAGTAGATTTAGTGTGACCGGCCTTATGTTAAGGTCTTTGATCCACTTGGACTTAAGTTTTATACAAGGTGATAAGTATGGGTCTAGCTTCATTCTTTTACAAATGGACCAGCACCATTTGTTGAAGATGCTGTCCTTCTTCCATTGTGCGGTTTTGGCTTCTTTGTCAAAAATTAGGTGGCCATAAATGTGTGGGTCTATTTCTGGATCTTCAATTCGATTCCATTGATCTACTGGTCTGTTTCTATACCAATACCATGCTGTTTTTACAACTATTGCTCTGTAGTACAGCTTGAAATCTGGGATGGTAATACCTCCAGATGTTTTTTTTATTGTACAGGATTGATTTAGCTGTTCTGGGCTTTTTGTTGTTCCATATGAAATTGAGACTAGCTCTTTCCAAGTCTATAAAAAATTGTGTTGGCATTTTGATAGGAATTGCATTGAATGTATATATTGCTTTTGGTGCGATGTCCATTTTTATTATGTTGATCCTACCTATCCATGAGCATGGAAGATCTTTCCATCTTCTAAAGGCCTCTTCCATTTCTTTCTTCAAGGGCTTGAAGTTCTTGTTGTACAGGTCCTTTACTTGCTTGGTTAGAGTTACCCCCAGGTATTTTTTGTTGTTTATGGCTATTGCGAAGGGTGTTGTTTCCCTTATTTCTTTCTCAGCCCATTTGTTTGTTGTATAAAGAAGGGCTTCTGATTTTTTTGAATTAATTTGGTATCCAGCCACTTTGGTGAAGGTGTTTATCAGCTGTAAGAGTTCTCTGGTGGAATTATTGAGGTCGCTTATATATACTATCATATCATCTGCAAAATAGGGATAATTTCACTTCTTCGTTTCCAATGTTTATCCCCTTGATCTCCTTTAGATGTCTTAATGCTCTAGCAAGAACTTCAAGTACTATATTGAAGAGATATGGTGAAAGTGGACATCCTTGTCTTTCCCTGCGTTTAGAGGAAATGCTTCAAGTTTCTCACCATTTATTTTGATGTTGGCCACTGGCCTGCTGTATATTGCCTTTATTATTTCTAGGTACGGCCCTTGTATGCCCTTTCTCTCCAGAACTTTTAGCATGAAGGGGTGTTCGATTTTGTCAAATGCTTTTTCTGCATCTAGCGAGATTATCATGTGGTTTTTTTCTTTCATGTTGTTTATATGGTGAATGACATTGATAGATTTTCGTATGTTGAACCATCCCTGCATCCCTGGGATGAAGCCTACTTGATCACGGTGTATGATACTTTTGATGTGTTCTTGAATTCGGTTTGCTAGTATTTTATTAAGTATTTTTGCATCTATGTTCATGAGGGAGATTGGTCTGAAGTTCTCTTTCTTTGTTGGGTCTTTGTGTGGTTTAGGAATCATGGTGATTGTGGCCTCGTAGAATGAGTTTGGCAATGTTCTTTCAGATTCTATGTGGTGGAAGAGTTTGAAGATTAATGGTGTTAGTTCCTCTTTGAAGGTCCGGTAGAATTCCGTGCTAAAGCCATCTGGCCCTGGGCTTTTTTTGGTTGGGAGATTTTTAATGACTGTTTCTATTTCCTTAGGGGTTATAGGGCTGTTTAATCTGTTTATCTGATCTTGATTTAGCTTCAGTAGGTGGAATCTATCAAGAAAATTGTCCATTTCATTTAAGTTTTCAAATTTGGTGGAGTATAGATTTTTTTTTTATAAATACTTTATTTTTTTTTCTTCAAGTTACATCTCAGTAACAAACCCCTCCCTATTCCCCCTTCCTAACCCGCCCTTCCACCCTCTTCCCTCCAGAGGTTTCCCCTTTCAGTCCAACAGCTGGTTCCTTCTCTTATAACAGTAAGTATTATACAAAACAATAGATATAA